>JBBPBS010001143.1:6146749-6171477 GCA_037974835.1 Cicer judaicum | reverse complement strand
AAAAGAAATGAAATGCATGGTTTTAATTTTAATTTCAAAGTTTTTTTTTGTTGTTGATTTTTTACTCCACTTTAGTTTTAATTAACTAATTTTTCAGCAATGTTAACGTTCATTTTTATATTTGTATTTTGAGTTTTTTAAAATAAAAAAATATGGTACTTTAGATTTTAAAATATTTAGAATATCAATTTTACTCTAGTCTTTTAAAAAAAAAAAGATTGGAGTATCGAATATTTTAAATTTTTTAAAATTAAAAATATTTATACATTTCCTGAATATTTTAGACATCATTTTATTCTGGAATTTTTATCAAAGGAAAAAATTACAAATTTCATTATATTTTTCCCCCAAAACTTAAGAGGACATAAATGAATTTTTAAAAGAATTATAGGGTTTGAGGATTAATTGTAGCCCCATCATTATTAACTAGGAAAAAAAAACTCAAGGCAAAATTCAGCAGCAAAATTCACTATTTGCCTTTGAAATCGCACTAAACTCAAGTGAGACGTACTTTGTCGTTGGACGCCATAAACACTCAGAAAGTCCGATTGGTACTGGTGCAGTGCGTTTTTCCTCTGATACTTTAATTTTTTTATTCCTTAGTTTATGTAATTTGATAATATAACTAGTTGCTACCATTACGCTTTATTTTTGATTTTGGAACATTTTCTTATAGTGAAAAGTGCTGAGGCACAATGAGATTGGAGAAATGTTGGTTTTGTTCTTCAACCGTATACCCTGGACATGGAATCCAGTTTGTCCGTAATGATGCAAAGGTAAATTTAATTCAATTTCACTCCAGATTTGTTTGAATTCTGCTAGGCTATAGTGTTACAACTTACAACGCAATAATTGCTATTTGACATCACTGGAATTTTCCTTTCCCTCCCCCGAAAAATTAGGTCTCAGTATCCCAATTCTATAAATGTCACTTTAGGAATGATTAATTATATAATTGACTGCTCTAATTGGATAAGATGAGATGAGATGAAATGTTTTATCAAGGTGAGACCCCATCATATTGCCTTAGATCATGTTTGGATATTTTCAAATGAACGGAATGGAGCGAAGTGAATTGTAGCAAAGCAGAATAGAACAAATTTTTATTTTGTTGTTTGGATTTCTGACATCCAATTATTTTTTGTGCAGATATTTCGGTTTTGTAGATCAAAATGCCACAAGAACTTCAAAATGAAGAGGAATCCTCGTAAAGTGAAATGGACCAAGGCATATAGACGAGTGCATGGAAAGGATATGACACAGGTTGCTATTATTATCTTGGTACTACATGATATCTGTTTAATTTAATTGTCTTGGTTTGGACAAACTTATGAACTGTTATATCTTGTTTTAGGATTCAACCTTTGAGTTTGAGAGGAAGCGAAACAGGCCCGAGAGATACGACAGGAATCTTGCTGATAATGTACTCAAGGCCATTCCTAAGATTGATAAGATCAGAGTCAATAGGGAGGAGAGACACCATAAGAATAGGTACTTCTTGACTCCTAACTGTATTATATTGATACATGTTTGAGTGCTTTGCAATTGCAAGGTGTTTTCTTTTGGATTGTTGCTGACATTTTGTAAAAACTTCAATAGGAGGAAAGGAAACGAGGCGAAGGTGCAGAGGGAGGCAATGAAGGAGTTGGAGCAGAGCATCAGTTTGGTCAAAGCTCCTTCCGCATTACAACAAGATCCGTCTCTCACTTTACCCAAGACCATAGTCAAGGTTTCACAACAGAAATCAGAGGAGAATCCTCTCATGGAAGAGTGATTCTATCAACCTTGCACTTTTATCTTTTTGCTTTATTTTCAGTTTAATATTTGTAGCTATATTAGATGCCTGCCTGCTTTATGTCCCAATTGCCGGTTGATTGTGATCGTTAATGTGAGTTGTTGGTTGTGGTTTTCGAACAAAATTTTGAGTGAAGTTTGGTGTATTGCCTCTTAGACTGGTTCTGTAAGATGGTGAACTATACTAAAAAAAATTTGAAACATGTTGGCCAAGATAGAATCTTCTTTGATGTAGCATATTAATTCTTTTTTGGTATAAATTGGATATCTTATGTATGCAGTTGTGAAGGTTAATCTTTTAGTTAGTTAGGACTATATGAGTGACAAAATATTTATTTTTAAGTTTTTAACGTTACTGCATCTCTAGATTCAAAGTTGAACTCGAGGCCAATGGTTGGGTCAGAAGAAATACCATTTTTTTAAGTGCGCTTGGTGGCATCATAATATTACTGCATCCTACCCGTTCAACTAAGAATGTGTTCATTTTATAACTTTGACTTAGCTATCAATCTTTTTGCTCTATGACCATAGTTATGTTCTTAGCCATATTTTCTTGAAATCATCTTTGGATGACAGGCTTTTGTAACTGTTTGTGTATGATAAAAGGTTTTCTGATTCAAAACACATTTCATTCATGTGCCACAAAACAGTCTTCAAAGTGCAGGTTATGTTTAGCCAATTTTTTTCCCCACAAGTCCACAACTAAATATCAAGCCTCTGTATACTAAAATTATTATTTGGGTTTTGTCAATCTGAGTAGCAGACGACATTGGATTGGACTAGTCACCAGTCCATGAGAAGTATAATCACACTTTGTAATGACACTTCTACATTAGACAAAAAATATGCTCTCAAATGTCTGATGTAATCATGTAAACCAGTTGTTTAGTGTATATATTTGTTTATGGCACATTTTTTTAGAAGACATGTAAAATAAACAAGTAAAACTTGTTTAAATTACATATTTATTAAAAGACAAATTCTAAGTTCTAAAATATATTTAAAATTTTAATGATTAGAGACACTGTCTTTTAGACATAAACTATGTCTTTGTTTTTATGATTAAGACAGTGATTTAAATAATATTGGTTCGATAGAAATAAGTAAAAGTAAATATGTATCTCATATTAAATCGAAATCAATCACGTCGTCGTCTTATTGATAAAGACGAAAAGTGTTATTATCGACTGTCGTTATATTTTCTTTTTTTATAATTTTTAAGTATTAGTTCACTTTTAAGTATTAGTTCACGATGGAATAATTATAAAAATGGAAGAACTCACCTTATGAAAATGGGATGGTATATTTTTATCTAATAAGGCAATTGTAGGTGTGTGGAAAATAATAGCCTATAGGAAATCATGCTCTTCAGAAAAATCTATGTGCTCCTTCAATGATTTCTGATTGTGTAATTGCTGCCGCTTCTTGATTAGAGACCATTTCTCTATTCGACAACCAACCATCATATAAAAGTAATTTAGATTCATATTTCACAAATGCATTAAGGGTAAGAACTTTGCTGTCAACGAGTAATGTAGAGTTTAAATGGATCCTAAATATTGTCTGATAGAGATTGGTTTGCAATCTTTAAAGGGCATGTTTGGTTTTGACTTGAGTTGAAGCCCCAAACTGTATTAAAAAAGTGAAAACCGGTTCTTTCCAACACTGAGATTAGAATATTTACTGTATGGTCAAAAGAATTTAAAGATTTTATTTAGACATACATAAAAGGTTAAAAGTAGAAAAAATAATAATTAAATAATTTATAATTTTAAATAATTAATTATATATATATATATATAATTAAATAGTGTATTTAAATTCTCGTGTCTTTGTTCGTGAGTGTTTTTAAAGTGTCATTTTTATCAAGTGAATTTGATAAAAGTTTTCGTTCACAGGAAAAATAACTCTTTCCCAAACTTCCAAGAAACAACCATATCCCAACATATCTATATTGAAGTGTCTTTTTCATTAGTTCTTTTTTATAATAAGATATTTCTTGGTATATTTTGATAGTGCGTGGCATTTTTTATTCATCTTGAATGGTAGTTTTGATTGCAAATGATGTTTGTCAATATATATAATGAACCCGGCGGCAATAAGTTGATCTTAGTTAAGAAGTTTTTTTTTAAAAAAAATGAAAAATTAAAAAAAGGCAAACACATTTTTGAAGGGACCTCCACTAAAGTCACCATGACAATTTTGTGGCTTCAATTTTCTATGTGTCCAATACAAAATATGTTAATCATGTGTCTAGCGATACTTTATTAATTTTCATTGATTGTAATCTGTATTTAAATAATTTGTATTGGAGTATATTGGGTCATGTATTGTGATGATTAAGGATAATATATAGAGCTGACAACAGATGGATGCAGAAAGAAAAGAACAACAGATGGATGCAGAAAGAAAAGAATAAAAAGAAGGAAATTAAAGACACGTGGTGAATGATCCTTGCATCAGGGAGAGAAGGAAGGGTTGAGAGAGAATCCCTAACAGAAAATATTTCTCTTGTGAGTACAAATAGAGGGAAGGAAGGAATGATTAGAGAGATTTTTTATACAAGTGTTTCCTTACTCTAGTGGCATTCCTAGTGAATGAATCTCATTTAAATTATGTTACAATAAAATTGTACATTTTCATTCCAATAAATGATTCAGTAATCATATTCAATTAAATTCTTCATATGTACTTGTTCTTAATATAGTGAAGAGATTTCTCGTGACTCGTTTTCTGCTCATAGTGTTTTACCATCATTACATATGTTTATTCAACTCGACATCATGCTCTTTAGCCTAATCACTAGTTGCAACAAAAGTTCTCAAATTCACTACTCTCATGTTATCTCTAATTGAAGAATTGGATTTTATCCCTCTACATTTTAACTCGTATCTCTATACTTTACTATTTTTCATATGAACTCCTTAAAATGCCCTTATAAAAAAATATAAATTTCAAAAATATTTTGGATCTAGGCGTTCTATATTTCAAAAATTGGATTCATTTTCCTTCGGTCGGGCAGTGTAGTGGCTCGCTTCTTTTTCTTTCAATATGGGTTTGTTAACTTTGCTAGTGCTTTTGGGATATTTTTGGTCCATTGTATGTTTTAGGTGTATAAGCATTGCTATTCACCACTGTATAGCGTTCTTTGTACACTCCCACGTAAAATTTAGGATCTGAATTGGTCTTGCTTGGCCCAACCTTATCTGGACCATTTATCTAATCTATTAGACTTTTCCTATACTTGACCCTATTTCAGCAAAAATAAAATAAAATTTTGATGATAAGTACTTCTAACAAGTGTCTTAAGGAATTCTTTTTTAATTCTATTGGAGTCGCCCTCCATTCTCCCCCAACATGTTTTTATTTCATGTCTTTATCGAAGTGTTTTGATTTGTTTATATTGATTAATTAATTTCAATTTAATATGGATTTAATCAATAATTTGTGTGCTTTTAATATTAATAAATGCATGAATATTTTAAATATTTTAATTTTATTATATTTATAAGATTTATCACATTTAAAAATATTTTGCCATATTACAAAATTATATGTTGTGAATTTCTTTGTAAATAAATTATTTTCAATTTTAACGATTTTTAACTATATTAATCAATATAATATTTATAAATTTAAATAAATAAATACCATATTTTTTAGTAAAACAAAGTATTCTAAAAATAAATGTTAAAAAATCAAATATAAAATTTTTATGTTAGAAGAAGTATATTCAACTCCTAAAACAATTTAAAAATTATTTTTGCATCACTAGATTGCTACTGTTAAATTCTTTATTATAGGCATTTTTAATACTATACATAACCTTTAGTATACATCCGACAAAACTTTTTATACTAATAGTTATGTCATGTCTTATAAACAAAGAGGACACCCTGTCATTCGTTTTGCATAATTTCACTCGATTGAGAGAGTTGACTATGATATAGTTTGTCCCTATATTGCATCAATTGCAACTTGTTAACACGTAGATGCATCATTTATTAGTTGCTTTTGGAACAAATTCAACATATTTTAATTTGAAGTTTTAATTCTAATTCCTAGTGGACCTTAATATATTGGGATGAGAGTATATAAGTAGAAAAAAGAAGACCAATTCTCATCCGGCCGGCTTAATTTGTCAATCAATATTCCCAATATTCCCGCTATTAGACTTGGTAATTGGAATGAAGGTAGACACGATACAATTCATACAAACACTAATTCAAATACTTAATAGGTGTGATTTACGTGTCTGTCATGCTATAAATCACATTTATTTTCTGTAATATTTAATTAAATTGACATATAATTATTATATTAAATTTTATATTTCGACTTTAAATCTAAAATTTTATAATTATATGTATGAGTTTTAAATAATATTTATGATTTTGTTAATATATAAAAGAAAAAGAAATCACATATTTTTATTTTAAAAAACAAAATAACATGTTTTTTTTAAAATTTATTCATATGTGTCAATATTTATTTAATTATCATGATAAATTGCTCTTTGATATTTTTAAATTTTAATTCAATTGAAACAATATCGATATTGTTAGGTTGAACGTCTTGTAATGAGTTTGAATAAAAATTTATAGTTGTGTGAGTTAATTATAGTAAAATTTATTATATTTTTTAAAATAAAAAGATTACTCTTTTATAAAATTCTGATATATATTAGGCACAAAATCACAAAAGAATGATATAAAATGATTTCATAAATACAACATATTCTATTTTTAAATATGGGATACAACATGGTTTAGTTAGATTAAAAATATCTAATAAAAAAACTTATATTGATGAGTAGAATTTGTAGAGAAAAATACATTTAATATAATTTCTTATAGACAACTATAATAATGACCACCACATATAAAAGATCTTTGTAATCAAACACGAATTTCAGCCAAATCAAAATATATGTTAATGTCATTGTCAATGCATAACCTATAACTAAAAGATGTAAAGAGACTCTGAGACTTTTCAAATTTGTTTGTGGAATGAGAAGAATTTTTTTTCTTTTAAAATGTCAAAAATTAAATATTTTAAAAATATATTTAATATATACAAGATGTGCCAAAAAAATATGTATTTGTATTATTAAAACTAATGCT
This sequence comes from Cicer judaicum, assembly GCA_037974835.1. NCBI lineage: Eukaryota > Viridiplantae > Streptophyta > Magnoliopsida > Fabales > Fabaceae > Cicer > Cicer judaicum. The sequence goes on along the minus strand of JBBPBS010001143.1, from coordinate 6,164,560 downwards.
TTGATTATATTGGTTGTGTATTACACCACAAAAAATACCTATCCATACGGAGAATAAAAAAAACATTAAAAAATCGAATATTTCTGAAATAAATATTGAAAATTTTCATAAGAGTGGTAATATTCAATACGTATTCGATACATACACTTCTCACATTCTAGAATAGCCCGACTTCATAAATGCCCATACCTAAGTGTTGCATTTGTATGTAATAAAAGAAGTTCATATGTAACTATGCAAAAAAATTAGGTGAAAGATGCCCTCCAATGTCCATGGACATTTGGAGAAAGATAATTAATTGGAACTATATAGGTCAACACAAGACACAAGAATTTTCTTTCCTGTTGGATTATTTCTATATAGCTATTGAATTGTCACTCTCGCGTTTACATCTTCATTCAACTAACACCAAATTCATAAAAAAAAAAAATTTAATTGTATTTTTAGTTCATTTTTTAATTAATTCACAAAATCAATCTTTATGCTTTAAAATATAACAATTTTGATCACTCATTTTAAAATTAATAATGTGGCATTGTTTAAATAATGTGATATATGATACAATGATGTAAAATATTAACACTCTATCAAATCACAATAAAATTCTCTAAAAACTTAATCCAACTTTCGAAAAAAATTTATTTTTATAATTTAATTAATGACATATGTATAATTAGTGCATCTTTATGATTTTATATCATGAAATCGTATATCACACCATTTAAAATATGTTAAATTAATATTTTTTTAATTCAAAAATTTGATGCGGGACTAAAACTGTCAACTTTTAAAATATGAACAACAATTCCATAAATTAGTGAAAATAAACGAATCAAAACAACAATTAATTGATTTTGAAATTGTAGATATGATCCATGTTAACAATATTTTGAAATGATTCATAAAATTATAAATTGCTATTCACGTTTGTCCATCTATCTAGATTTGTTATCTAATATGATATGGAGTGAAATTTTGGTAATGACTGAAAAACATTAGTGTTGTCAAAGTACGACAAAACAATTATAGTGAAGTGTACCTATAAATACTTTGATGTCTAAGGTAACAAGAGTTGGAAGGAGCGAAATGTATTTTTGGTCTAAATGAATTGTGTATCTTGCATCTGAAGTATAACCTCTATATATGGAGAACCCTTTGATGAGGTATTCCTAAAGGCGGTTAGGCCATTGCGAGATCTTTGGTGGGATTTTTAGATGATCGTCTGATGTTCAAATGACGACGATTTGATCATGAAGACGTGCTCGACTATGATGTGAGTCTACATGGATATCATGTGCACATCAAAATCAATAGATCTACGAGACAAGGAATGAAACTCATTTAACGCCCGTGTCAAGTTATTTTAGACCGAAATTCAGTTCAAAACATCATGTATACTTTAATATTTATCTTTGAAATTTTGTAAATATACATGTAATTTTTAAGTGGTGTTTATTATTGTCTATAGACAAAATAAAAAGAAATGACATTTTTTCAAAAAATATTTATATATATTAATACTTTATTTAATTATTTTATATTAAATTGCTCTTTTATGAAGCTCCGATATGTATTACAAACAAAGTCACCAAAATTATGATATGACACTAGATACATGAATTGAATACGAAACTTTTTTTTATAAAAGAATATGAGATACAACATGGTTTAGTTAGATTAATTTTTTTTTAATAAAAAAAGCCTTATATTGATAGGCATAATTTGTATAGAAAAAGACATTTAATACAATTTCTCATATATAACTATAATGACCACAATTTCTCATATATAGAAAAATATACCTTTGATCAAAACAAAAATATGACTATAATATACAAAATACACTTGTGATCAAAACAAAAATCTCACCTAAATCAAATATATTTTAATGTCATTGTAAGCGTAGAAACCATAATAAAAAGACGAAAAAGGATTGTAAGACTTCTCTATGACATTTCTTTTTTTCCTTTCAAATCGTTAAAAATTAAATGTTTTAAAAAAGTATTTGATTTTTACTAGATATGTCCACAAATTTGTATATTTTTTTTACATAAACATAAATCTTCGACTATATCCATTGTGTATTGCACCACAAAGAATATACATATCCATCCACGAAATATCTCACACATATCCGATAATAATTTTTTAATTTAAAAAAGAAACAATAAAAAATCAAATATTTATAAGATCACGTATTAAAAAAATTTCATAAGAGTATCAATGTCCAATATAAATACTTCTCACATGTTAGAATATCCATACTTCATAAATGCACAAGGTACATTGCATTTGTATGTAATAAAAGAAGTTCATATGGAAGTATGCAAATTTTCTAAGTGAAAGATGCCCTCAAATCTCCATGGACTTTTAGAGGAAGAGAATTAATTGGAACTATATAGGTCAACACAAGACACAAGAATTATCTTTTATGTTGGATTCTTTCTATATAGCTTTTGAATTGTCACTTTTGCGTTTAGATATTCATTCAACTAAAACCAAATTCACATCAAAAGAGAAGGAACAAAACAATGGAATGCAACTTGTCTCCGAAGCTAGCCAAATTTTGTAGGAAGGAAGAAAAAAGAAATAAGAGTAGTATTTAATTTGGTGATCTTGACATTGTGTAGAAACAATCCTTTATATTAACAATATTTTAAAATGATTCATACAATTGTAAAATGCTAATTATATTTGTCCATCTATCTAGATTCATTATTAAATATGATATGAAGTTAAACTTTGGTAATAATGGTAAAAAACGATTATCATTATTGATATGCGGTGAAGTACAACAAAGCAATTTTTTTAGGAGTGTACTTACAAATACTCTATCATCTGAGTTGAAAGTCGGAGGAAGTAAAATGTATTTTTGATTTGAATGATCTGTGTATTTTGCACATAAAGTTAATAACATTTTATAAGGGAAATTCTTTGACGAGGTGTCCCTAGAAACGGTTAGACCACTGCAAGATCTTTGGTGAAATTTTTGAATGGTCGTGTGATGTTACTCAAATGTCAATGATTTGATCACGAAGACGTGGATCTATAGGGATATCGTGCCCACGTCGAAATTAGTAGATCTACGAGACAATGATTGAAACTCAATTTAACACTCGAGTCTAATTATTTTATACTAGAGTTCATTTCAAATCAAAATACATACCTTAATATTAACTTTTGAAATAGACAAGATTAACATTGTGCAATTTATGAATTATTTTAAAATAAAAGTATTGAATTAATACAATTTTATAACTTCAAGAATCAAATTTATCTGCCAAAAGACTTAAAAAAAAGCATGAGGACTCATTCACCATTTATTGTTTTTTTCCTAACAAAACATATTTTCTCCAAATTATAAACTAAAATTTCAGTTACAATTTTCTAGCAATTGCTTCTAAACGTGCATAAGCATGAACAAATGCAGTTTAGCACATTTAGTGATTTGCTTCTCTCTATTAATAAACTTTAAAGTTTGATTTGATTGTAATAGCTCTCGGGCGAGTATTCAACAACAATCCAAACTCTGTGATGAGTCGCAATGCCTTTTGTATCGTCTCATCTCAAGAGTACTAAATACTATAGTAGACAAAATTAATTCTATGAGTGACACACTGATCTGATAAATGCAGGTTTAACAAAAAATATTTATAATAATCATCACCAATGCATATTATTTAAAAACTATTGTATATATCACATAGTCTTTTACAGTTAAGTGGCATTAATATTGTATAAAGAGATATTAATAAATAGTCACAGAGTAATATTTATTTATTGGGACATCAATTATTGCTTATAATATCCCATATTATTTCAAGTAAGACATTGGTCATCATCTCTCTCATAAATTATCGACAACACTTTCTCCTTAATTTTAATTATTCGTATTAATACAAAAATAATATTATTAAAATATAAAATTTAACACAGAATAAAAATAAATATAATATTATATAAAATACAGTAGAAAGTCATATTTTATTATTTTTATAAAATATCAATATATTATATCAATATTCTATTTTGTATCACATTTTGTCTTCTAATCATATTATTCATCACCAAAACAAAGGTACAAAATTAAAGCAACATATTTATTTGGTGAAGAAATTAAGGCAACGTATGATCATGTCGCAAATAGTACCTAAAAGATATATAAAAGGTAGGAGGAGGACCAACTTTATCCGGTAATAAAACTTTTTTTCTTTTTTTCAAATTTTAAAAATCTTAGAATTTTTAATTCATAGTATTAACTGGCAATACATATTAAAAAAAAAAAAACAAAAAAAAACTACCTAGTTTCTGCCTCAATCTTTTATTCTTTATAGTTTCTCATATGATGCACATTAAAGTTGACATTATTATAGGTGTATTATAAGCTAAGAACTATCATTAAAAAAATTAGTATTATAAGGCAAGAAAGAGATAGGAGAGTATGAAGTTAAATAGAAATGATATTGTAAATGTCCTGTCAGAAAACAAGCTTGTCTTCCTCTGCCTCCTCTCATTCATTTTGCTTCTCTTGCTCTTCCTTCTCTTTCACAAATCCAAATTTAGTCATTATTAGAGTTTTGGCTTCGACCACAATTTAAATTGTGACATAAACATATTTTATGTCTTGCAATTTCTATATCACAATTTTGTGACTACAATTGAAGTTACAATATAAAAAATCCAAGACATCATTTTCATAATTTTGTCTCCAAATTTTTGTGAGTAGTCTTATTATGAAAACAAAAATCACCCATTACCAATATAGTAAAAAAGTTTAGATCTTTACATCTAACTATTTTTTATCTACAAAATTTTCCCTACAACATGAATGTATCAAACATTATTTCTTGTTTCAATGAAAATGCAACAAATGTGTCACATTCATGTTCTTCAAGCTATTCAAACAAAAGTTATATATCTCCAAACCTTACTCATTCAACACAAAATTCAGTTTCATCACTCTACAAATCAATCCTCTCCAACAAAAAACATATTTTGATCAAAGTCACATGGTGTAAAAGCCATTCAAATCAAGGACTCACAATTACCTTTGATGAAGAAGAAAATCCACTAGCAAGTTCTTTCAAACTCAACACAAATTCAAGGCTTTTTAGGAAAAAGAAAGGAAGCAAATTTTTGGAACATTGTAGCAATGATTCAAAAGTTGAAGTCTTTTGGGATCTTTCAAATGCAAAATATGAAAATGGTCCTGAACCTGTTGAAGGATTTTACATTGCAATTCTTATTGATTCAGATATTGGTCTCATTCTTGGTGACATAGCTGAAGATTTTTTAACAAAGAAGATGAAAAAAAGAACCCTTTTGGCTAAAGTTTCACTTTTTTCAAAAAGTGAATTTTTTTCAGGTAACAACACAATTTACACAACTAAGGCAAAATTTTGTGAAAGTGGAAATTTACATGAGATTTTGATTAAATGCAGTGGTGAAAATGAAGGGTTTAATAAATCTCCTATTCTTAGTGTTTATATTGATAAAAAGGTGGTGATTTGTGTGAAGAGGTTGCATTGGAATTTTAGGGGCAATCAAACAATTTTTGTTGATGGGTTGTTGGTGGATTTGCTTTGGGATGTTCATAATTGGTTTTTTAAAGATGTTTGTAATGGGTGTGGTGTGTTTATGTTTAGGACTAGGAGTGGTTTGGATAGTAGATTATGGTTAGAGGAGAAATTGGATGTCAAAGATAAAGATAGACTTGGTTTTTCTTTGTTGATCTATGCTTGTAAGACCTCTTAAGGGAAATTAAATTCTTCATCTTAAACCATTTTTTAATCCCTTTTTTTCTCTCTCTATTATTGATTTGATTTGATTTTCTTCTTTTTTTCATCTTTCTCATCCAAAGAATATTGCATTTTTGTTCTCAACTCTTTGATTTCTAGGAATATAAAGTATGATTGATAAGAGTTCAAATTTGGTATTAACTGATTCAATATTTACTGAAATTTATTAACCATTTTGGTATATGTACTAATATAAATTATTTTACACTAAAATTAATTTTGTAATTTGAACTATCTAATTTAAAATTAACGATGGAAATTAACTGCGTTTACTCCTTTTGTAATTAGCAGGGTGGCAGAAATTTGAGTAATTATTATAGTTACAAAATAGGTTGATATGCTTGTGTCATTTGTTTGTGTGTTTTTCAGGTTTTCTACCAAACATTTTGTCAAGGAAAAATACTACTCCTTCTATCCTTTTCTAATTACCAGTATTATACTATATACAATTTTTTTTTTCTAATTAAAAATTTAAAAATTGTTTTTAAATTTCAATACAACACTGATTATTAATTTGTTAATAATACCTTTAGTTATTTATTATGAAAAGATAATTATATGAGATAAGATAATAAATTATTAAAAATATTATAAAAAATAACATACCAAAAATGATAAATTTTATTTGTTGTCTAAATATATTTTAAAAAAACCCAAAAATAACAATTAAAAGTAATAGAGAAAGTATTATAAATTAGTTAAAGTTTTATTTATTTAAGATATATATTGTTCAATAGAGAAGAGATGAGAGATTTTAATAAAAAAAATAAGAGAAAAAAAATAATTTTAAAATTATATTAATTATCCCTCTGCACTCCAAACACGCCCTTACTTAGTTTATTTAATTATTGTGAGAAAGTGAATACAAATTTGGATTAAGGCGTGAAGATTTGGTAAAAGGGAAATTGAGATTCTGGTTGGAGTGGTTGAGTTGCTTTTGGCCTTTACAGGAGAATAAAGTTCAGAATCTTACTCATCACCAAGATCTTGACCACATTATTCTTCTTTCTTCTTTACTATTTTGTTTGTTGCTGTTCATGTAAAGTTGCTCCAAAAACCTTATAATAATAAAGAATCTACAAAACAAATTTTGTGGGTAAAATTTTACTTTTTTGTCCTCTCTTCTTTATTTTTTAATTTTAATTTGGTCTCAATTTTATTTTTATTTAAGAATGTCTTTTTTTTTCTTCCAAGTTATATTAATATCATCCTTTCTATTTAAATTGTGGTATGTAAATTACCACTTTAAAATTATTTTTACAAAACAAGGGATTATTTTGAATCAAATAAATAACTGTTTTAGCATAACTTTTATGAAATAATGGACTAAAAGTATTAAATAAATTACCATTTCAAAACCAAAAAAACAATTATTTTAGTTTAACTTTGCAAAATAAAGAGAAGAAGCAACTCTTCATAAATTCTAATTGTATTTTTTCGTGTAACAATTCAAAGACAGACCCGGTTAATTCATGAATAAACACGTTCATACATTTGTATATCAAATCCATGAATATTCGATAAGTGTTTTGATAGAGTGGTATATCATATAATTTAATGTAGATTAATGTTTAAAAATTATTTAAAATTTTAATAATATTTAACAATATTAATAAATAATCATGACCATTCTCATCTTTAAAGATAAAATAATGACTTAATTAATATAATTTAATGAATTTAATATTAAAAGATACATTTTTATTTTTATTGAATAAATATCAAATAAATCACTTTCTCACTTTTAAAAATGAGAATAATCATAAATTTTTACTACCATTAAAAGTACCGACAAAGAATATACTTCTTATATAAGTATATAAGTAGTCTACCTTAAAATGTGCCATCCTTTGAGTTAACTCAAGAAACATGGAAAAAATAATTATGCATAATAGAGAAACACACGTTATAGCCACCTGTACCACAAGTCTAGAAGAGGCATAGAGCCACAAGCTAGCTTGAACTTAGGTTTTTCAAATTACTTTTACATCATTTTCAAAGTAACTTTTTTAATTCTATTATTTTGAAAATCTCTAGTAAGATATAGACGAGATAATATAGATTTTAGTTCAATAGAAAATCGATTATATAATTTAATATCAATTTAAAATTTAAATATGAATGAAAGTCAATTAAAAAAGTTAGTTTAAATATTCTGATTTATCTAAAAACAAAATTGGACATTTTTTGAATCGACGAAGCAGATCACCACAGACAAATGCAGATGAGATATACATACTACCTCCTCCATTCTTATATAATTGATTATATTGCAAAAATTAAGAAAATTAATATTAATATTAATATTAAATTTGTTAATAATTGTTATTTTTTACATGCTTATAGTTAAAGAGAAAAAATTAATTAATATTTTTATTATAATATTGTTAATTGCATAAAAATGTATAAATTAATTATGATTGTGTTAGTAAAAAGTATAATTAATGTAGTTGAATTTTTTTAAAAAAATTATAAAAAAAACAGAAATTGTTCAAATGAATCTTATATTATAACACGGGTAGTAAATGTTATGGAATCTCCACGTACCTACTATGTCTATATTTGATTTTACAATCAAAGTAACACATGGTGGTTTAATTTGTCAATTCTATATTTTATTTATATAAAATTAAATTTAAATTATTCAAGACATTCCTCATTTAAGGCTAGGAAAAACTACGAAAATCATCCCATAATAAAATTTAAAAATTGTAAAGAAGTACATTTGTACTAATAACTAAGCAATATAACTATTAATCACTTAACCTCAAGCTTTCATAGACATGTACTAATAACTAAGCAATATAACTATTAATCACTAATTATAATTTTTATCATTGTTACTTTGTGAGATTTATTTATTCAGAGTCCCTACACCTAGGCTGTAATATCTAGATTGAGTTTTTTATTTTGGAATCACTACCTATTCCACAATAAATTAATACTTAAAAATCATTTGAAATATCAACTATTATATATATTTTATTATTTGAAAATAGAAACTAATAACTATTTTTATTCTTATGAGTGTGAGATAGTGATTTGATCATTTGATCAATATAAATAATATAAATATAGTACACAACTTAAGTTGTTATCTATACTATATATATATATATATCATGTTACCGAATAATAACCATAACTCTTATTTTGAATAATATAAAGTGATAGCCATTGTATTTCTAAGACAAAGGCACAATTGTTGCAATTTCTAAGAAAATAATGTTGAAAGTAAAGACAAAAATCAAACATTTTAAAATGGCATAGTTACAAACTTGCCATTAGGCTTTTGTCACACTCTTTACAAAGATCTAGTTCATGAATCCATCAATCCATGTTCCCAACTTATATACTTTTATGTAAGCTAGCTTGTAGTTACCTTTTTCTTCCACTAGGAAAATGTGATACCCCTTTTGTGTGAATCCGTGAGCTTATACTAGGAGCCATACTTCATAAAATATTGCTTTTTATCATGCTATGCATGTTCCACACCATTGATTCTTTCTATATATTCCATGTGAAAGTATATTTTGTGTCTTGGCACTTTTAGTTAATAAAGGACATCATCAAAAGCTATTTGTTGTCACTCAGAATCGTTCACTTTGATAAGTATAAGAAAACTAAAAAAGAGAGCTAGTATGCAATTTGTTGACTCAGAAGTCTTTTTTTTTTTTTTTTTTTTTTTTTTTTTTTTATCTTCCATTTGATTCTAACAACATTGTGATATATAGATCACTTTATTTATATCTCGTACAACATCTACTTTTTTATTTAACTTGAGATTTCTTATCATCACTTGAAATGTTTTATTTCTTAGTAACCCTCAAAAGTAAAACAAGGTCCCAAAAAATGTGTTAAAACATAACATACACTAAAATCCAAATTGTATGCAATCCTATAGTTAAGGAATCAATTATAGTTGGATAAGATTGGACGGCCTCCATGGTAAATTTATATTTTTAAAAAACAATCTATGATTTATTAGAAGGTGAAAAGTATTTATCTTTACCATTCAAAAGTCACGGTTCAAATTCAAATTGCAAATGATAACAACGATACAACTGAACTGCTACAAACATAAGACACAAACAACCAAATTCGCACACATCTAAATAGATTCCAAATTTTAAAGATGAAATCTTTATTATTACTTGAATATCTTGTTCATGCTTCAAGATTATTCTGGTTTCTTAACAAGGGTCGATGGGAAATCAAGCAGAACAATCTTTTCAATAGCTGCTGAAAACTTTTCAGAGAACTCAACATGATTTGGGTGGCTTTGAAATTCAGCAAAGTCTTCTTTTTTGTTGAATGTCATCAAGAATGCATGAGTGAAACCTTGTCTCAACACATCTAGGCTTTCAATATCCTGTCCCCTGTTTAATAAGATTTGCATAATTAAATAGTTTATAATAAAAAAAAAAATTGTGGCATATCAAGGTCATTGATTGCAACTTTTCATCACATGGTATAATTAAACTATGAACATATCAAAGTTATATTTGACTACAATTCTCCGCAATATCGCGTGTTATAATGAAACTATAAACATGAGTGCGACCATGATTCAGACCACAGTCAAAAAATGTTTATGACATATTGAAGTCAATATTTAACTTTAACTCTCCAAGATATCACATACCACAATTTAAAACCTTAATTGGAAGTATACCTCAAGTAACCTTATCAAAGCTAAATAAAATGAGGAAGCATAAAATCATAAATGCTTGTTCTTATATTTTTTTCTTGTTAAATGATTATTCATATAATTAATAAAGTATATAATGTTGTTCTTAAATTGCATAAAACATACCATTCAAAGGACTTGACAACATCAATCTCAGAGACCAATTTCTCCATCCCTTTTGTGAGCTCTTCAACTTCAACACCTTCTTTGAACTTAACAATTACAAAGTGCTTGAATTCTTCCATGACTACCATACTTGTGAAGTAAAACTTGTGCTACTAGCAGCCTAATATATATATGCACAATTTTGGTTCAAAGTTGAAATCTCACTCATTTTCTTGATCTGTCAAATGTCAGAACCCCATGACTCATTTCACTGCAATGTTGGCAGTAATCAATTACCAAAAAGTTGTAGGAGACAGCATCTACAGCTTAATCTTAGGAAAGGTGCTACATCTTTTCACATTATTGACCCACCAAGGAGCAACTTCTTTCTATCACACAGTAAAAACATTATCTTGTACCATTGTCTTGCCAAATTATGTAGATTTGAAATATAAATTTGGAGGTGTGTCTAGTCATCGATATATATTAGTATCTGAATTGATATATATTAGTGTCTGAATTGATTTTGGTTGAAAATAAGATAAATGTAAAGTAATTCACATTTTAATACAGTAATGTAAAAGTAAATTGAATAAGAAATTTGAGTAGAAAAATTATGTTTAGAGTTATAAACTATAAGTTCTAATTTCAAATTAAAATCAATTATATAGACAAAATCAAATTTTATTCAACAATCAAACACGTCAAAATCAATTATATATCTTTAAAATTAATTTTGATTCCTCGATAAATTATATTTAATCACTTTCATTTTCTTAAAATAGTATTAGTATTCAAGTGTCAACATTATGATCGATGTTTGTTTAAATGTTTCATTGTTGGCACATGAATGGAGGGTCCTTGTTGGTTTTATTTTACCTGTAGAAGTTTGAGTGATATTTGGCCTTATTGTGAATAAGAATAAATCATGATCATATATGGAAGAACTTTTCTTCCTTTGTGTGATGTGAAAAAAAGTAGTGATTGGATTTGTGTGTGTGGCTGGACTTTTCTCCATGTCCTAACCATGTGCACCACCAAGGTAAATTATTGGACTTCAATAGTTGGATGGACAATTGGACATGTTATGTACCTATTGTAAAGAATCTTTACCTAAATACCAGGCCTTGTCTTAGGAGAGGGGAGGTAAATATCTTAAGTAACTAAATAGATTGCTGAATTTCAGTAGTTGATTTAAAATTGAACGTACACATTAATAAAATTAAGTAAAACAAATATTTAGTATTTTTATTTTTTAAACAAAAATTTAACTTAACTTTTTATTTTGCTTTTGATATATAAAAATAATCAATATATTTTTATAATAATCAATATATTTTTATAAGATATAATATACTATATATGATCAATAATTTTTATCTTAATTTTTTAACACATAAAAGAAAAAAAAACCTTGCATTAAAACTTGATTTAGGCTTCTAAGGTTGTTGGATTGCCCCTGGTCCTTGTTGACTTTCTGTTCTATTCACCAAACTCGATTGAGTCCGCAAGAAGCAATAACAAGTACATTTGGTTATTTTTTTAATGACACCGTTACACTTTTATTTTGCGACTTGGACAAACTGATGGATAGTAAAACATGCAATAAATAATTATCTAAAACATCATATTTGACCGGATACTCACAATACATTAATATTGGTAACAAATTACAAAAATGAAATTCTTAAATGTAATTAATACATAAATATTGTAAAAATATCTAACATCGACGTGTGTTGAATATTAAAATACACATGCCATCACAATACTCACGTAGATATGTAAAACATGAAAGTGAGAAAGGGATTTCTTATGTGAGAGTGAGAAGAGATATTTTTAACTATTAAATAAAAAATAAATGATGCACATCATCAATAAAATATCTTTATAATGAAATAATAAAAGAAATAAATCTTAGTCATTGATCAAATTATGAATAATTAAGATTAGAACAAAAAGACATACATAAATCAATTTTAATCACCACTATTGATATTAAAACTCATTTCATTTGATACTTCTCATATAAATATCATTTTTTATCACATTTACTTACATTTATTCTCTCTCTAATATTTTCTTCAATAAATTTTGTAACTATTTCTTTTTTCATTCTTTTTTTTTTTATTTAGAGATGTATTTACTTTTTCACACATTTTTTCACAAACCATTTTAACTATTTCATTCTTCACACTTTTTACTTTTGCTTTATTTATTCAATTTTTATTTCATTTTATAATTTTTCCAATTTTTTAAGTTTTTTAACTTTTTAAAAGTAGTGGCACTCTGAACCGTTGGTACATGTTTTTTTATAAAAAATAATCATTTAGAGGCGGTTTAAACCGTCACAAGTAAATTGATTAAAAATAATATTCAATGACAATTGTTACCACAACAATTTTTTTTTCAGAGGTGATCTTAACTGCTGCAAAATAGAGGTGACAACTTTGTGAGGGATTTTTAATTTTTGTCCCTTTTAAATATTTTTTTTTGTTTGGATTCTAATTACATAAATAAAGATTTTAAATAATCTAATTCTATTCCTTTAAAATAAATAGTTTAAACTTTTTTACTAAACCGACTACACTAGGCCAAAAAAATCCTTAAAAGGCAACATAGCCCATTCAATGATTGTTCATATGCCAAGTCAGATGACCAGTGGAAAGTGAGAGTGAAATTGATTGAGAAGAAAAATTAAGTGTGTTGAATACTTTTAATCCTTTAGGTGGAAGAAAATGGACCAACTTTATCTTATAGGTTGAAGTTGAAGAGACCTAAAATATTGTGAACCCACAATTATGGGCTCACAATTCAAAATAAAATAATGACTACTTAAAGCTTCAACAAACGTTAACCAAAAAAGCTTCAACAAATAAAGTTTTTAATTATATAATTTTTTTAACTGTAAAAAGTAGTTGTCTAATCTATATGTGGTTATAAAAAATAGTTGCATCCTGTAAAAATAAAAATAAAAAGTAGTTGCATGACTATTTCAATATTGAGGTTTGGATCATCATTATACTAAAATCTTTGACTGAGTGTGGATTTCAATATCGCATAAAGTGTGGTCATTATTCATGTAACTTGTGATCTTATATTATACAATGGAAGACAGCATTGGTGTGTACTGTGTAGCAGTGGGGCGCAAGGTATTGTTGAACGAGTAAAATGGAAAGAAAAAAAGTTTGAATAACCTTATTCATTGATTGAATAAGGTATTACAAATAAAATATTATATAAATAAACTCTCAATATCATTTTTAAAGAAATAAAACTAATTTATAACTAACAATTAATTAATAATAATTATTTTATTATATTAATTATAATAAATATAATTTTTAAATATATTATTTTTATATAAATGAATGAAACACGTTAGAAAGACTGAAACTCGACTTAATCTAAAATATGAATAAATATTTAAATTTTAATCTTAATAAAAATTCAACTTAATCTAAAATATGAATAGAGATTCAAATTTCAATCTTAATAAAAATGATGTACATTTTTTCAGCTCATTGTCATAACTAGAAACATGACATTATGACATTTTAATTAGTGTCATTTTAATTAATAAATCTAAAAAAGAATGTGATAGTATTTAAAATACCATCAACGAACTGAAGAGTCAAATTCTCATTATAAGTTAAAAAAAATCTGAAATATCTTATAGTGTATATACACTTTAAGAAGTTTTTTTTTTTAATAAATTGATGATGTATTAAAAGAATAAAAATAAAGATAAAATAATCTGTTGAATTTGAATATAAAAATTAGATATTATATCATTTTGCTTAAAAAATATAAAAAGAAATTTTGCAGTTGAGTAGATTAGGAGTTTAATGACACTTTTATTGAACATATTTTCCTAAGTCAGCAAAATACATTGAAATCACAAATTCTACCACATTCAATAATATGGATTTTAGTTAACAGCACACTGAACCCACAAGGTTACTTAATTAGATAACTGGCATAATATTTCAATGAAGTGTATCTATGTTTTTGCTTAGCTCCTCCAGCTTCTTCATCCTCATCCTCTCACTTTCAGCCACAAGCTAATCCATATTTTTCATATTAACATAGAGAGAAAAAAAAGGAATGTTAGCTAGGAACAAATTAAAATATTAAATTATTATTGTAAATATTCAATTTATTAAATAAGTTCTCACCTCCACTAATTTGGTAACAAGTTGAGCCTTTTCTTTATTTTTCTCATTGAAAGCCTCAAGAGCTTCATTGTATTCTCTCTCCTATGACCCCAAAATTAGTTAGTTTCACAAAAAAGCTTCAAAAATACTTTCATTTATTTAATAACTGTTTTGTTCAATCTTGATTTTGACTTATGGGCATAATGATGAAAAAATAAATATGCATGAGGAATTTCAAATAGCAATCTTTATACATTATTCAAATTCAAACAATTATTATGAATAATCACCTTAACTACAAAATAATCATATATATAACTAAGTCCATCATTTTAAGTAATGAATAAATTTCAGCTAATATTCAATCAATTTGAAGTATCATATAACTTTATTTTGATGTCCCAATAGGGGACCAAGAAATTAAAGCAAATAATTAAGGTGGTCAATTGACTAAATTCTAAGCAATAATTAAGTGGTTGTATCAAAAGTAAAACATATTGGGATCACTTTGTCTCCTTGAACAAATCCTATGTTGTAAACATATTTCAAATCAAAAAAGCAAACAACAATGAGTAAACACTAAATAGTTAGAAAATTTCACCTTTTTCTGGCAAGTTTGACCCAATGGCTTCAACTCTTTGTTAACCATATCAATCTTCTTTCTAACCATTGCAACATCCTTCCTCATTGGATCTGTGAAACCCTCAATCTCCTATGCGATTTCTCAAATAAATATAATTTATAATTGATGAAAAAAACTTGAATATAACAAATGAGAATAATTTGTAAGAAACCACACATTTAATTTTTTTTCTTCCAAATTGCTAATTAATTTTTTTCTAACTAGCTTGTAACTACAATCATGGATCCACATAGTAAAGCTTCATACACTTCCATAAACATGTGGATACAACTTTCCTTGACTACAAAATCAAATGTAAAGCTAATCCTTAAATATTACTCAAGGTTTTAAAAAACGGTCTATTTACCACAATTTTAACAATATCAAAGATTACAATGCGATCACAACATCACTTATAAACCTTCTAGGTTAATATGTAACTTATACATGCATAAATCAATAAACCAAACAAACAATGAAACATTATAAAACATCTAAAACAAAATTAGCGTTTTGTTGGACTTACTTCTCTTATCTCAGCCAATCGCTTTGTTTCGTTTTCGACTCGACCGAGATGAGCATGAACCTTATCTCTAACCTCCAATTTTCTCCTCTCAATTTCTTCTTCTTTTGCTTTGAACATTGCTAGAACTGATCTTGAAATCTCCTCTTCCCTATCATCTCTTCTTGGACTCATGTGGTTGTTGATCATTCCTGAATTTTTCACTTGTTGCACAATTTGTTGTTGTTGTTGTTGATCATGTGACCTTTTTGGTGTTGCCATTGATGTTCCACAAATCACAAACACTTTTTCTTTACCTTATTACACTTCTCACCTGTTTTTCTCTTTTATTTGAAATGATAACTCTTGTTTCCTCTGCCTTAGGTGCTTATAAAACAAAACTAGCTTTTAAGCCAAGTATCTTATTTTAATACTATCAATGAATCATTTATATTATTTTATCATGGTAGTAAAAGTGGAATAGAAAACATCACACAAATACTTGTTACAAAACTTAAGATTATAAGTTTAGAAATTAATTTAGATTTTATTTACTTTACATCAACACTATGGGTAGCAAAATGGACCAATCTATCCCGCTTTGGCCCACCTTGTCATAAACCGGTCTAAAAAAAGGGGGACGACGTGCGAAATAACTTAGGCAGAAGGATTTAAATTCCTCACACCACTTTGATTGGCAAAAACAAAAAATAAATTAAACGTATTAATTTTTTAGCGAATAGGTCTTTCAAAACAAAGAGCTCATGCAAACATCATCTTTATAAAATAATTACAAGACTATTGTATGAAAATTAAACTCATGCATTTATCTTAACTAATTGAACTCATCCATTTATCTTATCTAAACAAATATTGGTGCCTCCTTTACTCAAAAGGCAACTTAAGTATTGAAGTTTTAATTATTGAGTAGTGTTATACGTAGTGAGTACTAACGTTTAAATTATTCTATACACTTTTCCTCTTCCTTTTTTTAATGTTTGTAAACTTAGCAAATAATCATGATGGGCCTGATTTGGTTAAAGAGCTATTTTCTTAAACTGATTTATTGTCATACCATTACTTTTTTAATGAAATAACTAAGGACCAAGACTATTACTAATTAATGATGGCATCCATAGTAATTAATATTTCTACTACTACAATTACACAATATTAAGTCTAACAATATTAGTATTTTTTAAGGATAATCAAAATCCTTTTTTAATTACCATTTATTACACAAT
Source organism: Cicer judaicum (assembly GCA_037974835.1). NCBI lineage: Eukaryota > Viridiplantae > Streptophyta > Magnoliopsida > Fabales > Fabaceae > Cicer > Cicer judaicum. The sequence continues at coordinate 6,147,442 of JBBPBS010001143.1, read as the reverse complement.
TTCTTAACTATATTTAGTTGGAAGATAATACATATACATGCAAAATATTTTTAAGGTTCCTAAGGAATAAGAAGTGTTGGCAATCATTTGAAAATGGAAAGGTGCTTGAAGTAGAAGTTTTGGTTGGAGAGTGGACAGAATGGGCTCACCTACATAAAGCATGTTTGTGGGAGAGCCTTAGAGAACAAGACAGAGTAGGAGAATTGGCAGCAGCTAAGCAAGTTGCCTTTATGACAAATTATTACTCATATGAGACACACAAATATATATACATAAAATAAAGTAAGGTAGCCTCACACCATAGCATTGTAAGAAAATATTTTCAACTTGTGTTTCAAATTAATTAGTTGTGATGAGAGAATCAATAAAAAATTTGCAAGAACAAAAACAAAATGTTATATACTTGTAGAGACTAAAAAATTTAGAGGTTAAAAATAAAATAATAATATATTTAAACCTATTGCTAGTATTAGTGATCTTTTGCATAGATCGACAATTTACTTTTTTATAGGAAAAGATTTGTAGTAGAATTATTAGGAAGAGGGAAAATTTGTTACCAAAGACAGTCCGATTTAGTCACATTAAGGAATTGATGCATGAATCATGTGAGTTCTCTGCTTTTCTTCATAGAAAGTGGGTTTGGGTGGACTATATTTTTATTAATGAAATTTATTTATAAAAAAAAAAAAAAAA
>JBBPBS010001143.1:6083485-6132421 GCA_037974835.1 Cicer judaicum | reverse complement strand
AAAAGAAGAAAGGAAATATCATGTTCTTCAAAAGCACTTCAAGAAAAATAGATGAATAAAAATTCAATGAATAAATTCTCAAATACTAAGAAATGGAACAACCTTCGCAAAAAAAAAAAAAAGAATAATAAAGAGTAAGATCATACATGAAAATATGAGAGAAATATAAGAGATGTAAGAAAAAGAAATAGTACAATGAAATTTCATATGACAACAAAAGATGAAGAAATTGTGAAGGAAAAAAATCACTTTTATTTATAAAATGTGAAAAATATTCAAGATGTTACGAGCTTACATCAGGATGCTTAGCACCCTAAGGGTCCATGGGTGTTGTTATCCATAAACCCTACATGCGACACATAATAAAGCCCTAATGCGTCACACCCGATCAATTTAAAGGTTTGCTTCACTTCTATTGCATCATTAAAACAATGATTCTCTAAAGTCAAATTTGTCAATGAAATTCAAACAATCACTTTCTAAAGTCAAATTCATCAATGAATCCATTGTTTTGATCACATAATAACCTCGAATTTGATCAAATAATCTCATACTCAACAGGAGAAAAACAAATATCGTCAATGCATAAATAAACACCATATACAAATCACTTCCTCGCCTTCACAAGCTACAACATGAGAGACACCTATTTACACCTATTTGGCAATAGACCTAGGCCCCATTTTTGCAAACATAGCCAACTAAAGGCTTATAGGATAACAACCCAATTCATAACCACCTTACCCCTAAGCATGGCATCAGGGCGAGGGACAAATTTTGGCTCCTCCACCCGGCACCCGATTAATTGGAAAAAATCTATCTCTGACCCTGTTTCGGGTAGAATTTAAACCCATTACCGTCTGCAACAGGGTTCCCCGCCCACACTTATACCCATTTGTATATATATATTTAAAATTTATATTTATTATAATTAATATAATAAAATAATTATTATTAGACAATTATAAAATAAAATAAAAAATATTTTTTATAAAGATAAAATTATAATTTTTAATATTTTAAAAAATATTAAATATATTTAATGTATATATATATATATAATTTAAAAATTACTTTAATAATACATTTTGATATGTACTTGCCTCCGCACCTTAAGCGAAATTCTTATTTAAAGGTCAAAATGTTTGCATTTACAACACCTCAATGAAAAGATAATCCCTACTCCACTATCATTCCACAACGCTTCACTAAATGTACAATTGATGTGATCATAACATAATTATATAAAAATCATGATTACAAAAATCATAAATGAATTTGATGTGCCATGATTACTATAAATAAACTAATTTATAATAATTAGTCGCTACAATCACGAAGAGGCATTTAAAACCACGCGAGTAGTAATATTAGAAACGAAAGAAATAGTATCCATTTTTAAAATGAGTTTAAACCCACAGAGAATCGGAGACATTTCATTTCCTCCGTTCTGAAATAGAGAAATTAATAGTGATCGAACCAAACAACAACACTGTCACTGACACTGCTTCAACCTCCGTTACTTTCTCTCTTTTAAAATAAAAACACGCTCGAATTCATTACTCTTCGCTTATCCCAACGCAATGGACCCATGGCTCGACGATCTAACCGACGACCTCCAAAGTCTAAGTTTCGCCTCCACAACAACAACCACAACTGTCACCGCCGACATCAAACGCAGCAGTAGCACAAGCTTTGGTTCCGAAACAACCGCCTCAACTTCCGCTCGTCTCTTCCCCGGATCCCTACCTCACATCACCAAACCTCACGCTCCTTCCTCCGACCCTCGCTGGTCTGCCATCCACCGGATCCAATCAGAATCTCCTTCTCGCCGTATTCTCCCCTCCGACCTTCGATTCTCCCGCCGTCTCGGCTCCGGCGACATCAGTTCCGTTTACTTGGCGGAACTCAACGACGACGGTAAACTTCCGGCGATGTTCGCCGCGAAAGTTATGGATAAGAAGGAACTTATTAGTCGGAGTAAAGAAGGAAGAGCTAAAACGGAGAGAGAAATCCTTGAATCGCTTGACCATCCTTTTTTGCCTACTCTTTATGCTACAATTGACGCCGCGAAATGGCTCTGTTTGTTAACGGAGTTTTGTCCCGGCGGTGACCTTCATGTTCTCCGACAACGCCAGCCCAACAAACGCTTCCCGGAACCTGCTGTCAGGTGCGCACTTCATTCCATTCCAATAATTATTTTTATTATTGTTTATTTATTTATTGTTTGGTTTTAAATTTTATTACTATGGTTTATTGATAGCATGATTTTAAATTACCTTAACTGCAATACATTGCAACGGTAATTTTGTGCAATTTCATTTAATTTCATTGCATTTCAGCGCAATTTAAAGGTTTGCGGTAGAGTCCCAATTGTAATTTAAAACCACTAGTGAGAGTGAGTGAGTGAAACCGAAAACTGAAACGAAGAGGGAGAGGGGATCTGGTGTGGGAATGAGCAGAGGATCCGTTAGTGGAAACCGTTATTGTAATGAAACATGAAAGCGACGGTTACATTGTTCTTGTTTGGCTTTGTATTTTGTAGGCTCCATAACCACCATTCTCATACCCCTATTTCCCTCTTCGTGGGACCCACCATATGTCACCGTCATTTCGTGTGTCGTAACTCCTTTTCTTTACTCCACTGTCAACCGCAGCATATTTTTATCCGGTGACCTTAATTGGAAATTTGTTGTTTATAAATTATTCATCATTTTTGCGGTGATTCTTCTATCAAAATTGATGGAGTAGTACACTTAAGGTCAACGTAAAATTATATTTTGACGTGGCTTTCCAGCTATGGCTCAGTTTAACCGTTGGATTCCGTGGTGTTTCTGAGCTACCACGTGTGTTGGTTATTTAATTAATAATAATTCAATAATCATTCTTTCATGTGCCTACAATTTAGGTAAAACGCTACATATCAAAAGTCAAAACGACACCACCTTCCGAGGTAGCTTGCTACTTATCACTCATCATTTTAAGGAGTAGAGTAGCCTCTTTTTTTAGTACTCACTGGTACTGTATACTTAGAATCGTACTACTATATTCTCTTCCGATTGTTATCATACGTATTTTTTAATTATTTAAAGTTATTATTCGTTTTACACCTTTAATTTCATTAGAATACATAATGTTTAGTTGAATATTTGTTATAGAAAAGAATAATTTAGTTTATATTTAACAAGAAGTTTTAAAAATTAATTATATTTAATTAAATTTTTTAATATTCCTAAGTTTTTTTAGTTATAGTATATACGAAGATATTAGACAAAAATACCTACCTACCTTCACTTTTATTACGCTGATAAATTATATTTTCTTGATGTGGTGTAAAAAAAGGAAATATTTTCATTAATTTATTCCTAATTATAAAAGTCATTTCCTGGCATTAATAAATTTTATTATGAGTATTTTTTGAATAATAATATAAAATTAAATGTAAATTTAAATTAACATTAACTTATACACAAACTAAAAAATGTATGCATTTTTCGATTATAATCAAGTACAAAGGGAGTACTAGGGTACCCTTCCATTGGCTCTATGTTGTGTATAGGAGTATTGCTGTATTGGCTAATTGATTTGCTTATTTTTCTATTTATCATTTATGTGCATTTTATGAAAAGTAAAGTTTTATAAATAAATAAAAATAAAAAAAAGAAAGAAAATTTCACTTTTTGATTTTGTTGTCAACGGTTGAAATATTTTACTGCTCTTTGCTATTTTAAATGCTTAAAAATATAATTTGGATTAAAATATATACATAGTTTGTTTAAAGGTTTTTTTTACAATTAGTCAATCATAACTATAAGTACTTTTGTTTTCATTAACAGTAACTATATCTTATAAGTTGACGGTGTATGCCAAATAATTTTATAAAAAATTAATTTCATATAATATCAATGTATAACTTTTTACAATAATGTCAACTATTTGAAATCACCCTTTCAATACTTCAGTGATCCAATTACTGTGATCTACTTTTATTGTAGAAAGTGCATGTGAATTAGTAAATTCTTAATATAGATTTATAGAATTAATTAATTTATATAAAACGTTTTATTAAAGAATTTCACACCTTCAATTTTAAAAATGGAATTATGACCCAGATCAGCCTTAACTTAGGGAAATGGAAATATTTTATTCTGGAATCCATAAACTTTTGCGGGATTTCTGGATATTATATATATAGTTTATACACTAAATAAAAATTGAATGTGAGGTTGAGTTCTTGCAGTGGTCCCTTATTGGGATGGGAATTGTTCTTCCGACACTTGGTTCTACTGTTCGCAGCTGCGTTATAATTTTATTTTATTTTAATTTCTTTTATTTTAAAAGCTTTTTCTCTGAAACAACCTAACTAACGTAAATAGACTGCTTTTTCCTGTTCTTTCACAGTATGTAATATGTTCCTTCTTTATGGGCCATAAAAAATTGTGTTAATAGCTTGTCTTTTTCGTTACCCTTCAATAATTTTTATTATATTTTGTTTTTTAGCTACGGTTGCTTGTTACTTGATTAAGAAACTCTGCATACCAACGAATGAAATAAAGCAAAAGCCAAGTCTTCTTTAATTTATGCATTTAACTGATCCAATTATTTTCAAACAATTAAATATATTTCGATAGAAGAATATTATTTTGCTGTCTTCAGAATTGGATGAAGTGTTATGATCCTGCTTTTGGTTTTGTTGTCATTATCTACAAGTCTTATGCGAGACACGCAACTTTTTTAATTAACTCTTTACATACATAGGGCAGTGTCACTGACAATATACCTTTATTTTTCCTACTTGCGCGGTGAATAATTATTAATTTTTGACTTTGAAACATATTTCGTGCAACATATGGAAAATTCAGTAGCAAAAAACATAATAGTCAATATCATAAAAAAACAGATATTTCTAGAGGGATATGAGGTTTTTTGTTTTTGAAGTGCCTGATGTTAGCCAAACAAGCAATAGAGTAGTAGCCCACATGGTATACGGCAAGACGATTTATGCCCTTGTCTGATACTCACGATCCCTTCAATCGGTAGGCCTAACAACCAAACCAATATTCGTGCCATGTCGGCCAATTATTATTCTCCTCTTAACTTAGATATAGCATTATTGCAATTTATGCCACATATAGGCCAATCATCCCAATCATCTTTCTATCCAAACATGCATATTATGTTCACAAGGCAACTACTCTTACTTTTTACTATTTGAGAGTATAATTAACGGTAATAATCCATACACACTATGATATTTGGTTAGCCATGTACTAAAATATAGTTAATTTGGTTGGGTAAATAGTTAATTCAATTCAAAATCAAATTTGTGGTTAATTTAGTTATATAATTAATTACAAATTTCAGCGAAATTTGAATTAACAATCAATTCATTTAAGATAAATTTTTGAATTCAAATTAATTTGATGTTGCAAAAATACGGGAAAAAAAGTAAGAGTCTATGGAAATTTTTTGTTTATTTAATGCTAATTAATCTCCTTACTTATCACAGATTCTACGCATCAGAGGTGTTGATGGCACTTGAATACCTTCACATGTTGGGAATAGTATACCGTGATTTAAAACCTGAGAATGTGTTAGTTCGATCAGATGGTCATATCATGCTAACAGATTTTGACCTCTCGTTAAAATGTGATGATGATTCCACACCAACGGCCCAGATCATCTCCAACCAAAACTCTCCACAAGTACCCCCACATAAAAATCCTCACAACGAACCCTCTCAATTCGCCTCCTCTTCTTGCATAATACCGAATTGTATAGTCCCAGCAGTATCCTGTTTCAACCCAAAACGCAAGCGAAAGAAGAAACAAAACCTGCGTACTGGGCCTGAGTTTGTTGTTGCTGAGCCCATTGATGTACGGTCCATGTCATTTGTGGGGACCCACGAATACTTAGCTCCTGAAATCGTGTCAGGGGAGGGACACGGTAGTGCCGTTGATTGGTGGACCTTAGGAATATTTATATTCGAATTATTCTATGGCGTGACACCTTTTAGAGGCTTGGATAATGAACTAACACTAGCAAATATTGTGGCTCGAGCTTTGGAGTTCCCAAAGGAACCAACCGTGCCAGCCACGGCAAAAGATCTTATCTCACAGTTGTTGATTAAAGACCCAACAAGGAGGTTGGGATCAACAATGGGAGCTTCTACCATCAAACACCACCCATTTTTCCAAGGTGTTAATTGGGCATTGTTAAGGTGTACACCTCCACCTTATGTTCCACCACCTTATACTACTAAAGAAGTTGTATCTGATGAGAGTTGTCCACAAACTCCTGTTGATTATTATTGATCCCAGATAATAGGATGGGGGAAAAGTACAGTTAGCTAGATACTTAAGTTCCAACAAATTTTATTATATTTCTCTCTCTCTTTTTTTGTTTATTTCCTCTACTTTAAAGTTAATTTGTTACCATACTTTTGTCTTTATATTTAAGAGGCAAGAATATAGCAAAATGTAATTGTCAAATGTCAACCAAACTATGTTGATTCAGCATGATGACAAATTAAATTAACTGGGCGCATTTGCAGATAGGTTGGTGAATTATATAACATAGTTAGCAATAGTTGTTGCAAATGTTTTTAATATTTTGTTGAGTTTCTAGATATGCGATGGATCGATGACAAACATCAAACAGAGATAAGAGCTACTACACTACATCGAGAGCAGACAATGTACGTAGAAACAACACGTGAAATTGACTTAAGAACAAACGAGAAATGTGTTGGCGAAGTATAGTTATTTGTGTATAAAACCATGTAAATCTATGTTTTTTGGCGTTTTAATTAATTTGTGGAAGAACATGTAACCGACCACGTGAAATGTCGTGTGGTATGTGCACGAGACAACTACGGGGCTTGGTTGTAGCCAGTAGTTTGAGTAGTGAAAACCACCCTTATTCTTCCGTATACACAACTAAAATAAGAGACAAGAAAATAGGAATTTAATACACAATATTATGTGTAATATCCTTTTCAAATAAGGGTAAAAAAACCATCTAACCAAAGTAGAAGAATTTTTATTAAATGAAAGAAATTATACGCTCTTAAAAATAAAATAATACTAAATGCATGTTTATGTTGATTTTGATATATGTGTTATTGAGTTGAATTAATTTTGCCGACATAATTTATTTTAACTTGAAATGAAGATTTATACTGAGTTCAAAAGTAATTTTTATGTTGAAATTTATTATTCAACTTCCTTTTATGTAAATATATAAACATAAATTAATTTACACTCAACTACTTTTTTTAAAATACATTTTTTCAAACTAGTTTTTGTTACAACATAATCAAACACATACTAATATTAGGAGAAACCTTGCATAAAAAGTATTAATTTCTCTAATTTTTTTCTCTTATTCTCAACAAACACTAATAGTTATTGTGTTACTTTTATTTGGGATGTAACAAATGGTACAAGTGGTTGCTATTCATATGAGTGAAAAGTCGTATAGAAAAAAAAACATAAGAAATAGAAATCTGAATATTAAAAAAAAATCATAATTTGTCATTTATATGGGTGTAACATCAACAATTACTCTCCTCTCCTTCTCTGAATTGGTACCAAATTAGTGTTTATATTGTTGGTCCATATAATAATTTTTTGAAAAGTTAGTGCATTTTTAAGAGATGTTCGAGGTTATCTTAGCTACTGCTGCTTGAAAGATATCAATCTTACTTGACTCAGATGTGGTTGGGGCATGTATTTTTCACTTAGAGCTTCAGTCTGCACTTAAATGAGTTTTCAATATATTGTGATTGAAAGAAATTTCCTTAATGTGATTCGAGCGATAAATAACTCTCATGTTGAATGTTTGTATGTTGGTTTACTTATTGTTGATTGTCGTAATATTAGCACTCATTGTTCTATTTGTTTAGTTGCACATGTGAAAATAATTGCAAACATTTCTACACGTCTTTTAATCAAATTTATTTTATCTTTAATTAATCAACACTAATTGAATTAAGAATTGCTTTAATTTATCTAACTATTGATTTTTTTTGTCCGTAGATGACATGATAAATATCGTCAGAAACTCGTACACACAATTGTAAAATCTCAAATTCGAATCTAAAACACGATATTCAATCTAATAATATCGATATTTTACTGATTAAACTATAACTTTAAATATTAATTTTTTTTTTTACTCCCTCTTAAAAGAATACCTCCCTAACTTTTGCGGTATATAAGAAAAGGTGGGGGTGCAAAAAGTATCCGCAGGTGTTTCTTTTTCTACCTAAAATTAGACATCCATTACCCATTATATATTGGATGCAAGGCAGTACAGCCCAACCCAATGCTGATTGTCGTTTACAATAACTTACTGTTAGTCTGTTAATACACTTGAAAGAAAAAAAGTAACTAATTATCAAAACGACACACCGCTTTAGGGTTTAAGCTCACACTCACTTCACTCCTTCCTCACCAGAAGAAGCTTCTCCATATCCATGGGCATCATCACTCTGAATTCTTCATTCAGCTGAAAAAATTCATCACCGTTCTTTTTACTTGTAACTCTCTTTTTTCATTCAATACTACTCCCGTGATTGAAAACGAAAATGGAAGAGCACGAGAATGGCGCGAATGTAATCGATGATGAACCGTTAGTTGGACCCGGTCCAGCCCCACGCGCTCGACCAAAACGACCCCTCCAGTTCGAGCAAGCTTATATCGATGCATTACCCTCCGCTAACATGTCAGTTTCTGCTTTTAATCTATTTCTCTGGTTTTTCAATTAGGGTTTCATTTCCACCAATTATGAAACTATAGCATTAGTATTCTATAATATATGTTTAAGAAAATATGTATGCAGTTAAATTAAAATCTCTAAGTGTGTATGAATGTTGAGAGTTATGGGGAAATTGGTTGTTTCTGATTTGTTTGGTTTTATAGGTATGAGAAAAGTTATATGCATCGTGATGTGGTTACACATGTTGCTGTTTCGGCTGCAGAGTTTTTCATTACTGGAAGTGCTGATGGTAAATCATGCTCTGATTTTCGTTTCTGCAATTGTATTATGTTTTTTGACTTATTGAATTTAGTGATTATTATTATGATTTTTTTTGCTAGTCATGTGTCAACTGCAGAGTAGCTTAAGCAGCAAATTTTAAATGCATTTGACTAGAGTTAGTAATTAATTATGACTTTTTTTGATAGTTATGAGAAAAGTATTTTAAGCAAGGTAGATCTAATTAGCTGCTACTTTTACTTTTACCTATATTTGTTTAAATTAAAATTGTTACATGCTGTATAACAATTGTAGCGCGAACGGAGGTTTAAAATTTGTCTCTGTGTGTACATTTGGATCATATTGAAATTAGCCAAGCCTTTGGTATAACATAGTGACGTATCTCGTTGTGTGGTTTTGCTGTTGTCAGGGCATTTGAAGTTTTGGAAGAAAAGGCCTATTGGTATTGAATTTGCAAAGCATTTCAGATCTCATCTTGGTCCTATTGAAGGTCTAGCTGTAAGTTCATGAATCTGACACAACCCTTTTGCTTGTAACAGTAAAATCTTATCGGATTTAATTCATCTAGTTGGTGACCGCAAAACACTAGCGGCATAGTGGTTTTTGGTAAATGTTGTTAAATAGCGATGACAACATTAGTCAGCACGCTATCTGCTATTTCACGTAGTGTTATATGTTATTTTCTGAAATTTGCTACTATTACACATGTAAAAATAGACCAAATAAAGGCATATCCGTAACTAATAATCGAAGAATACACAAAATTAAAGACATATTTGTAACTAATAAACAGCTTTCATTGTTACCAATGTCCAAAATCAAAATATGCCAAATAAGTTTATGGGTTAAATGACCAAAAGTAAAAATAAATAGGCAATGGCTATAAAGTTGAGGGAATATTTGGGGTTTTGCGTAGTGCCCCAGGGCTTCTACAACTGTATTGACTATTGAAAGTATACTAATGATGTATTTTCTTATGCTGAAATTTTTTTCATGTTATTTTATGCATGTATTTATGTTTTCAAAATCATCTTGTAGTGCTTGTTATCAACCATGACTTATTTCAGCTACGCAGGTTAGTATTGATGGTCTGCTTTGTTGTACAATATCAAATGATCGTTCTGTAAAAGTATACGATGTAGTCAACTATGATATGATGGTGATGATTCGGTTGCCATTTTTCCCTGGTGCTATTGAATGGGTTTACAATCAAGGGGATGTCAAAGCTAGGCTTGCTATTAGTGATAAGAACTCATCTTTTGTTCACATATTTGATGCACGATCTGGTTCAAATGATCCAATCATCTCCAAAGAGGTGCCAATTCTAAATTACCTCTAATGTTACTGTATTTTCAGAATGTATTTGCGTCAACATTTCTATTGACAAATAGGGGATTTTTTATTTTGCGTTATTTCTTTTCATAATTTAATTACAAAATGTGTCATTCTGTTCTCCTTAATTCAGATACATATGGGTCCTGTTAAAGTTATGAAGTACAACAATGTGTATGATACTGTAATTTCGGCAGATACTAAGGGTATCGTTGACTATTGGAACCCTACGACACTCCAATTCCCAGAGGACGAGTATGTGCTTTATTATTGTCTTACTTGCCTCCTTCTTATGAAACTGTCACTTCAAGGTTTTAATATTTTTTGTTGCCAGTTCTCAAAGTTCCTTGTCTCTTACATGTACAAAATATGTCAAACTAATTATATTTTACTACTTTTAAGTAGCTTAACCACTTGTGCATAGATTCCTTTATATTGTGCTGAACGGATTATTGTAACTTGAAAACTGATAATTCTGAAGTTCGCATCTATCATTTAAAAAACACCAGGTCAATCATCAATAATATTATCACAAATACGTGATTTAACTATTAATTAATTTAGTAGTTTTACTTTTAGTTGCTGATGAAAACACCACAGCAAATGCAATATATCAGTCTATGTAGGTGCTGTTGGCAGGAAATGTGAATGTGACTCTGGTCACTTTAAAGTGAACTAGAAGTTTAATTTTGAAAATTTGAAATTGATTCCAAATGTTGCGACATATGATAATGACATTTGACTCATATTGCAAGTGCATACCCGATTCTGGTGTACTCAGTCTTTGCTGTTTTCTGAATTCTGTTTGATGTTGTGTTATAGACTTACAGCCTACTCACAAGCACCTTTTTGACAACTTGGCTGTTGATCTAAGGCTTTTGGGTTGGGCCAGCAAATTAGGTGCTACTAGACATAACATGTACTACACGAAACAGTATTCTAATCAGCAATGCTGTGAAATGCCAAATATTTAAGAACATTTTGTCGATTTTTAACGTTTTGATTGTATTAGTAATTTCTGTTGCGTAAAATAGTTCTGGAAATTCTTAACTGCATGATGTATGAACTTTTGTTGTTATTAATGCAAGTTAATCATTTCCATTGGTGCTTGTAGGGTGAATTTTAAGTTGAAAAGTGATACTAATCTCTTTGAAATAGCAAAATGCAAGACTTCTGTTTCGGCTATTGAGGTATGTTATTTGTCCAGACACAGTTCCAAACTAATACTCCCTTCATCTCGTATTGTGTGTCTCATTTGGAATATGATATACTATTTGTCATTTTAGATTACCAATGAAGCAATGATTATTTTTTTCCACTAATGTATCCTCTTATTTATTGTATCTCAAACAACTTAACTACTCTTCTAACTATATTAATAAGGGTAATTTACTAAATGAAGTTCATTTTATCATAGAAATGAGTACACTTAATGATTTTCTTCAGAAGTGCGCATAACCCAAACAAGACAGATAATGAGACGGAAGAAGTAGTTAATAAACTTAATATTCTGTTATTTTGGAATATAATGGAAGCTAGATACTTGGTGTTTGACTTAGATGGTACTTATTATCTTTATTGCATCATCCTTTAGGTCAGCCCAGATGGTAAACAATTTTCCATTACATCACCTGACCGTAGGATACGTGTATTTTGGTTCAGAACGGGTAAACTAAGGCGAGTTTATGATGAATCCCTGGAGGTAACCATCTTACCTGAAATTTCGTCTTCTATTACTGGTTTTTGGACATTTGATTGGTAAATGAACTGATATATTGATAGGTTGCTCAAGATCTCCAAAGAAGTGATGCTCCATTATATCGATTGGAAGCCATTGATTTTGGTCGAAGAATGGCTGTTGAGAGGGAAATAGAGAAGACAGAAAGTGCACCACAACCCAATGCAGTTTTTGATGACAGTTCCAACTTTCTTATATATGCAACCTTGCTTGGGATTAAAGTGAGATTTTTTTCTTACTCAACTGGGTCGCAATCACTTCACTTCCTTCAGTTATACAAATTTTCATACTATTAGCTCTTCTTTCTTGCTCCATTAATAATAAAAAAATTCTTCATTGCTTGCTAATGCATTGTAGCTAGTAGATGAAATTTAATTCCCTAATGTGTTTTACATCTTCTGCATGGTCATAGATTGTTAATTTGCACACCAATAAAGTTGCTCGGATACTTGGAAAGGTGGAGAATAATGATAGATTCTTAAGAATAGCTTTATATCATGGTGAACGAAGTAGCAAAAAAGTAAGAAAGATTCCTTCAGCAGCTGCAAATGCTAATGAGAGCAAGGAGCCTTTGACAGATCCTACTCTCTTATGCTGTGCTTTCAAAAAGCATCGGATATATTTATTCAGGTATGACATAAAAATTCCACCCATCAATGTACCACTGCTTTGAACTCCAAAGTTATTAAGTCTTGTTATATGATTTTATCATGTGGAATTTGCCTGGAAGCATTTTTTCTCACCATGTTTGATGTTGTACATTTTGTTTACTTCCATATCATTGGTTGTTTGGCGTGCAAAAATAAGAAATCTATATTGTATCTAAGTTTTGGAATGGTCATGTATTAGTCGAAGAGAGCCGGAGGAGCCTGAAGATGCAACTAAGGGAAGAGATGTGTTCAATGAAAAACCTCCTGCTGATGAACTTTTGGCAGTTTCAGATATTGGAAAGGCAGTTACAACATCACTTCCTGACAATGTGGTGAGTTATCTTTATTAGCCTTTAAAGTAGGTTAGTGTGATTGACAATCAGTTGCTCTTTCACTTCAAATAATGTATCCAACACAAACTAAAGTTGTCCATAAGTAACTTATATATTCTTCTATCTAAGTAGTTATCCAATAGTAGAGAGGAATTATATTTTCTCTCAGTCTTTTCAAATTACAGTTATGCATGTTCCCCAGAAATAGTCTGACAATTGCAAATCTTCTTTTTGCAGATTATGCACACTACAATGGGTGATATTCACATGAAGTTATACCCAGAGGAATGTCCAAAAACTGTGGAAAACTTTACAACTCACTGCAAAAATGGCTACTATGACAATCTTATTTTTCACAGGGTCATCAAAGGTTTCATGGTACAAACAGGAGATCCTTTAGGAGACGGCACTGGTGGGCAATCCATTTGGGGAAGGGAATTTGAAGATGAATTTCACAAAAGGTAGTAAATTTTGTCTGTAAACGTTATATTTTATTATGTGCACAAAATATCATCATGATTTCAGATTCTAGAGTAAATGATCATCTTTGTTGTGTGTGTTATATGCTTATGGAACTTAGAGTGAATGTTTTTTCTCTTGCAGTTTAAGGCATGATAGGCCTTTCACATTGTCAATGGCAAATGCGGGGCCAAATACAAACGGTTCTCAGTTTTTTATCACCACAGTGGCTACTCCATGGCTGGACAACAAGCACACTGTATTTGGTAGAGTTGTGAAGGGAATGGATGTTGTCCAGGTAAATTGGCTTCTAACCTTCCATAACCATTATCGAGTACAACATCTTGAGTCATGTCATAACTTGGAATTGCCCCAATGCCCTCGTGCAGATTCTTTAAATTAGTTTGTTACTTTGTTTTATTTTTTGGCAAGAGTGCAAACTCTAGAGTTGAGATAAACCTATAATCTCCTAACAGTTTACCTAACAAAAATTACTATTGAAAAACCTTTAAATGACATTCATACATAATATAATACCTGAAGCACAATAATAATTTGACTGTAACTCTAATGAAACAAAGTAGCAAATTATAGTTACTTTGTTTATATGTCATTTAACAGCTACTTTGTAAATAAAAACCAATATTCATCACCGTCAAACATTATTGGTGTTTTTTTGTTTATAAGAAACAAAGCAGTGAATATTGGAATCACTCTATATAGTGGTTGATTTACCGTGCCTTATTTTCTTAACGCTATAAATAATATTGCATAGAAATTTGTTAATTTACAGTGATTCATTACACACTGCACTTAGCATTTTATCTTATAATTTTTTAATAAATAATATTGCTTAAATGACAAAATCATTTATTAACAAATTAAGTGGTGATATTGGAATTTTAAAAGATGAAATGCCAAGTGCAGTGTGTAATGACAAGAGGGAAAGACTTTGATAGAGACCCAAGAACAGAATAGTATAAAATGAGACCCAAGATGAAATGCCCAGTTTTGGACCCTCATAACATAACTCATAAGTCATCTTTCTCTCTAATTTCCCTGTGCAGTCCAGTTGTTGGGCTTAGGCCCAAAACTGGGGTATCCTATCACTACATGCACTAGAAGAAGAACAACCTTGTCCCCAAAGCTTTCTCAAGTCAGTAAACACATGACATAAGATCTATTTTGCAATTGGTATCCATCATTGCCATTGTCAGACTGTTCTCTTACAAAACTTAAAACTCTGATCCAAGTTATTGCATTCCATTGACCTTTTTTTCGAGAAATCATGAGGTGATAGTTTTAACTCAATCAACAGCCCTCTGACAAACAACGGAGTGGCAACTATCATTGAACCACTTGAGAACACAATCGGCTCAGAACCAATAGCGACCAATAACTTGAAAATGTGAGTGAAACACAACCAAGCCCTGTGTTTTCGACCTTTTTCTGACTTATCTTTGACTCGTGAGCTCACTCGCTAGTTTGAGCAAGTTAGACTGTACACAGTAGACACTTATTTGAGTCTGTGTAACTAACCAGTTTTTGGGACATGGCCAAGCTTACTCGCTATCGCCCGAATTTGACAACCATGCTTCTTGGTCTAATGGAACTTCTGATTTACTTTTCTTTCTTAACTTTTGGTCTATGATAAGTAACATCTTTTTCAGGTCCTTGTTGTTTAATGCCTGTGAACTTTTTTTTCTACTTGAAATAATTGATCAGCTGAGAACTTTGTTGGCAGGCTATAGAAAAAGTGAAGACAGACAAGACAGATAAGCCATATCAAGATGTCAAAATATTAAACGTCACTGTACCAAAGTCTTGAAGATTTTGGTTATTGTGACTGGTGCAGTTGGTCATATATATTGGACTGGTGATAGGTTGGTGAAACTTTAACGGGATAATTTAAGTTTCTTCCTTTAGATCAATCCTTTAGTTTCATAGGTTTTGTAATTTGTATGAACAAGGCAATTAATTATTCTCCGTGTGCAGTGCAGCACCTTCATAAATGAACGCTTTTTGTTACAGATGCCCTGTTTTCTTAATCTTGACCTGTGTTTCAAGCTCAATGATGCCGTCTTGTTTTCTGCTTTGCCAGTGTAATGTACTTTGAATTCTAAAGGATTGCAGTTAAAAAATCTATTTGAACTATATTTATTACCTGTAGTATGTGAAATTCATGCAGATCTCCTATTGAAAGTATGATACTATGTAGACGGGCTTAATATTCGTGGAAAAGTCTGGCAATAAATAGTTAAGTTAGTGGGAAAAACAAGATATGTTTTTATGGCGTTTTTTTATATATATATAAAGAAAAATGAAGAGGAATATCTAAGGAACATAACGACGGAAAGTTGGATTTCACGTTATTCCACCAAATAGTAGTCAACTCTAAATTGCCGAAACCATGAACCAACCCCCAATTTAAGCAAAAGTGTCACTACTCTCAGATCTACTCCAATTTAAATGAAGTGTCACTTTAATGTTTCTCCCAAAGTTTGAAAAATAAACAAAAGAGTAGATTAATTTTTTTAATTATTACTCTCAATTTTAAAATGAATGATTTATTCTCAAACATCTTCTTCAATACATGGTAAGAAAAATTTAGTAAAATTATTATTATTTATATATATGTATATATATAGATAGATATACTTTTCTTAATTAATTTGTGAAATGGTCAATTTAAAGCACCAACTGTGGGATGGAATTGTTATATAAATATATATAGTTAAGTTTAAAAATAGTGCACATAGTGTTTATTTGATACAAAATTGGAGAGAAGATTAATATTGGATTGACAGAAAGGTACATTATTTTTTTTTCGTTTTCTGAAATGAACTTAGTGTTTTTTTCTCCATTTATTACGACAATGAATAAAATAGTATATTATATTAGGGGATGTGTATTTGTTTTAATAGTAACCCACCACAATTAGTGTTTGAATTTCAATAGGTATCTCTAAGGATTTACTGTTAGCTACCACAATTAGTGTTTGAATTTCACTTATGTTTCGGCTCTTCACTAGCGAACATTATGGAATACGAACAGAGAGGTTGAGAATGGGTACTACATATATATATGAAAAACATGAAACCAATACGAAATAATAGGGATATATACCAATTAAACGAGTTTTTTTGTTTATGACAAATTAAGGTAATTAGCAGGAACTACGAAAGAACAAATTCCAAGTTGCTCAATCAATGTCAAGTCTATAAATGCTAAAAACACTATTTTTTAACCTTCTCCCTTATTGGATGAAATCTTTGTTGATCTCACCACTGTACATACCCAATTTCACCTATTAAAAGATGAGTATTATTACTGTTTGAAAGTTGATGAATGTTTAAAAGCTGGTGAATGTTTAGAGCGAGAATTTAAAAGATTCGAACCCCTAAAATAATCGATCACTTGTGTACAAGTTGGTGATAAGAAGGTGAAAACGAAAGCTTAATTTCAATGGTTGATAATCAAAATAGAAAGAAAAAAATACAAATGTAACAAGAGGAAAAAGAGCAAAAGGTTCCTTCAATTCTTCAAGCGTACAATACAAATCAATATGACTACATGTTATTTAATAATAACCACATTATACATTTATACCTAATGACGAATAAAATATGGTAAAAGATGAAAATTCATTTTTTTGTCATTGGCAAATGGCAATTGAAGTGGGTTATTATTTGATCGACATTTTTAAAGAACTAGAAATAATTTCATAATAATATAGAAGATAACAATGGCATATAATGAAAGAACCACAGGATCAAGTATCTTAAATTCAAAAGATTACTAAACTCAAGGCTTACATTGTCTCCATCAAAAAAAGCAAAATCCATAAAACAAAATACAATATATAAATCAAGAATCAAAACCTTGTGATTTTCACTAAAACTATAACTAGAACAAATGTCTAACACAAGTAGTTTCAGACTTTCTTAGTCAAATAAGCTGAATCCCATATCCTGCAGAAACAAAGATTATATTTTCACAATCATTAGCTGATTCATGAATTAACATAATAAAAATCAACTGTAGTATAATTTCAACACTTACATCATCAGATTCTTCTTTTTCTTCGACCTTCTTCTCCTCCTTTGCTTCAGCAGCAGGTGCGGCAGCTGCAGCACCTCCGGCAGGTGCAGAAGAAACTGCAACAGCACCACCACCAGAAGGAACTGAAGACAACTTTTCTCTTCCGCTAGCAATAAGCTCAGCAAAATCCTTGCCCTTAACTTCAGTTAGGAGAAGCTCAATCTTCTCATCTTCTGCCTCAATTCCAACTACAAACATAAACCCAAAAAAACCTCAATTTTTTTCAACACCAAAAACCAATGGTGTACTCAGCTAATCATGTAGAAGAAAACATCTTAATAAATTCACAATAAATCATTAACCTCATCAGACAGTCAAGCAAAAAAAGGAGAAAAATCAACATTTGATTTACTTACTGAAATAGCAATAAAATATAATTCCACTATAAAAATAAGAAATTGACAGTCAATATTTCAGAACATATTAAACACATCCAATTTTCAAAATTTATAGGTCAAAGCTAGAGCTTGTATAGTTCACCAAACGGGCACTGATAGAAAACCAAAGTAATTAACTAAAACCCATATATATTCATTAATCGATTTTCATTCATCTAACTATTAATTCAATCATCATAAAAAAATCCCACAAATCCTAAACTTACATTAAAAAATACTTAATTAAAAAAAAAACAGATACTTCCTACCCACATTCAAATATTCAAAGCAAATAATGGGATACATGTGAATCATAACCTACTTACATCTTCAACAACAAAACTTCGACCTCAGAAAACAAAAGTCACATAATGAAAACAAAAAATAAAATTAAACATGAAAACAATGTTAAGGCTGAATTAAAATTACGAACCTGAGTGGAGAATTTTTTTAACATCATCGGCTGAAGGGGATGAGTTACCTCCCAATACAGACAACAAGTAAGCAGCGATGATCTTCATATCTGATTAAAAAGAATAGCAAACAAAAATGGTTAGAATCAATGAGACATAGATAGAATTGAAATTGATTGTGAAAAAGTGGCAAACTTACTTGATGGTAAGGGAAGAGGAATGAGATCTGGATGTTAGGGTTTTGACACCAGAGAGAGATATCACGAGGCGCTGCAAGTGGAACACTGTAAAAATGAAGGTAGTCTTATATATTTATAATTAGGGTTCGAAACCACTGGGGTTTCGTCTATATGAAATGACGGTTATATCCTTTTTTCTAGGTTTATTTATTTTGTAGGTTTGATAAAATAAAAAATAAAAAGGCTTTATTTTTATTGAAGTTTAAATAAAAGTATTAAAATGTAATTTTTTTTCTTTTTACACTTTTAAGCACAATACTCGTACGTATACTTTCATTTATTTATACATTTTTTTTATTAATAGATATCAGCATATAAAATAATATAATATATTTAACATAACATGTTTTATTTAATTTATAAATGTTTAATAAGTGACAAATATTAATCTTTTATTTTGTATATATTCAACAATCACACTAATAACAATATATATTTCTCTTTCAATGAAAACGTTTTCAACTAACGTATTAGGGGAGAATATTTGTCACATGTGTCATTTATACAGTAAATTATAATTAATATATATATATATATATTTTTTTTAAGTTTATCTACAAAATTTCAAGAGACATAATAATAAAATATATATTTTCCTTTTAACTAATTGATTTGAGAAAAAAATTATTTCTACATAATTGGTCAATAGTAAATATTTGTTATATATATATTATACAATAAATTATAATTATTATATAATAATTTTAAAAAAAATTGTCCAAAAATATACTTAAGAGATAAACTACTAATAAAATATTTTTTTTTTAATTAATTAATTTTTGAAAGATTTTCTTCTATTAATCAATCAATAACATATATTTAAACTACGTATGTTGAATAAAGAAAATTAATTAAAATATTGTATTTTTTGTCTATATTATTTCTAGAATAGAATTGTAATTCAAGTATTGTAGTTTTTAACAGTGCAATAAAATATTCTTCGTAAAGAATAAAAAGATAAAAAGACAACAATCCTCCTTTTTTAAGACCACACCTCAAGTCCTCAATGTAACTTAAACATGTGCCTTCAACATACACCATCATAACTATATAATGGACCGTCTCAAGATACATAGCCATGAACATCACTCACTTGTTGTTAAATTCCATTTTAGTATAATAATTTTTAGATAAATCCTATCTATTCTATCATACGGACTTATTCATGTGAATCTCAAGTACAATTTCACCTTCCTTACCATGTGTTTTGTATTTCATATGATGAACAATTTCTCTGGAAATCATCACATTAGTTAACTTAGATATTTTCTAAATAAAAGCATAATGCTCTTGTGAGACATAGTTATGTAAAAGGGTTTTCAATCTCATATTTTACCAATGTTTTCAATTTATAATAATCTAATTTTTAAAATGTTTGGTTACTGTTTCACTCACTTGTGGTGACTTAGGTTTAAGTAGAGATTTCTCAATTAATAGATTACTTAGTTTTTAAAAACAACCTAGATACTTAAAAAGGGATAGAAGTAGCATGAGTAATTTCTCTTTTCCTTTCTTTTGTTTTTTGACTCTGACAGAGTAACATATGATAGTATTACATACAAGTAGTCCTTCTACTGAGACAAAATTAGGAGTGAATACTTTCTCTTCTTTTAATTCCTATTTTCATTTCGTCATCACCTGTCCTGTCTTGTATACATGTAAACAATCAACAAGTTGATATAGCAATTAGTATTACTCATGCACGCCTATACTCATCTCCACAATCACCAATCACTTTAAGAAGATCCTTTCCTTTCCCTGATGCTTCTCTTATGCTGCTCACATCGTCTTCATCAAGAACAAGTGAAAAGATAGCATTTGAGTCTTTAATATGTTCTGACAATCCAAGTCTAACACCAACCATTGATCCTGCTACAGCAGGCTGCAGGTTTCATCACCAGAACCAAAGTCAAAAAAATATCCACAAAGGCTTGTTGAATTTGATATCAAAATGAGATTTTAAATTTATTAGAACATCAAATTCCTGCTGAGAAAACAAATCAACTTCACCTGGTCTAGTATATACTTCACAGCAACAGTTGCAATGGAAACACCATGTTTAGAAGCTACTTGTTTAAGAGTCCGAAGAAGTACTTGGAACAAACTCCAACCTCCCCAAGCATCCACCATCTGCCATGTCATGCAAAGTGTAGTGTCAGAATAGTAAATTTGATTCTAAAATACAAAGATGAACACACAAGAACAAAAAAATTGATCTTCGAGTTCGGTCAGTTGTCTCTACATCTCCTACAATAGAGTGACTGCTTTACTTTTATATTATGCAATAATTAGGTTAAAGAGTTTAAAGCTTTGTTCAAAACTACAGTCAAGTTTATAAGTTTATCTCTAAACCATACTGCAAGTCATAACCCAACAACCAAAAGGGACAGGCCCAAAGGGCAAGCACACTTGTTTGGCTCGTTGCGCTTTCAACTGCACTTGTTATGTGGGTCTGCCCACTTATCAACAAATGAATGATACTCAACATATAGCAAAATACATGAATAATATAACTAAATCACGAGAACAAAAAAATCTCAAATCTCATCCTCCCCGTGTTCTCAACCAGGGAAAAGCATCAATTATCAGCTGGAATCTACCTTAAATAATTAACGATGGTCACTATATCATACCCTTTTGTATTTTTGGAGGGAGGGAGTGTTTATTGCTGGTCCAGCAAAAGGAATGTTGATGTTGGCATCAAGGAACTTCTCAGACAAAAGACCACCCATCACTGTCCCGTACCTGCATCACAAACGGATATACTAAGGAACAAAATTTGGAAATTTAATTTCTTCAATTTCACTTTCATCTCACTTTGGAGAATCATTTTGTGGCTAAGAAAAGGGAGAGAGGGACAAACGTTATAAGTTTGACTCCTGTAAGCTGACAAAGCTCTGCCATTCTCTGTTGTGGACGCATATCAACAAGTGAATGTTGTACCTGAAAGTGAAGATACTTATAGGAATCATGAACCATAGGTAACTTTAAAAAATAACTGCTAGAAGAGAAATTAAAGTGTGCTTGGGTTTACCTGATTGCTCACAATGGGAATCTCATTTTCAAGAATAATTTGTAATCTCTCCGTATCAAAATTTGTTAGAGCCAAAGTCTTGATTTTACCTGTATAACGTAAACAGAAATAATTTGATCAAATCAAGAAATGGGAAATTATGTGCGATTTCAACGTTATTCAGAAGCAAAACAAACCTTCTCCTTTCAAGTCTGCAAGGTGTTTTAGTGCATCAAGGTATCCTGAATTTGAATAATCCCACCTAAATTCGTTATAAGATAGAGGAGAGTCGTCACAAGGATCTTAAACTTTAGAGAATCAGAATTAACATCATTAGTAACTCAACTACATATTTGAAATAAAATATTCATTTATTTCAGGAACGGACTAGGAAGCAAAGTGGATAAATGACCATGCCATGAATAATTTTGACGGTTTTAAATTTAGGATTGGGCACCTCTACAGTGAGCAATTGGATTTAGAAAATAAAGAGAGTAATCTCAACTATTAATAAACAAATTAATGGTTGATATTATATGGTTGATATTATATTAACTAGTAATCTCAACTATTGATATTATAACTACAAGAGCCTTAAGAATTGAAAAATGATCACATAAAATAACTAGAGAAAGAGATTTTAAATACCAGTGAAACTGAAGCATGTCCAAGGAATCCACATCCATTCTCTTCCTTGACACATTAATATTGTCTCTTACGAAGCTACTTGTCATCTTAACTGGCGGTGGCACCCACTTAGTGAGACTGCGTCAAATAACACAATGGCTGAAACAGCACCTTCTATGTTCTATGGTAATTTGATTGACAAATGTGTATCTAAACTTGCTGCATTTTCTTCATGTAGAAAAAAACTTTAAGAAAATAATATGAATCTCATAATCAACTCACCCTCTGACCTTTTCCAACAATTCTGGTGGACGCTCACGACGAACTCGATTGATGAAAATCCCATATAAATCTTCAGCTGGCCCATCTGCAAAACCAAAGAACACAAAATTTGAACTTTTTTTACACAAATTATGACCTTTTATGCAGACAAAAAAAAAAAGCAGTTCATGTACAGAATATTCCACATCCATCACTCAAAAGAGAACAGTCTCTAAATTATAATCGTCTAGTGGATACCATTAAGGTAAGTGGTGTCGAAGTCTTAGAATTTGGATTAAGCCTAAATCAACTCCACAAAGTCTCATAAAGCCGACATATCAGAATTAGATACATGTCATTTCACAATTTAACGTGAGAGTTGAGACTGTCAAAACCAAGCAAAGACAATTCCTTTATGGTTTTAAACAATTTAAGAGCAAACAAGTAGAAGCAACAAACAAAGTTGCATTTCATACATATATCAGCCATATCAAAAGTGGTGAGTCCAGCATCAGTGTATTTAAGCATAGCACCAACAGCCTCATCCCTATCAATTCTGCCCCATCCACCACTAGTTTGCCACATTCCATTCACAACCCGGCATATATCCAACGAATCCTTCCCATTACTGACCACAATGCGCCAGTTATCCTCCTGCGTAGCCACACACCGACAAGGTCTCAAATGCTTATATTCTCTTGCAGCAATTCCTCTTCTTGTTGGTGCTTTGGTTGGAGTGCAAGTGAATTTGCTCAAGGAATGCCGCAATAACTCTGACATTTCAAGACTACTCAAAGTTTCCACAGTAGCAGCCTATAGCAACAGAAGACACTCTTAAAAGGGTACCTCTTTTACCACACTTCACACGTTGCTCTAACAACTAAGCAAAAAGAGTCATATAGTGCCTATCCTGTATGGGCTATTCTCCACCATATATTTCTACCATTTTTATTTTACGTGGTTCCACTATTTTTTCTTCAATAGTTAAATATATGAATATGTTGACACCATTCTTCAAATTATCACAAGAGATTAATTTGGATTATTAAAAATAAAAAAAAAAAACAAGATATTAATTTGTATGTATTTATGGTGAAAATTCTTTTTACACATGTTCAATCATATTATACTATGATGTTAAATTGGTTAAATACTACGATGTGATTTGGAGTATGTGTAAAAAAATTATGGTAACAGTGCGTACAAATTAAATTTTTATATCATAATTATAATCAAATAAAAATCAAATTGTTTATTAAAAAATTGAAAATAGCAATTGGTTATAAATAACCACGGTAGTCTAACACAAGTAATTAGTGTGCAGTGTATAGTGTATTTTATCACGGTGAGTCACATGATTAGTTATGGTTATTATCCGAATTACACTACCTTTAAATTCAAGTATACAATAACAGCTGGATTGTGATTTTTATTCATTAATTAATTAATAAATCAATCTAATTCTAATAATAAACTTCCACGTCATCAGAGAGAGAAACATTAATGGAGAGAAAATGAGCGGACTACGTACAATGATCCGCCATGTCGAACGTGGAGAGTCCGGAATCGGCGTAACGGAGCATAGCCTCAACGGCGTCATCTCGATCAATTCTCCCCCAACCGCCACTCGTCTGCCACATTCCGTTAAGTACTCTGCATATTTCCAAGGAATCGTTGCCGTTACTCAGTGTGATTCTCTGATTCTCAACGGTGCTCGCGTTTGTGCTCACATCAGCGCATCGAATCAACCTTACGCTGTTCCATCGAGAACGTGAATTGTTTGTGGTTGTTATGGATGAGTTGAAGCGTGTGAAAGTGGAGAATAGGTTGTGGTGGCTTGCTGTTACTGCTGCCATTTTTAGTGTACTGTTGAGGAGTTTGGAAGAAGAGGATAATGAATTGAAAATGTATTTGGGTCGTTCGGTTTTTTGAAATGACTATAATGCCCCTTGTTTCAAATATGGGCCCAATTATATTTTTAGAAGCCCAATTTATTTGGTTAATTTAGAAGAAGCCCAATTTTGTTAAGCCCGTGCTTAGACACGAAGGAGTAAATTTTATCGATTTAATCAATGGAGAATAATTTGTTCAATTTGATTAACTACTTAATTAAAATTACGTAGTTAATTGCCCATTAAGTCACTTATAATTTACAAACCACTGTATAACTTCTCATTTTGCTTATCATGCATTTTTTAAAACTTTTGTTTTTCTATTAAACAATTTTGTTTTTGTTATATGCGAAATAAAAAGAAAAGACTTTTAACAAAGATGCACTCTCTAGTAAGATAGAGTTTTGCACTATTATTAAACTTTAAAAATAAATAAATAAATAATAAAAAACCTCATGAGAATGAATGGCGTTTTTGTCGCCACAATTTAAAAATAATTATAAAATATTAATTTCTTATTATAAATTAGACTATAAATATAAAAATAGTTTAAATAGATAATAGTTAATTTATAGAGAAGAAAGATAATGCACGTTTACATTGTAAAATTAATTTATGCTATAATTTATTTATAATTTATCAAGA
Organism: Cicer judaicum; assembly: GCA_037974835.1. Lineage (NCBI taxonomy): Eukaryota > Viridiplantae > Streptophyta > Magnoliopsida > Fabales > Fabaceae > Cicer > Cicer judaicum. Next base: position 6,107,342 of record JBBPBS010001143.1, on the reverse strand, counting down.
AATTAAATAGTTAAATAATTGTTTGTTAAAAACTATATAATATAATGTTGCATCTAAATTGTTAGGATTTAATTACAGTGTAAGGTTAGGACAATACATTTGCATTCTAGTTAGAGGGGAGGGGAGAGTTTTAAAAAAAAAGAGGGAGAAACTTGAAGAAAGAGAAAACTTTAGGAAGTATATAGCTTCGTGATCTATTGACATTTTCTTGCTTTAGGAGCAGAAAGCAATAACTATTTTTTATTAACATTTTCATGTTATTTTCTTGCTTTGAGTTGTAAGAATCCCCAATATATTATTTATTATACATGCATCCCCCACTATAGATATTAAATATTCACCTCGTTGCTTCTTGGTAAATATCAATCGCCGAGACATTTGAATCACTTCAAGAATCTCTAAAAACAGAATTGAGAAATGTGTGTACAGCACCAAAGTTATTATCCTAAATTGATAATTTTATGGTAGACTTGTGTAGTGACTAGTGTCTTATTTGCGGCAATGTTAACAAGTAAAACATTTGTGTTTCATGTTAATACAACTAATGAATATTTTACTAGATATATAAATAGATGGCTTTTGAATAACTTAATTGAAGAATGTTTTTATGGACAGTGACCAAGATTGATGTATCTTATTTGTTACTACAATAGACAATATGTGAAAGACTCCGAACAATATGATATTCTCCAATATCGTTCCAATTGTGTTTGACATAGTCACTAAAGCTAAGTACCAAGCGAATTTTGCATCAAATACTCACCAAGTATACAAATGGAACCCAACCATACATGTCCTCCAATTATGTCTTCCAAATCATCCACACTAACAATCCATCCTTCTCCCCCAAAAGGAGATTTTAGTAAATAACCGAATATAATACTTGGACTAAGGGTTAAGTTTGTAATGCTCGTCTTGAGGTTGTGTCGGCTCTCCCTCAATATTGTTTTGCTTAGCATTACCTCTAGGATGGTTGGGTGACTCTTGATATTTGGCTACTCTTATTTATTTGGGATAAGCACGATATTGATGATAGAACTTTGGGCTATATATTATGGTTTGGAACTGACTTTTTCTAAGAGGTTTAGAAGCATTGATGTCAAAAGAGACTCTTAAGTAGCAGTGTCTTTAATGTTAATGAAGTAGCATATACTTTTACTAAATTTAGTATTCTTCTCCTCTACTATACTATATTTTTAATATTATGCCTTATACTTTTACTCAATTAAGTATTTCAAAACTTTTAAAACTTTTCGCAATTGTAAAATTTTCGAAAATAAAGATTATATTTTAAAAATTCAAAACTAAATTTTTCAAATCTAAAAAACTTCAAAAGTTTTTAAATATGAAAAATTTCAAAAATTTTAAAATTTTCTATTTTAAAAGTTTCACATAGTTCAAAAATTCTAATATATTACTTTTGGTCTCTTTAGAATAGAGGGGTGGCTTTTGGTTTTCAGCTCATAAAAAAAAAAACATTATTATATATGTTATATTTTTTTTAGTTTTCATTTTTCTAGAGTCTAAAAGTATTGTTTTCAATCCCTATAACGCATTTGAGGTCAGGTAAACAAAATTCATATTAGGACTTTAAATAATATTTTTTTTGATGGTTACATGCTAAACAATATTATATATGTTAATGGATTATCATGTCATACGATAATAAAGATACGACCTTTTTTAAGATGCAAATAACGTCACAACTGCAGAAAAAAAATTATATTTTATATGAAAAAAATAACATACAAATCAGATCCATCAAAATCTTTATTTCCTTATTTTACATAACAAGAATATATTTTAACCTTATTATTTGGTTGTATTTGAATTTCATTTGTAATTTGAGTTTGATTAAGTAGGTTATAATTCAATTACGATGGATGTAATTCGCTCATTTTGACCTTATGTACAATGATAAAATAATTGATTTTACATTGATTATAATTGAATTATAACTAACTGCTTGATGAAACTCAAATTATAAATGACATTTAAATGCAAGTAATATCCCATTAATTTTTATTTTATTAACATCATAGTATAGTAATACAAAAGGTGGTAGATGTCATAGGACAAATTTGTTCCATCTTTTCCTTTGAATCTACAATAAATTAAGTTTTTTTTTATCCATACTTATATTTTAATTTTCTTTTTTCAATTGTAAATCGTCTTTGCAAATAGCGATTTTCTTAAAACGTATAATTTTAATATATATATATATATATAATTTAATATATATATATATATATATATAAAGATATAAACACAAATTTTAAATTATATAGATTGATTAGAGTTGTCTGTAATATTTGGACAATGTTTTTTAGTATGACCAGTTAACCGATACAATTCACATTTTCTTCACAGATTTTCTATAACATCCATTTTAGTTCTAATATGGGTACTATTTTGACGACTTTTTTTAATTATCTGCATTTCAGGATTGTGATACAATGTTTAACCTTCATAACCAATATCATTCATTGAGTGTAGGTGAAAACTTATTTTTTGTATATGTTGAATACATTAACAACTTTGTACACGTCAGGTAGATGCACTAATTAGTTTTGATGACCGTAAGAATATGTCGCTATGACGATAAGTGAATGTTCACATCTACTTCAAGCTTGAGCATGGTACCATATGTCATTTCTTGCATCTCGAGCCTCATTTTTCATTTGCACAAATATAAATATTATATTTCAAAACTATTAAGTAATTTACTAAATTCAAATTTATTTTCGTTGATATAATGGAAATGATATGAAATTTGATGATCCACCTCATTATTATATCGTTGGATATCGATCAAAAATTGATCGCATAACCGTTAACGATGTAAAATATTAAAATATTAATTTATTTCTATTATTTTATTTTTTCTTATGCATATATTACTAACAAAACTCTTATATATTGGTTTCTCTAGAGATCATACCTAAATCTAACGTACGATAATCCATAAGACAATTGACTATAAAATGCATCTATATATTTGATTTATTTCTACATGATATAAATGCATCGAACAAATAGAGTGGAACTATGATTTGAACTATCTCAAGAAATTCCACATCCATCGAGGAACATGAAAAAATGTCATAAAGTAGATTTGCATAGACAAGTTGACTATAGTTGGACATTATCCTACGAAAATAAGAACAAAATAGTGGAATGAACGAGATAATCATATTTTTCATGATCCCTCTGAATGTTGAATTTAAACTAAGTTATTAATACATTGTTTGATTTTGCAAAAATTACAAACGATCTATTTCTGTAATAAACCAATTGGTTGATTATCGTGTCAATCTATCCCAACCTCCATCATAATCTACCCAACATTTTTTTTAGGAATCAATGTCCAACACAACACAACAAAATCAATATTATATACCAACACCTTATGACACTTAACCGTCTCATCGTACTTATAACCACACACCAGATCAACCTTACGGGTTCACACAAGAGAAAGAATTTAATTTTGACAGCCAACAACCACATCAAGAAAACAATCATCGACTATCTTTTGCATCAAGCGAAGATGAATTATTATTTAACATGTTCAATACTCGTTATAATACATCTGAGTCTGCTATCCAGTTACTTAATAATATGTGTCAACAAAATTTTCAGATTCCAAACTTTAGAAATGCATATATACTCAATTGAATCAAATATCTAATTGAACTCAAGGTGAAAGTAGTTCTTTTGCAGTACTTCCTCCTAGATATGCTCAACAACAAGAAGATGGGGATAACAAAGAAGAAGAAGAAGAAGAACAAACTCCTGATATACCAATGCGTCGTCAAAATCTCATATGTGTGATAAAACATCAGCAATGTGATATTGGAGGTCACTTTCAAATATTTAAAAATTGCGGACTACGTCAGTTAACTGATCATACTTGAAAATATTATTTAAATGTTACAGATAACTCTAATCAATCAATATAATTTAAAATTTATATTTATATTTTTTATAAATTATATTATATATATATATAAATGTATATTTTGTTAATTTAAAAAAAAAAAAAAAAATTATCGTAAAAACGTCGTCATTTACAAATGCAATTTATAACTGAAAATAAAAAAAAAAGTATTATATAATTTTAAAAATAAAGTAATTTGATAATTTTTTTTAAATATAAGTTATTGAAAGAAAAACTCATAAAATTAAGGCAAAACTGCATTAGGGGTCCATTAAATGTAATCAATGTTTTAAGAAAATCCTTTAATATTTTGTTTTTAAAAATCCGACGAATCCTTAAAAATGTTAATAGTTTGACTTTATTCGAATTTCCATTAAAAAAAAATGTTAAAAACGTGTGTGGTATGGCTGGCAAGGCTTATGTGACCATTGTAGCAGTAGTGATGTGTCCATGTTTGACCTTCACCCCCATTTGGTTTGTTCAACTTTTTCATGAGTTTTTTTTATCAAGTTTGTTAATAAAATATCGGCTAAATTACATTTGTGGTACCTTAACTTAATTTTAGGTAAGTTTTAGTCTTTTATCTTTTTTTTTTCGAGTTAATCTTTTATTTTAATTTTAAGTGACAATTTGATATTTTATGTTTTAAAATATCAACAATGTTGTCATTTTTTTTACAAAAATTCAAAAAAAATCATCAAATTTTTTAACCAAAACTCATAAAATTCATTATCATCTTCAATAAAATACAAATTTAATCAAATTCATAACTTAAATCTTGAAATAACCTCATATTTTCATTATTTATTTGATGTTGTTGGAGATGAAAATATGAGTGTATTTGAATATTTGAGTTATGAATTTGATAAAATTTGCATTAGATTGAAGATGATTATCAATTTTATGGGTTTTGGTTGAAAAATTTGATGATTTTTTTGAATTTTTGTATAAAAAATGATAACATTGTAGAAATTTTAAAACATAAAATATCAAATTGTCACTTAAAACTAAAATAAATGACTAACTCGGGAAAAAAAAAAAAAGATAAAGGACTAGAACGTTACGTGAAATTAAATTAAAGAACCGCTGATATAATTTAGCCTAAAATATCTTGCTCGTGCAACCTAGTATAACACCGATTTTTTTTTTTATTTACAAAAATCGATGTTAAAACTTCAAAACGCCGGATAAAAAGTCCTTTCAACACTAGGGAGTACCTCTTGTGCAGTTTCATCTATAATTAATTCAACAAATATATTCAGAACTCTAGTTTCTTGATATTAGAACATTTTTTTCCTTCATTAATTCATCTCGACTTTCAATGTGAAAGAAGAACAAAATCTCATCCATGTAGGGAAAAAGCTACTACTATATATATATATATATATATTGGCAAGTACTATATATTAATTATTAATACTAATAATTTAATAGGATATATTTTTTAATACCAGCAGGTGGATTTATATCCGCATCAAAATAGCATTATGATATGGGGAGTGGCTATTCTAAAGAGGAATGAGGTGTGCCATGTTTTAAATTTTTGGCACCACGGGTTTTGCAAATTTATACTTACTAAATATAAGCGTACTTAATTAATTCAAATATAACACGTTTATCTATGGGTCTTTATTTTTTATTTTCAAAAAGGAAATATGAAACGATTTCAATTAATTAACACGCAAAGTGTTGGTGACCTTAATTAGTTTGCCGCCCCAACCGGTATGGGCACATATATTGAGAGATTTAGGTAACATTGTTTCCCAAATCTCCTTATCCCCTCCATTATTTGATGGGGGAAACATTAAAAATATTTTTCTTATAACAAGAAATTTAGATTACTTGAGTTTAATAGAATCACCAAGATATGATTTCAAAGTTCAAACAACACTAATAAATATATCTACAGATCACTTATAAATCATACGTTGTGAATTCCTTATTAATTGGACTAATTATTAATATCTTTGATATTTATTAGTATAAAATTGATCTAATTTTCATGAAGGTAGAAAGAATAATTTTTAATGTTTATAATAATATTTTATTATAATTTGTGAGTCTGTTTATTTGTTGTAATTAAATATTTATATTTTTTTAAGCCTAAACTCATGAAAAAATAATACTTAATTAAAAGTCTTTGTTTATAATAATGAGTTCGTATGCTGTATTTGTTGTGAATTGTATATCTATTAAAACAAATAGATGTTCCTATATAAACAGAGAATGAAATTTTTTGGATGTAAAGAAAGGTTAAAACGGATTTTTGGAAGAAAAAAATGTGTAAGTTGTTGACATGTGACGCGTTTACATATTAATTTTAGAATATGGTTCTCAACATATATATTGCATGCAAGTGAGAGCATTGATTAAGATCGCGTGAAAATTCCCAATTTCTTAGAAAAATAGTCGCACGTGTTAAAATTCACTCCAATATTTTGACAAAAAACATTTCTCCAATTTGAATTTTCATTTTTTTCTATAACAAATATTGATTTTTTATTCTTAATAGATGGATTAATTTTTTTTTATTACCATCATTAGCTCACACAAATTCAAACTCAGAGACAAAACATTCAATTTAATACTATTAATATTTATCATTTGAGTTAATCTTATTAATTATTAGGTTTGTTTCTTTTTTTAACCCATGTATTAGTTTACTTCTTAGAAAATCATAGTTTGTTCAGTTTTGCTACTGTGGGTGTAAGAACCAAGTCAATTAAATTATTGAGGATTTTTCAAGCGCTAGTAATTTATTATAAATTACACGTCATTCAAAATCTATTATCTGAAACGTGAATAACTATTATATTTTATTATTATTTATTTTATTTCATATATACTTTTAAATTGTTATATATTACTTTTCTTTTTTGTACCATGTATTTAATGGTTATTATATTTTAAATACGAGGGATACGGAAAGATCAACTTGTATGAAAATAGATTTCATTGGCAAGTAAATTGCATTGGTAAACAAGATTGCCCAAAAGTAAAATGTTGTAAACGTAAAAAAACACACTCTTATATTTAGTAAGTATAGATTTGCAAAATTAATTTTAAAAAAAATGCACTGTTATATTTAAAAAAATTGCATTGGTTGTTGATCATTAACTACCCTTAGCTTCAGATCACGTGAATTTTTTTTGATGTATTGAAAAAAAAAAAACATAATTAATTTCTCATCAAACTTAATTCCAATAATATATTTACATTATGGTTTTTTCATAATTTCCAACCCTTATATAAACAAATAATAAAATAAAAGATGAAGGATCTACAAAATGAAGAAAGGATGTCGGTTCAGATCATGAATCCTTTGGCCATTATGTTTGAATTTTAGTTGACGTTGATCTGACAACAAAGTTTCATGATCAAAGTTTAAACCAATGAAGAGAATTACGATGTTATCAACATTGAAATCTCTCCACATCTACATAGTCAAGATGATCAATATGTAGACAAGGTTGATTGTGTTCAAGAAACTCGGCTTACTCTTGGGGATGATGAACATGTGGATGAAGAGACTGAGGTTGAATAAAATGTTTTCGAAGTTCTTGATAAGAAAGTTCCTTGGGTTGTTCATAATGATATTGAAACTTTGAATTCTAATTGAGTTGACATGACTGAAAATATCTATAACTCGTAGGACGTGACTTTCAATTTATTCACATAATAGTCTATATGCATCATTGTTATTCATTTAAAAATAAAACTTGACTACATTTTAGAATAATGTTATTATGCTCAATGAGATCACACTTAATATTCCATTAAACATAATAACTATTCTAAGAATTTTATTATGCTTTAAATTAATCCACATAATAAATTAAAATATTTCATATTTCTATATAAATAAAACAAAATATCATGATACAAATAATAACCAACAAAAAATTATTAGCCTCTAGAACAAACCCTAACACAAGGGACGAGCTCAAATGAAGTGCATTTTATGGAATAACAGGGGCATAATCCTATCAAAATTATTCTTCAAAAGGTTATATGCTCATCAAAAACCAATTTTTTCTTTATAGTTGATCAGTGGATGAATTTCAATGATTTATTTAAGCGTTTCTTACATAATTTACATTACAAGCTTTTTTCTATTAATTATTGGATCAATTTACTTCCTAACCTTTGGGGCCTATGTTCTTCTCATCTTGAACCTCAAATTATTAGCAATTCGGATCAATATATTTCTTTCACTTTGCAACATAATGGTGTAAATTTTGGTATGATTGTTGTTTATGCGTCCACGAATAACATTGCTAAGAGATCTTTGTGGTCTCATATTACTAATGAGCAAAGTCAATATAATATTCTTTAGTCTTTAATGGGTCATTTCAATACTATTTTGGGAACTCGTAGTATAAAGGATATCATTCCTCTTCTAGGTTGTCTATGGAAGATTTTTAAAATTCGAGTAATGGCAATTCTCTCATTCATCTACCAATTAATGATGTTCAATAAACTTGGTCTAATGATAGAAAAGGTCGCACTAATTGTGAAAAGAGATTAGACATAGTGGTTTGCAATCATTTATGGTTGGATTCTTGGTATGCTAGCTTTTGTCTCACTCTCAAGAAAGCTAATTTTGATCATTATCCTAAAACGTTGGTATTTTATAACAATGAATCTAAACATATATCTTCATTTAAGTTTACGAGGATGTGAGCATCAAATCATGAAAATATCAATATAGTGAAAAATACTTGGAAGGGATAGGTTACATGTTAGTTCCATGTTTGTGCTTAATCAAAAATTAAAGCTTCTTAAACCCAAGTTTAAACTTTGCAATAAATAAGATTTTTGAACCAATCATCATAGAGTTCAAGCTGCAATTGTAAATATAAGTAACATTCAAAATACTATAGATTCCATTGGTCCCTAAGATGATTTATTGAAAGTAGAGCAACAATCACAAACGAAAATGAATGAAGCTCTTAATTGGGTGGAGCAATATTGACATAAAACAAACTCACATTAATTGGCATTCAAACGGTGATAGGAAGACAACTTTCTTTACAAAACTGCTAAAATAAGATATGCCACTAAGAATATTTCTAGCATTATTCATAATGATGTCTTGATTCAGAACCATTTAGACATTAAAGCCAATTTTGTTTCTTATTTTGAAGATATTTTCAACCCTAACAATAGTTATTGGATAATGGTTTAATTGAAGACTTAATTCCTCATCTTGTGAATAATTCTATGAATTTTATGCTTACTAATCTGTTTAGCTTCACTACATGAAAACACTTAATTCGTGCAAACTTAAAAAAAAAAAATTTGTGGCCGAAAAATACCTCCAAAATTAATGACTGAAAAAACCCTCACAAATACCAAAATTCAAATTGATTGTTATTAATGGCTGAAAAATCCTCACAAATCAAAAATAATTTTTTTGGGCTGATTGTGATATTTGTGACAACAAAAAACGGTCACAAAATTATAGAAGGGAAAAGTTATTTGAATTTATGACGGTCAATACCCTCACAAGTCACAACGAACTTGATTGATTGAAAATATCAACTGAATTTTGTAACGACATATATCCTCAGAAAATCAGAATATTGAAGTATTATGAGGGTTTAAACCGCCACAAAGTTTGACCGTGCAATATTGTTTAGGTTTAAGCCGCCACAAATACGACATTTTCTAAGGGTCCAAACCACCACAAAGGCAATAGAGCCATTAACATTTTGACCGTGCACTATTATGTCTCATATCATTTCTTCTATCAAAGATGTTTTATTTAAGGTACCTATATTGGTGATTGCATTTGTCTCACTATAGAAGCTATTAATTTGTTGCAAACAAGAACCTTTGTGGGGAATTTGACACTTAATACTGATATAGGAAAGACATTTGAAACTATAGATTGAAATATTCTCATCAAATTTCTTCAGGCTTTTGGTTTCAACAACAAGTTTTGTCATTAGATTAAAATAAATCTTCATTCTGTTAAGTTCTTTATATCTTTTAATGGCAAGTTTGTTGGCTACTTTTCTTGTCAAAGAGAGGCTAGGCAAGGAAACCATTTATCTCCACTTTTGTTTTGTATCACTGAAGAGGTTCTTAGCAGGGCTATATCCAAGTTGGTTGATGACGACTTCCTTTCCTTGATAAACAGTTCTAGAGACATTTATGTTCTTTCCCATGTTATGTATGCCAATGGTTTTATGATTTTTTTTGCAAGGCTTCTCTTTCTAATGTTAACAATCTTCAAAGTGTTTTTGTAATGCCAATATGTGTTTTTGTAAGATATGCCAATATCTCCTGGAAATCGATTCATCCTAATAAATGTACAATTTACTTTGGATCTGTTTCTATTAGATGACATAATATTTTAGCTAAGTTGTTTGAGTTTTTTTTATTGGTTTTCTCTCTCTTCCACCTACATTAGAATACATATTTTCAAGGGAATGCTTAAAGTGGTTTATTTACAATTAATTGTTCATTGCATAAAGGCTAAACTTGCGTGGAAAACATTTCTTCTCTATATGGTATGTTGAATTCGATTGGTGAAAAGTGTCATTAATAACATGTTATATGATTTAATTGTCTCGAGATAATTAAAAGAATGGATTTTCTATATCCCATATTTTTAGAGAAAGAAATCAGTATGCGTATAAGATTGCTAAATAAGTATGCGTATAATATTTTTTTCCATTACCATTGTTTTATCCCTACAAATATTCCTAATAAGATATTTAACGAGACAATACTTTGTGTATCTTTAAGAATTATTTTATTGAGTTTTGGTATAGTCTCCAAATAAATTATATTTTCTTTTATTTATTTTTTAATATTATTTTAAAGTGATAGGTGATTAATTTGGAGTGTCAATATAATTGAAATGTTAAATTAACTAAATTATAATTTTGCATTATATTTTTAATTAAAAAAATAATGTCTCATGATTCATGTCTAAAAATTAAACAGCAAACATAAAGACTAACACACACACACAAAAAAAAGAGGGTAAACTTTCAATTTAGCTACCAGATTGTTTTCCTTAACAATATGACATACATATAATATGATTTATTTTCAATTAGGCACCACTTACATAACAAATTAGTACACCTAAGTGAACTTAAGAACTACTAATGTAACAATATACCAGCTGGCAGCAATATTATCATTTTTCAAAGATTCGAACCGGCAACCCATCCCTCAAAGTGGTAGTAAGACCCGGAACAAATCGAATCTCACCATTACCCTCAACCCGAACCTCAAACCTTCTAACCAAAGCAACAATAACACACTTCATTTCCATCAAAGCCAATTCCTTCCCCAAACACACCCTAACACCACCTTGAAAAACCGGATACTTAAACACACTCTCACTCACAAACACCCCATCTTTCAACCATCTCTCCGGTTTAAATTCACAACAATCGGGTCCCCAAACCCGCTCCATCCGACCCATCGCATACGGGTGATAAGTCACCCGACTCCCTTTCCTCACATAACTCCCATCCGGTAACACATCAACTTCTTTTGCAAATTTCGAATCAAACTGAACCGGCGGGTAAAGTCTCATTGTTTCATGAACAACCGCGTTTAAATAATTCATTTCACGTATTTGTTGAAAATTAGGGTATTCTTGAACCGGGTTCATTATCCGGTTCACTTCCTCTAGAATAATTTTCTCCACTCCTTGATTATTTTTTAATAACCAATACAAACATGTTAACCCTGCTGCCACCGTATCACGACCCGCTAATAGAAAACTAATGACTATATCTCTTAAATATTTGTCGTCGTTTACGGAACACATGAATCTCGAAAGAAGATCATTTCTCGTCGAAAATCCAATTTCTCTACTCTTGTTTATCACCTTCTCAGTTAAATTGTTCACTACGAGGATTGCTTCTTTAAGTTTCTTCTCCGATCCAACATTGAAAAACCGTTTCATTTTCCATGTAAGTGGAAAAACTGACATAGCACGCATAGCAGAAAGGTTCGACGCAATGTCGAAGCTTTCGGCTAATTCGGAAACAGGTAAATTTGGTTGAAGACAAAGTGGGTCCCACCCGAAGGAGAATTTACATATGTTGTCGAAAGAGAAACGTCGCATGATGTCTTGTAAGTCGATAACTTTTTCAGCACGTGCGGATGAAATCATGAAAGGAATGAGTCTCGTGTGAATTTCTTCGGTGATGATTTGCAAGGCGTGGGAACGAACCGTTACGCTCGTTAGTTCAAGGCTCGCCATTTTCCGTTGGAAGTTCCACGAAACGCCGTCAACGTTAAAGATTCCGTTACCAAGAAGATCGCCGAGGATCACGGAAAACGGTTTTCCTTTTGGGTAGTTGTCGAATCGTGTTTTGAGAATGTGTTCTATGTTTTTTGGGTTGCACGTGATAGTGTTGTTGAGCACGTGTATGTGAATGGTACCGGTTGGTGATTTTTTAAGAAGGTGAGTGTACCAATCACTTATATTTATAAATTCGTTGGCCCAACTCATTGTTAGGTAGCGCCAACAAATGTTGCAGCTGCACCATGGTTTCATTCTAAAGATGAAGATGAGGAATGAGAAGAAGGAAAAGAGAAGAGTGAAGGTGAAAAATAAGAAGGTGAAAATGGTGATGGGTATGGAGTTTTGAAAACATTGTGAAATTTCAAAAGTCATTTTTTATTTATTTTGATGTTTAGCTCTTGTTAGAAATGAATGAGTTTAAGATAGGAGGGTGTGTCTTGGAGGTTTGGAATACATATCCAATTAATATATAGCTAGTGGGTTTGCTTTGTTACTATAATAATAAAAAATTATAAAAAGATAAAAGATTAACTCCATCCCTTTTTGTGTTATATTGGTTGATCCAATTATTTAATGTTACCACAAATTTTCAAATTTATTTAATTTGTAAGTGATTTTAATTTTAAATTATTTTTATCGTGTGGGTACCGATATTGAACAAAATAACAGGGGATTAAATTATTTACCGACATTTAAATGAATAAGAGTAGTGTTAACAATATTCCCCCTATAGTCTAAACACTCTTTTTTCTTGTATAAAATATATATCTAGTTTTCTTTTAGTGTAAAATTTATATATAGTATACAAAAGTAAAAGATGACCTCAACAAAAAAAGTAAACGATGATAAGGTAGTCCCTAAATCAATTTGTTTATACAAATGTCAAGACAATGGCATTAATATTATTAACTTTGAGATAACGTGACACTCTTTGTATTGCAAGAGACAAGTTAATTTTGTTTGACCCATTTTATAAACCAAAATTACTACACAAACCGATACATATAGTTGTCAATTTTATAAGTACTTTAATTATTGGTCTCAACCTATATTTTAAAGAGATTAAAAAAATTAATAATTTTAAAGGCCCCAAAAATGAGGTCTCCTAAATTAAAAGTCTTCTAAAATTTTGTCGGCCTAGGGGCTTATAGACCCACTTTTTTTAAAAAAGAATCGATTTTCTTTTTTGAGAAATAAAATTTTTTAATTTTTTCACCGATAAATTTTTTTTGATTTTTATCTATAGACTTTTTCGATTTTTTTCTATAAAAAATTTCTGATTTTTTTTCGATAAAAAGTTTCCGATTTTTTTTCGATAAAAAACTTCCCATTTTTTTCGATAAGAAATTTCAGATTTTTTTTTTGATAAAAAATTTTCTTTTTTTTTCAAGCAAAAAATTTCAAAATTAACAAAATATTGGGGACCCGTAGGCCCAGAGTCCCCTCTCTTAACCCCATGAAATAATGGACCGAAAATTTAAAAAAATAATTTTGATAAGAGACATAATAATAAAAATTTAATAAAAAAAATTAAAAAAACCTTATAGTTGGAAGTTTTTTGACGGCTCTATCAATATATATACTATTTATGATTGATTTGTTTCTTCCAACTTTAACATGTGATCATTAAAATGAGTTTTCATAACTTTCATATTCCTCTCTATAGTTGAATCTTCATCACTTTCGTATCTCTCCAATCAATTAAGTTTAGCTTCATACTTAAATGTTACAGAAAACTCTGTTCTCTTGCACCAATAGATAGCAAAATTCAATTATAAAGAAGTATTATGAGATCTTATATGGTCCCTAACAAATATTACACCACCTAATTAAACGGTCCCTTGCAATACAAGAAAGGTCAATTTTGGTCCCCAATGAATCCACATTCAATATTAATATATAGTAGTGGTTTCAATTAACGTTAGTGTTATGAACATTTGTAAAACATATTAAAAATATAAGATTACCTTAAAATAAGAACACCTAAGTAAATGTTTATCAAATAATTAAAATATATTTTTAATCCTTATAAAATTTTATCCTTTCAATTTTAGTTCATGTAAAATAAAAATACAATTTTTAACATCTAAAAAATTGTAAGTTTGTAACTCATGCAATTTTAACATCAGCGGTTAAGTTAACATATATTTTTGAATGAATTTTCTTAAATATCTTTATGACATTATAAAAAGTTCTTCCACAAAAAATAACTCAAAAATTGATTTCTAAATTCATATTTTCATCACTTTTATATTTAGTTTTTCATATCTAAAAAATTTATATTTAATTCATCTTAAATTAAAAAAATAAAATTGAGAATGAATTTTTATAATTATCTAAATATGGTAGCAAAAAATTATTAAAACTTTTTTAAATTTGAAAAATAATTAAACATGTTTTGTTTTAGCAACACTAAAACTGTTTATTGAATATCTATGTAGGGATTAAAAACTGTATTTTAATTTGACACAAACTAAAATTTTTTAGGAATTAAAAATATATTAAATCTTTTATTTAATTATTTTGTGTGTTTGCAACATACAAATATAATTTTAATTCATATACAATCAACAACAACGTTTCTCCCAGTACTAGAGGTTATAGAACTTCCACTCCAACTCACGCCATGCTTGAAAGGTGATGCAAAGTGTGACACAATTTACTCGAAAATAATATAGTAAAACATATGAGATAATTTTGTCCAAACTAAAATACTTTCAAAACAAGAAATCACTTAATTAGCTGCAGAAATAAAAATATCAATAGAATAGAATCTAAACTCCAAATGTCACAATATCTCATTGTCAATCCTAAATATTCAAAAATAAATAACTATAGTTAGTCTACGAGGATTCTACCATACACTCCCACGTCTAAATCCGTCACCTCCTCAATCAATGTGAAAATATAATTTTGCCCTTTATAAAATCTTCAATTTTTTTAACTTTTCATTTTTTCAAACCCCCCTCCTCCCTCTTTTCAAAATATTCGAAAATTTTTAAAGTTTCAAAATGATAATTTTTGGAATTTCTAAAACTTTCAAACAATTCGAAATAGGAAAATTTCAAAATTTTTCATATTTGGAAACTCTCAAAACTTTTCATAATTTTGAAATGTAGTCCTTATTTCAAAAATTTGAATCTTCCGAAAGTTTCAAAAACTTAAAACTTTCAAAACTATCAATTTTGAAACTTATTGTAAATGATTAAAAGAGTAAAATTATATTTTCACGTGTCTTAAGGGAGTGGCAAATTTAGTTGCGGGGGTGCATGGTATAATCCTCCTACCTTACATGGAGACAAAACTAGTAACAACTAAAATATTTGATGCAATTATGACACATCGATCACTCATCAACTTATTCATCGATTTCATTTTCTATTGCCAATTTTGATCATCAATCTACATAAATAGTGTGTAAGTGGCCACAACACATAAAAGCACCTCTTCATATCACATGCACATAACACATATCATATAATAATAAATACATGAACATACTACTATCTACTTTAACAATTCCTCAAAAAATCATCATATACTTTTGAACAATGTTTGTTTTACTAACTCTAAGTTGATACATATAAAATGTAGCTCACAAATATAAGTTCTTCGTTAAAACGATTTAGTATTTCATAACAATGTATAAGTGATTTCACTACATCGAGAAAAATTTTAGACAACATTTTTGTAATTATTAGACAACACTTACAAGTAATGTGTATTTCATCGTTATTAAAGATATGAACAACGTTTTTTTTTTCAAATAAAAAATAAAAGAGTGTTTAGGATATAAGCAAATGTAATCTACAAAAGTATAAAACATCCACATATTCATGTTACATATTTCATTAGATTCAAGATAGAAGCACATGTATCTCTTATATAAACAAAATTCATGTTATATATATCATCATCTTAGTTGCATGGGCCAACTCATGCGCAACCTTATTACAAATATGACTAATTACATAAATGAGCAACCAATATATACAGTCAAAGATAAAATTAACAATCAATATTATAGTCAAGGATAAAATAATTAATACAACACCGAGTTAACAATTCGTCATATAATTCTTAATACGAACACGTATCGACGTCAATCTTCCTTAACATCAGTTAATTGATCCTTAGAGTAACTCAGACATTTGAAAATATCAAAGTACTGTAAATTAAATATAATGCAACTAAGTTAAATTAATCAAATGAAAATATTAAATCTTCAAATAATATAAACTATATAAAATAGAATATAATATTGTATTTGGAATTATATTTTGATTAGAAGTGACAATTTCTTTCAAGAACATCACAACATAGTATACACAATCTATTCTATTTTTTTGACGTGGATACTAGACAAATGAAAATATATACATCAATGCAATGATTTATGAGATAAAACTTAAATCTTGTGTTAATTTTACAAGACAACAAATTTATAATTAAAAAATATTTATAATCATACACCAAAAGTAATAGATAGCCATATAAAACATCTATTGGCCTCACATAATTTTGTTCGATTTATTCTTCAAAACTTGAGCTACCTTTTGAGCGCAAAATATTTGGAAAGGTCTAACAAATATATATAAATGAATAAAATTAAACCACACACAAACAACTACATGTATTTATACATATTTTGACACAATTATATACTCACATATCAAACATAAACTTATATTTTGAGTAATTTTTATAATCACCATGTATAGAATTCAAATAATAAACTATTTCTAACGTGGCATTAATGACAATCAACGTAATGTCTCCTAAAAAAATTCAATAAGCATATCAAGTATAAATAGAAAAATAATATAACATAAATTAAATTTAAAAGAAAATATAATCCAGAGTTATATGGTATAATAAACAACTTATTTGGATGATTGTTATTGTCCATTAGTATGTTAGCTGCATAATATTTGATATGAGTTGAATCAATTTCAAACATGGATATCTGATGGAATGATATGAAGGAGAATTTGTTGATCAATTGACACAGACACATAACGTTTTTTACAAGTATCTTGAAAATATAAACTCAGATCACTAATTCATTTATATAATAAAAGTAGTTCATTCATCTAAAATTATTTCAAATATTTTATATATGGCAATAACAGAAGCATCTATTTCTTGATGTTTGAAAAACTTTATCATTTACTTCTTTCTAATAATTTCTACATAAGAAACACAAAAAATATATTTCTCCATTGGTATTTCATGCATGTCCCGTTTGTAGACATAATTGCTTCTACAAATGTTTCAAAATACTGCACAAATTGAGAATTACGTGCACAATCCTTTTTAGTAGAAAACTTTTGAAGTCTTGATTTTACAAGACCTTGATTTGGTGTAGCAGCCGACATATTGCTAGGCCCAACCTTATACTTTTGGTTGACTTGTTTCAATTTTTGTGTTTGAATTTAAAACATCCTGAAATTAAGTTAGTTAATTATTGACTAATGCTTAAATAGTAAAAGACTAACTAAACGATTGTCTATAATATTCCTCTTTACAGTGTTTTTATCATTTACTTTGGATTTTACAAGACTATAAAAATGATGTAAAAAATTAGAAATTTCAAGACAAAATAAAAAGCAAAATTAGAAACATTAACTAAATATGTTTTTTTTTTTGTAACATAACTCAACATCAAGATAAATGAGAATTATTGACCATGTTATTCTATGGCCTCTCCCACTAACCTTGCATTTCCAACTTCTTCAGGTATAAGCAATGGAGTATCATACTCTAAAGCAATATCAATTGAGACTCTCGTATAGTCAACAAAAAGTGGTTTATGGTGTAGTGTGTATCTCAAAATATTGTACATCTTTTCCTTACCAACCACACGATAAGTATGAGATGACAAATGTAGTACATCATACGAGAGACCATGAATCAATAACCAATATAAAGCTATTAATGAACTTTTTCATTAGCATGAGCATCAACTAATTAATTAGACTATAATACTTTAATGCATTAATTAATTACCTCGAGTAGGTTATTTGAAACAATCAAATTGGAACTAACTTTGTTGTTAGAGATATACATATTTTATGGACAACTTTCTAACAATTTTTTATCATTGTTTCACAAGTGACAACGTTTGGCAGTTAGATCTTGTATCATAACAACTAATTCGGCATTACTTATATTTGTGTGCTTTTGACGTTGAAAATAATCTTTTGGATTGACTCCAAATCCCTTACCCCACACACAATCATAATACTCATAAATATTTATTTATTTTTTATTAAATTTGTCTCTTCTAGATATTAACTCCTAATTAACATATATCAATATGAAAAAAGATAAGTTTATCATGAGAATTTTCACAATACATTAACTAATAAATAAATGATGTTATAGTTAGTGTTAGTGTTATTGTATATTTACACAATATTCATATACTTGATGAACGCCTTAGTTATCTTCACGAGCAACATTCCACAATATATGATGACTAATAGATGTTTGGTCATATTTGTCTCTTTTATGTAAATAATTAAACAAATATATATATATATATATAGAGAGAGAGAGATACCATATCAAATGATAGAAGTTTTACAATAGTGATATGTTTAAATTTTGATCACACATTCATACATTGATGATCATGATTAAGAGTTATTTAAGTGACATATGACTTCTTTTTTTCTAATTTTGACCACATAACTATACATAGGTAGTCAAGATGAAGATTTATATAATATATATATATATATATATATATATATATACTTATTATTTTTTGCTCCAAACGTCCATATTTCACACGTGACTTTTTATATGGATATAAGGGCTCTAATGCTCTCTCATAATTTGTATTGCTTTCATTATTCATCATGTATAAATAAGTAACATTCATATCAAACTAATTAATAAGTATGTGTCAACAACAATCACATCAACTAATTAATAAATTATGTATAATTAAGTAGCAATCATATGAAATTATATATAGTATGAATTAGTATATTATAAGATACTTTTTTATAAATTAATCTTACTTGAAAAGCTTTGTTTTTCTGTTTTTTACAAAAGTTGTCCATTCGTCGAAAGATATTAGAATTTTATAAAGTTCCAGACGACTATTAAAATTTTCATTAGCATCTTTAAGATACTTTTTTGTCAATAGATTTTGAAAAACTCTATGTAATTTTACAGTACCAATAAATATTTTTTTTATGTATGTCATCGAAAAATAACAAAGACAAACGATTTGAATAAATGTATTTTAATGTCAACAACGTAAACAACAAATAATTACAACTAACAAAATTAATACCTATATATCTTCCCAAATATGATTGTTAGTAACTTCCAATGCTTTATTCATCGAATTATCATAAGTAATTGGAATACATTGGCGAGTCACGACACCAATGTAGCTTACTAGTATTGAATCATTAGGCTCAATCTTCAACCATATCTACAATCTCTTCAAATTGACCACAATCATAAGTATTTGTGTCAAAATCTTTTGATGCATATTTCACATATTCCCCAAATCAGCGTTCTATCTACAAATGTGTTACAACAAAAAATTTAGTTAATACAAACTCTAAGAGACAATAAACAACGAGTATTTGTGTAACATATTTTTATAATTTTATTCTTATAGCTCTCTCTTTACTTTCTTAGTTAAACAATAGGATACAAATAATTTAATGACAAACAACAAATATATTTTTATTATTGCATTCTTGCACTTCTCTCTATGACAAACAACAACATATTCAACAATCCAATGACAAATAGTAGCATAAAAACAGTAATGAAAGCATAGTTGACAAATATCAATTCAAATATTTTTTCTGATAAAAATTTAAGAGACTTACAAATTTGAGGAAACATTTTTAGTGTATGAATGGTGATGAAAGTAGAGTTGTGATATTATTTCAAATTTGACAAAACCTGAAAATAAACAATAAATCAACAATTAAAGTTAATTAATGTAAATGACGAAATGTTTTTCTTATAAAAGATTTTAGAGATTTACAATCTTTAGAAGGTGCAAATGGTCGATTTTTGTGTTTATGTGTTAATAGGTTTATGGTGGATTGCATGTCAAGAAGAAGAAACCAAGGGATGTTGGTTTGTGTTTTTACGTTTTAGCTAGAAGAATGGGTTAGCTAAAAACAGTTTCGTTATATCTTATTTTTAAATTTGATAATTTCTTTTTATATATTGTTACGTAAACAACGCTTTAAAAAAATTGTTTTATAAGATTCATCAAATTTTTTAACAACATCTTAGAGAACTCTTTTTTAGAAAAAAATTATCTAAAATTCACCAAATTTTTTTATAAGATTTAAGATAATGTTTATTAAAAAAAAGTGGTGTATATAATACACCGAAATATATATATATATATATATATATATATATATATATATATATATATATATATATATATATATATATATATTAAATCAAACCGTGATTGAAGTTGTTTCCTCTTACTTTAATTTTATTTTGGAGTTCAAACTGTAACTTTGTCACCAGATCACTCCCCACCCTACATTTTAAATATGACTTTTGTGAGTGATTAAGAATTTTTTTTTTCAAGGGTTGCCATCATAGAGTGATAGAAAACTACAAAACTGGAGTAATCACATAATAAAAATTTAGTATTGTTTAGTAGTCCATTTAAAAAAAAAGTATAGTTAGTAATCAGTTATTAATTTTGTTAAAAAAATGTTTGACTTCTTTATTATTATTCTAACTTCTCAAAACGACTAATATGAAACAACAACAATGAGACTTCTAGTTAACGATCATATAATATGTGTATTCATCCGAACAACAACTAGCGAATAATATAAAAGATTTCGAAAACAAAAAATATACATTTTTCGAATTAATTTGATAAACTCATTATTTAATTTTGTTTCGGTTCTTACAATAGAAATATACATTTTTCAAATCATTTGTTATTTGTTTGAAGTCCTTAAGTTTGGAAGCCAGGATACCATTCATTTAAATCCTTTCATCCAATCACGTATTTAATAGAAAATTAATTAAGTTATTGAGATAATTGATTAATTGTTTGGCATGAACTAATTAGTACTTCTTAGGCAATAATTATAGTAATAAAATGAAGTTATAATTGATGATGATTAAACTTAGTAAATAATAACGAGTTAGTTATTGCAAGATAATATTTGTTGAAGTTTATATGTGACATAATTATGGTATTGATTATGTTCCTTACTAGGGATGATAAGATGAAATTTTCATATTTAGAGATGATCATCATCATCGATATCTAATTATCCCTCGTATTAATTCCTCATTATAACATGTGCCCACCAACAAAATGATAAGAGTAGTGTCACATTAGCATTGTTCAACAACGCACACAAAAATTAACTGTATTAAAACTTTAACAAAAGGACTAACTTTAGTTTGGTTAATTTTTAAGTTAACTTTTTTACTAAGGAACTGAATTGAGTTTGTCATTTATGTAAGGGGCAAAAATGAGACTTCAGTCAAAAAGTTAAGTGTTTCATGAGTTTGTCACAAATTATAATTAGTCGGTATGATGTGACTTCGATATCCATTATTAAACAAAACTACAAATTCAATTTAGATTTACTTTTTGTGAAAGTAAAAGTAATTTTTAAAAAGACAATCTTAATGTTAATAATTTCTTAAACAAATTTTTTTTATGGAGAAAACAAAGTGTGTTTAAGAAGAATTATTATTACTTCCAAAATGGATTTCAATATAAAGTTTAAATTTGAATATTTAATTATAAAAGTATATTATAATCTTAATATGTTGTTCAATAACTATTTTGTAAATATATTTAGACATATTTTTACTTGCAAACATTTAATTAAAATTAATTTTATAAAATTAATTATTTTAAAATTAATATTCATTACCAAAAAACTGAAACACATTAAAAGGTCCACCATACACAAAGATGATAATTTTTTTTACATGACTTTATTTTACTAATTTTTTTTTTTGTGACTTACTCCTCCGGCTCCAATCTTATATACGAGTAAGAAAAACATTTTCCAGACCAAGAATAGTTAATCTCGTTTAATTTTGTTTAACATAATGAAAAGTGTAATTATATTTTTCAAAATATTCCCTATACGAAACATAATTGAAAGATAATTAGAGATTAATAATACTCTTTCTATCTCACCATAAATATAATTTTAACAAAAAAATATTTTGAAATCGTTTTTTATATCCAATATAAGATTAAATGTTATTTTATAATTGTATCTTATAATTAATAATTAATATTGTATATATTATTTCTAAAATATCATATTTTGCTTTATATTTATATAATGGTAAAAAATACATTTATTGTTAACAAAAATAATTTAATAAAATTATTATTAATATTATTTTTTAATATGCATATGAAATAAACAAAATTTGATACTTATTATTAGAGCGATAAAGTATTAAATATAGAAAAAATAATTATCATTATCACTTTCTTAACTTTTTGTAAACCACTAATTGTATATTTGATAATAACAATAGATTTGACAAACTATATTAAGAAAGTTGTAAATTGCCGTGGTGTAACCAAACTTATCATGAAACCAAAAATGAATTAAATACAATATTTCTCTCTCTATACTCTAAGGAGAGCTAGTACGATCGTAATGTCAATTTCTTCAAAAAGTAAACATTAGAAAGTTGTACGAGAGTAGCTAACCCGTCACACAAGGAAAAAAAGGATTGGTTGTGGACTAACAAGGGATAATTAAAATTGATATGTATGGGCAAATAATAAGAAGAAAATAAACATGTTGAATTGACATTATGAGCAAAGTACTGAAAAGGACATATATACATGAATAACACGTGGGAAATATGATATACATTTCATTTCAGTTTCACTACCCTTCAAACGTCATTCATTGCATACACAGGTTTGGACCATTCTCACGCACATCACTTTTAATAAACAATTATTCCCCTTCACCATTGAAAAAGAAAAATGCATAAACAAAAAGTAGTAATAATATTTTTTATTAAACCATTTTTATTAATTATTGATATAATTTTTCTTTAATTTAATTAATAAATATTAATATTATTATATTAAATATTATATTTTACTTTTAATTTAAAATTTTATATTTATATGTATGAATTTATAATAATATTTACAATTTCATCTAAATATCGATAAAAATAAATATCTATGTATTCACTGTTGTTATGAATATAAATTAAAATATAATGAATTAAGAATGATATTTATAACATCAATTAGAGACAATAATTGAAAATATATATTTAATATTATATTAAAAATTTAGAGTGTTATTATTTTATAATATTTTTTACAAATATGTCACTTATTTAGGATGGATGTAGTAAAATTTTTTTAATAATTTTATAGTTGATCTATAAGTAATAATATCAAAAATTAATAATATATACTATACGTACAATTAAGTTATTGCCTTTAAGATAAAATAAAATTACTGGCTTTAAAAAAAATACAATTAAAATACTAAAAACATGATCTATTAATTAACTAATTAATGGATTAATTAGTTGAATTTACTTTTTTGTATATACTAATATACATCATCTATAAGAAATTCTAATACTATTAATAAATC
>JBBPBS010001143.1:6065106-6080346 GCA_037974835.1 Cicer judaicum | reverse complement strand
TGACTAAAAATACACAATAGAATAAAATTCTAGATTAATTTATCATATCACACTGCTTCATTTAATACTAAATTTAAAAATGATATGATAATTTATTTTTATCATATATCTTATTTAGTCCATCAAATAGATCCTTCAAATATTGTTTAGACATAAGTTTTTTTACTTTTGAAACAGAATAAAATTTGAAAAATAATAATAATTTGAATTAGAATTTAAATTTAAGATATTATTTCAAAATACAAAGAAAAAATTACTTTCTCCGTATTATTAAATATAATATTTTAACACAACAATAGATACAATATTTTGACACTGTATATACTGTTCAAGCTATTTTTACTTTTCAACTTTTTTATTTTTATGATTAAGACATTTTTTATGCATATATAAATTTAATATCATTAACTACTTTAAATACTTCATTAATCATTAAAATATCAATTATTAATTACCTATTTAATATATATTTTATTAACTACTAAAATGTAAAATATTAATTAATTTAGAATTATGTAATTTAATAGTAAATAAATGTTATAAAGTGATTAATAACATAAATATGTATATTGTTTACAAAAACGTTTTTATTTTATTAAAAAAAATAGTTTTGTAAACAAAAACAATTAAACAAGCCTACATAATGTGTGGCATCCACTTTTCTGCTCCAATAACACAAACACTATTACATATCTATGCAACTTTGATAGAGCAAATAATCGTGGAAATCATGCTAAATACTCGTGCTCAAAGGTAGCTTAAAAGTCTTTAAGCCACTTGGGCTTTACTCTATTCTTCTTTGGACCATAAGAATACCCCTAAACTGAAATAATATATTTATAAGAAAAAAACAATGCCTCAAACGGGCCCTTACATTAGTCACATGTATTTAGCAATAATAAACTGATATATATTTAGATTAAATTATTATGAGAATTGTACCGTACACCTTTAATTTTATCTTTTATCTTTTTATATTTTTTAAAGATTATTTTTTTTTAATTTTGTATAAAATTATAAATATTCAAAAATTATAAATTTTTGAAATAATAAAAAGTTAATTTTTTGATATTTTTGAAAGTTTTGTTAAATTTGAAACTTTCAAAATTTAACTTTTTAGAAAATTTAACTAATTTCGAAACTTTTGATAAATGTTAAAGTTTTGAAATACTATTTTCCACGATCCTCTAACACTTTTGAAACTTTAAATAATTTTAAAAGTTACGAAGTGTGATTTTCGGAACTTTGAATAAATATCAAAACTTTCGAAAGTTTCGATAAATTTGAAACTTCTTAAATTAGATATCAAATTATTACTATTTATTACTATAAATTTATTATTAAAAATTTATTACTCTTTATTATTATTAATTTATTATTATTTATTACTAATAAAAATGAATTTCAGAACTTTCTATGAATATTAAATTTTTGAAACTGAAAAGCTTTATTTTTTTTGAATTTTACATTTTAAAACTTTCAAATTGTTAGAAAAGTTTGAAAGGTTTATGCATTTCGAAAGTTTTATGTTGATGAAAATTTTCGTAATTTCAAAATTTTGAAAAAAAATGAACTTCGCAAGTTTTATATTCATGAAAACTTTTGAAATTTAAAAAATTAATATTTGAAAAATTTTAAAGTTTTGAAATTTATCTTACTTTTAGATTTCGAAGTTTCAAATGTTTGAATGTTTGAAATTGTGATACGGACAATTCAAACTTTCGAAATAAAATTGATAAAAATGATTTTTTTTGGGATTTATACTAATAATATTATGGACGATTTAATATTTTCTTTAAAGATAAGGTGGGAACTACGAGTGAGGGGTGCAGAGTATAAAACCCAATTATTCCTCGTTATAATCGGTTTAAAAATTTATAAAAAGAGTTATTCTAACCTTTAATAATTTAATCTCTCTGTCAAGTGCATTACAAATTCTAACTTCTCTTACTTACTAAGGTTGACAAAAAACATATTAATTAAACAACTTGTTTTAATTGTAAATAAATATGTAGGGTTTTGTTATATTTTTATCGAGTGTTATTTTTTATTATCAACAGTATAATTTATATATATTTTTTATTTCTATTATTCTATATATTTACATTTAGTTAAGGTAAATTTTGTTATTTTATAAATATACTATTTTTTTCTCACTTTCAACAAATAAATAAAGAATGATAACTGTTTTACTCTTATTTCTTTTTACTTTCTCTTTTATAAAACAATACAAAATCTTTTCACTTTCTTTACTCTTCTACGAAACAATAAAAAATCTTCTCACTTCCTTTTATCATTCTTTACCTATGCTTTATTTTCTTTCATTTAATTTCTTATACAAACCAAATATTATAGCATAAAGGTTAACTAAATGGTTGAGATTAAAGTATTGGTTTCAAATTTATTTTATACGGTGATTAATTACATATTTTTCATATTTACACACCATATAAAAAATTGAAAGACTATATACAATTGTTTTTGATGCGTTGATAAACCGTAATTGATTGTCCATAATGTAATTTTATATTGAACGTGCAGTTTTTTTTTGTTTTTTTTATTTCTTAATAATTAGTCAACATAAAACTTATAATATTGAGTAAATAAAAAACTTATAATCCAAATTCTAGATTGCATCCAAAGCACGCTTAAATTTCAAATATCGTATCCAAAGAATTAAAATAATAAATTTTAGATTAATTGAGCGTCAATTTGAAAATTAAAATATAATTCAAAAGTTTTTTTTTAAATGTCCAGAGATAAGTAAAATTATATTATTTTTTTATTTGGGATTCAAATTTTATTTCTTTTCAAATGATGTATTTTTTATTTAATTAATCACTAGGTTTTATTCTAAAGGTTTTCATATAATAACTCACCAGTTTCTATATTTTCATGTATATCTTTTAAAAGGAGACTTCTATAATACATTAAAATATAAACATATTTTAGAACTATTAAAATTAAATCACTAATGGTATTCAATATGTCATCTATATATCAAATCTCTTAATTTAGTCAATTTTAATATAGATTATAGTAATATATACGTAGACCACTTAAAATAATTATTGATAAAAAAAGTTTATAATATTTATAACGCTCCAAATTTTTTATCTAATTATTATTTAAAAATATATTTTTTTTGTTGTTGTAAAATAACGTGATGTAATTTATTAAAATATTATTTATTTATTCATTTACAAAATTAATATTACAGTTAAATCGATATTCATTTATGTTCTAAAATAAAATAAATTCTCTTTAAGTGAAATTCAAAAGAACAATGTTGACTGAAATTAAGAACATTCAATTGGAATAAAATTCCACTTCCACATTTCTATTAAAAGTTAATTACGACGAGTAAATATCTTTACAATATACCACAAAATTTTTAGTAATATAAAACATTATTTTTAAATAAAAATCTCATTTTCCCACGCGCGTACACCAATCAAACATCATTCATGCAACTCTTTAAGATTAATAGTACCTAAATATTGGTATAAGGGGTCAGTTCATCCCACAACAAAAATTAAACCAAATAATAAAATAACAACCATAAAATATGAATATAAAATCCTTTTGTAATAAAAGATCTAAAAAAATTGATTATTTAATAATTCTCAAAGATATATCAAAAGTCATAAAATGTATATAAATAAGTAACAACCGTAGAACAAATAATTAAATCAAAATAAAAATAACAATAAAATGTATATAAGTTACACATGCTCCTAAACATATATGATCCGGATATATAACTAGTCAGGCGTCCACACAGAAGTCACCCATACCAATGGGAAAAATTAAGCCAGCCACACAGGCGTCCACAAAGATGCATATGATATGTTATGAAATGATAATGATGCTCAAAAAGTAGATGACACCACTCACTTAAACAATCTCACAAATCATCAGTCACTTAGGCAACTACAAGGATAACAATATTTAAAACACAAATCACCCGCCAGGCATCCACAAAGATAACAATTTTTTGAAAACACAAATCACCAGCCACATAGGCAACCACAAAGATAATGATATTTAAAACACAAGTCACCAGCCATTTAGGCAACCACAAAGACAATATTTAAAACATAAATCACTAGCCACTTAGGCAACCACAAAGACAAAATATTTTAGAATAAACTTTTTAATCACACAAGATATCAAATTTATATTCTCATGAATGTTCATAGTTATAGCTCAATAACTTCAACACATCAAATATGCATGTGAACAAGTATCTCAAAATCACCACTTTTATTTTAATAATCCATAAGATTCGATTTGACTACGTATTATTAATAACGATTAAAACTCATATCACCAAGACTACCATAGCAACATAAATTTTATTCCCTCTACTGTAAAGTTTTCCGCATTCTAAAAATGGATTATTCATTAACGCATTTAATAATCAATTTTCTCATATTATGAAAATTAAAGAAATATAAAATTTTCATCAATTTCTTCAAGACACATATATTGTTCATAAAAGTCAAGTTTTAATTTTAAAATATTCAAAAGTCCACACTTAAAATCAAATACACATCATAATAAACATATTACTAATTACATCATTATAAAAATTATAACTTTATAATTAAATACTCTAAAACATGTTAAGCACTAAATATTTTCACTACAAACATATTTATCAAGGTATAATAAAAATAATACTCTATAATTAATTTAATCAAGACAGAGGTATGTAAAAATAAAATAAAACAATCAAATAATTATAGTTAATTTCTTTACGACAAAAATAAAAATCAATCTTTTTCTTTTAAGACATTCAGACATCATATCAATATCTTAGAATCGCTAATTTAATATCTAGTCTAACTCTGCATGGGAAAAACCCTTACCTTGTTTTCTATTTCACATCTACTCAAATGTGTAACAAACAAGAATAAGTACGTAATTATTCCAATTGAATATCTTATTGATGTGTGCAATTAATCTCAATGAGAAAAAATTATTCTTTTTCTCTAATCAGCTTCACTCTCCATTTGCAACATTACATTTCGTGTATCTCAAATATTTTCTAAGTCACTCAAACAACCACCCACATATTTTTTCGTGGGATATGTAGTGTTACGTGGAACAATAATTATTATATTGTTATTATTATTATTAAAAATGATTATAATTAAAAAGTAGGGAAACTTATGATTAATCAATTTGCTATTAGATAATTTGCGATTAATCAATTTGTTACCAAATTGTACCCTTGATTAATTTTTTCATTAATTTTCTCATTAAATATTATTTATTAAATTGATTAATTTGTAAATTAATGAGAAAATTAATCAATTTAGTAAATCATAGTTAATGAGAAAATTAGTGAAAAATTAATCAATTGTACAATTTGGTAAGAAATTGATTAATCGCAAATTGTCTAATTTGATAAGTAGCAAATTTGGTAAGTATCAAAATAATTTTAGCAAATTGATTAATTATAAATTGCCCTGCTTTTTAATTATAATTATTTTTAATAATAATAATAATAATGACAATATAATAATAATAATTATTATTAATTTAATTATTTATTAATATATTTAATTTATATAATAATACATAAAACGGCAAAAAAATAAAAACAATTTTTAATTATAACATTTTTTTAATAATAATTATTGTTATTATTATTTATTAATATATTATTATTATTATTATTATTATTTATTAACATATTAATATATTATTATTATTTATTTAATAATATATAAAATGAATTAAAAAAAAAAATTAACAAACCTCTTTGGAAGGTCGAATCCCCAGCGAGCGACCTACTTCCAGGAAAAAAAAAAATTTGGCTTTAACAAGTCACACTCCAGGCCGACCTCCAACTGGCTAAAAAGAGTAAGACAATTTGATATATACATCTCAAAGTAGGACAATTTAATTTAAAAATTAAAAAAAAAAATATATTGATAAAAAATCCAAAAATAGATTACAAGCATAAGTAGAAAAGAATTTAAAAAATAACTCAATACATATAACAAGAATCCAATCAAAAGATTCATAAAAAAAGTCAACAACTTAAAATAATTTCTTAATTCGTTAATATCTTCAAAATCAACAAATCAAACAAGTTTTTAAATCATTAAAAGTAATTATGTGTGATTTTACGGTAAAGAAAAAATAATATGTTTTTAAAATGTTTCAAATTCAGGGTTAAACTGGTTTTTGTTACTCTCTATTCCAATTTAATTGGAATTCCGACTTAATGCTATAAATATTTTAAATTATTAATCACTTTAAAAATATATATTTTAACGTGTATACTTCAAAAAATTTAAACAAAGTTATAAGTGTACGTGAAAAAGGATTTAAAAAATAATGCAATAAATATTACAAGAATCCAATCAAAAGAGGATTTAAAAAATAATGCAATAAATATTACAAGAATCCAATCAAAAGGTTTATAAGAAAAGTCAACAAAATAAAATTTCTTAATTAATTCATATTTTCAAAATCAACAAATCAAATAAGTTTTTGATTTTACCATAGTAATAATAAGTTTTTAAGTCATTCAAAACTTGAGACTCTTTAGTAATATCGTAGACTAGATGTTTTGTATTTAAACGGAAGATTTGATAATTGTGTATGATTTTATGGTGGTAAAAGGAATAATAAATTTTTAAAATGACACAAATTCAGGGTTGAAAATATTTTGTTATTCTTTATTCCTATTTTTTTTTTTGTTTTTCCCCGATTAAAAAGCAAAGTAAGAATATACCTCACAACCCTTTCACAAAGGCCCGATCAAACTCTCACTTTCTTATTCCCAAAGAAAGTCCTGTTTTCTTGTTCAGAAAGTTTACATATCTGTATAAACCTCACAACCCGCAATTCTTTCTTCTCGTCGCCGTTGGTCGAAATTTCTTCAAGGTGGCTGCACAAGAAGCTGAGAGGGATAAATTAGTCGAAGGAGTTCAACGAAGTATCCGGTCCAATTATTCCAGGTTTCAAAAGCAAACTAGCTCCGGTCCAATTATTATTTTTTTCATTCAACGAAGTATTCCAATTCTATTTTTGTTCCAAAATCTGAAACTATATTTGACGGCGTTTGCAGTTATGATCTCGTTAAGAGCTGGTGCGAAATTGGGAATTGCTGGTGGAATTGGGTTGTTTGCTGTTACTCAAAGTCTTTACAATGTTGAAGGAGGCCACCGAGCTATTGTTTTCAATCGTCTAGTCGGTGTCAAAGACAAGGTAGTTGTTTCTCCAGATAATAATGATTGGTTAATTACTGCATTGCATGATTTTGAACTGAATATGAAATTGGTATCTTGTTTGATATGCAGGTTTATTCTGAAGGAACACACTTTGTAATTCCATGGTTTGAGAGGCCTATCATCTACGATGTCCGTGCGCATTCTAATTCTGTCGAGAGTTCATCAGGAAGTCGTGATCTACAGACTGTGTAAGTAGTAAATTATTAATAAATCATAATGTGCAATATTGTTCTTTTCTTTACCTTGCGTATCCATGCTTTACAGGTCAAAATTGGCCTTCGAGTCCTTACTCGTCCTTTGCCCAACGAGTTACCTACAATTTATCGGACCCTTGGAAAGAATTATAATGATAGGGTTTTACCTTCAATCATACCTGAAACATTGAAATCTGTGATCGCCCAGTACAATGCTAGCCAGCTTATTACACAACGAGAGGTAAGGGGAAAACCTTCTCTGCATCATGCACAAAAGCTTAAGAATATATTGTTTTGAACTCATGTGAACTGGGGAACTATTATTTTGTTTCTCTGCATCATGCTTTATTTGTTTTCTTTGTAGGCTGTTAGTCGTGAAATCCGGAGGATTCTGACTGAGAGGGCTGCCAACTTCAATATTGCCCTTGATGATGTGTCCATTATTAGTCTGGCCTTTGAAAAGGAGTTCACTGCTGCAATTGAAGCTAAACAGGTGGCTGCACAAGAAGCTGAGAGGGCTAAATTTGTTGTTGAAAAGGCTGAGCAAGACAAGAGAAGTGCTATAATTAGAGCACAGGTAAGAGAAACTGTCATCTTTGGTAACGACTAACTAAGTGTTCACAAATCTGCTTGTTAAGTTTAATGTGTGAAAAGACTAGATGAGATAGGATTAGAAATAAGACATTAGAGAGTTGGGGTAGCACCTATCAAAGAAAAGATGGTGGAAACTCAACTTAGGTTGTTTGGGCATGCGAAGAGGAGACCTGAAAGTTTGTAGTAAGGAGAGTAGATCAATTGAAAGGTAGTTAAATCGTTAGAGGCAGTGAAAGATCTAGAAAAACTATGACAAATTATATAGGAGACCTAGAGATTAAGGAGTTTGATGGAGATATGATATATGACAAAACATTATGCTATTGTTTAACCTTTGAAGTCGACCCTACTTAGTGGGATAAGAATTGATTGTTGTTGTTGTTGCAAGTTTCTATGTTAAATTAAGTGGTATATTTATTGGTAGTTGGCAGTTTGCTATTTGCAGTTTTACACCTCAGACCACTATTGATCTACATTGCATGTTGGCCTTCTCCTGCTTCGTAAATATTTAGTTCTTCCTGATCTTTCTTATAAATCAACAGGGTGAGGCTAAAAGTGCTCAACTGATTGGACAAGCCATTTCCAACAATCCAGCTTTCATCACACTGAGGAAGATAGAAGCCGCCAGAGAGATTGCTCATACTATATCAAGATCAGCAAACAAGGTTTACTTGAATTCAGATGATCTTTTGCTGAATCTTCAGGAGATGAATCTGGAGCCTGGCAGGAAGTGAGCTGGTTAATTTGTTGATGGTTCTCTTTAATTTTTAAGGATCAAATTCAGAATTTAATATTTCGTGAAAAGTCTCCTGAATTATGATATAGTTAGACAGTGAATCTATTTTATTTTTTATATCTTTATATTCGATACATCTTCGTTTGCAGTGTTTTTACCCTATGATCTTGATTAAGTACGATTATAAGCCCCAATTTAAATAGTTGCATAAATATCCGTCACAAGATAAACAAACACATACTTTCAAATGTTTCAAATTAAAATAAAATTAAGTATTGATCGTATATTGTCCCACGCTGATACATATTTATACAATATTTGTTCTCAATTAATACATATTTATATTTTCCGTGGTTCATTAGTATTAGAATAATTTTTTTCTATACATAATACTTAATTTATTTTTATCCATAATTGTTAAACAAAATTCATGAATGAAAAAAGAATTTGATTAAACGGAGAAATGGAAAATCAGTTAAAAAACGGAGAATAAACGGATAAAAATTCAGGTTTGATTGAAGGATTTTGTTACAATAGTATCATGTAATTTTTCTTAACATATATTTTTCTTCAATGATGTTGTATAGATGCATTGTAATTCATATAAAGTTTGCTGCTAGGATCAATAGCCGGTATTCTGGGTTAATTTATTGAACTTCTGCTTGATATTCTAGTTGGACTTCTGCTAGGATCGTGAGTTTTAATTTATTGAACTTCTGCTTGGTGGTTGTTTCCAAAATAAATGATTTTCAATTTATAAATTCATGATATTTGAGTGACATCTATAGAAGAGAAATGAAGGATTTATTTGGCACAAGGAAATAGAAAAGAAGAAAAGAAAGCGTCCACCCCATTGCTACCATGGGAGTATACTTGGTCTCAGGCAGTGAGAAATGGAGTAGTGCTCTCAGTAGGTTACAATTGAACGGACCTTTTAGAGAATTGAAAGAGGTTGCCAAGGTGAGCATTAGTACAGTTTGTCGTTCACAAGTCTATCTTTGAAGAGTTTTTATTATAGATAAATGTTAGTAGTTATTATATATGTGAGGGGGATCGAGAAATATTAGTAGCAGAGGTTGAATCCTGAACCTCCTGCATTGCATATAATTTATTCGCCTAGACTTAATTACCTAGCCGCAAAGTTTCGGTGAAATTACTGATTCCGTATAAAATGAAATCTATTATGCAGGGAGTTACCAAAAAAATTGGTGGCTCAATGCATGAACTGGCTGCAAAAGTTGATGAATATGCTCGCGGTATGATTGGTGGTTCTGGATCAACACTTTCTGATGAGCTTGGACTTAATTATATTGGTCCTGTTGATGGTCATAACATTGATGAACTTGTTGCAACTCTCGAAGAACTTAAGAGTTCTAAGAAAACTGATCCTGTACTAATCCATGTCGTCACTGAAAAAGGCTGTGGATACCTGTATGCAGAAAAATTCACCACTTCAATTTTATTTTGTCATTCATTTACATGATTCACCTCATAAATTCACCACTTCTTGCTCATTCAACCTAATAGTATGTATGTAAATAAATATTAAGGTCATCGTCTATTGATTTGGCCTTAGTAGTGCTTATAAATAGTGTGCGTCAGTCACCTTACAAGCCGATTTTATAGGAGTTACCAAGTTTGATCCTGCAACTGGAAAACAGTTCAAGCCCAAGGGTGCCACCAAGGCATACTCAACAAACTTTGCCGAGGCTTTGATTGCAGAAGCAGAAGCTGACAAAAACATTGTTGGAATCCATACTGCAATTGGAAGTGCAACTGGCATGAATATCTTCCTTCGCAGTTTCTCTTCAAGATGCTTTGATGTCGGGATAGCAGAACATCATGCTGTTACATTTTCTGCAGGTCTGGCTTGTGAAAGGTCTTAAGCCTTTGTGTGCACTTTACTCATCCTTCTTGCAGAGAGCTTATGATCAGGTATGATAACAACTCTCTCTACATCTCTTTCATAGTTTATAGCCTTTGAATTTGGATTTGGTGTAGTGTCCTAATTTCAAACAGTTTTTTTGTTAAAAAAAAAAAGATAAACCCAATATTTTTCTCTTTCAGTTGTGGTATGTGGTGTCAAAGACATTGGCTGAAGATGCTGCCTGGAAATTTGTAAGAGAAAACAACATTGACATGGTTACTATTAACCCAGCAATAGTCATAGGGCCTCTCTTGCAACCAGTCCTAAACACAAGTGTTGCTGCAGTTTTAAACTTTGTTAATGATAATTACTACTATTTACATGTAATTCAGCATGCCGTACAAAACTCTATTTTCTAGTTTAATGCCTTTTCTGAATCTAGCAATATGAATACTGAATAGGCAAACAAAAAATATTGAAATGGAATTTAAAATACAATATTTAAAGGAGGGTAAGATAAGTGCAATATGTTTTTACATTCAAACTATGTGCATTTTAATCGAAACAATTATTGTTGAGCTGGATGAGAGTATGATTCCTTTTATTTCTAGTTTGATGTTAATCAGTGTTTTATTATTAAACAGACTAACAGTTAGTGAGGGTGGAGTGGAAGGATGGTGGTATGACATTTGATACGGGCATGATCATGATCAGGAGCGGTTCCAGCCTAACCTAAAAGCTGTGGTCGCCCAGTACAATGCTAGCCAGCTTATTACACAACGAGAGGTAAGGGGAAAACCTTCTCTGCAACATGCATATTTAAACAATATTTGTTCTCAATTAATACATATTTATATTTTCTGTGGTTCATTAGTATTAGAATAATTTTTTTCTATGCATATTACTTAATTTATTTTTATTCATAATTGTTAAACAAAATTCATGAATGAAAAAAGAATTTGATTAAACAGAATAATGGAAAATCAGTTTAAAAAATTATTTGAAGTAATAAACCGGTAAAAATTATTCACATTACATAAAATGAAATATCTAAAAGGGATAAAATGAGTAGGTTGTATAAAATGTGAGGGTAGGAGTATAAGTGTGGGTACAGAATATAATTTTGTTGAAAGGAAAAAGTTTAATAAAACTGACTATTTGCACCCCCAACTAATTTGGATGGACTGTCCATATTCATATTGATTAAACTCAAGTTTTTTTTTTCTTTAGTTGTATTAAAATTAATTTTCTATTAAAAAAAGTCTTATTTAATTATAACTTTGTTATTATTATTATTATTTTTTTCTTACATAAATCAAATGAAAATAAAATATTGACACAAGAATAAACTCTTACAATCAGTTATTTTTGCATTTCAATTGTTGCATTGTATAATACTATTATATTCACCGTCATGTAAAACCAGTTTTTACATTGATAGTAAATCATAATTATCTAATATTTAAAAATATTTGACTTATATCTCTTTTAAAATAATAAATATGAGTGATTGTAATGTATTGATAATATAAAATATTTTATACTATCAATTCATGTAATGGATTTCATGAGGGAATTCATGTAATCCACGCGATAACCTAAATTATATTTTGACGAGGGAATGCAATTTTGTACGCGAATTTAAATCCTTTAAGCAAATTACCTTGTTTAGATGATAACTTTAAAGAGTTTTTAGAACAAAGAAATTTCATGAGATATTTTATCAAAGTTAAATTTAGATGATTTCAAATATTACTTAAAAATTAATAATTTCATACTTTATAGTATATAAATCATTACATAATCCCTATAATTTATGCATGTTTACAATTTTTGAAATGATAATGCCAATCACAAGGAGAGAGAGTTTGAATTCTGATCTCCTTTTTTTT
Organism: Cicer judaicum; assembly: GCA_037974835.1. Lineage (NCBI taxonomy): Eukaryota > Viridiplantae > Streptophyta > Magnoliopsida > Fabales > Fabaceae > Cicer > Cicer judaicum. The sequence goes on along the minus strand of JBBPBS010001143.1, from coordinate 6,067,810 downwards.
TTAAATAAATTAATTCTTGCTTTTAAATTTATTTAACTCTATCAATATTGGTTTCAAACACGAAAGTAGCATAATGTTATTAGTTAGTGAAATCAAAAGAAAATTTTCCTACATGATCTATGTTTAGTGAGTAAGAAATAAATAGAGATAATGGAAAGAGAATTACATAATAATATATTTTGGTTCACCCAAAGAGGGCTACGTTCAATTCTTACAATTTGTGAGTTTTTTCACTAAAGTGCTTAAACAAGAATATTCTCGTTTTTTACACCAACTTTTGAGATCAATCTTGATCATTTATAAAATTTCACCTCCCATCCTTAAAAGGATTACCAACAATTACCTTTCAACCCATAAATGTTTTTTTATAAGTCACCATTTAATCACAAAAAGATTTTTACAATATACTAAAACTATTTTCAACATTATAGTCTTAAGCTTCAAATGAATTGATAAAGATGATTGATAGATCAGAATACACTCAACACTTGTTTGAGTTTTGATTCTTAGCAAATAGATCCTTAAATCTTGTGAAACAGATCTTAAGATTTTGCTTAATTGAAAAATGTAGATTTTTCAAGAATGATTGTTTAAGTGATTGATTGCTTGCACTTTAAACTCTTGTTGTTTCCTTGACCTTGAGGTTCCTTTTATAGACTTGATGAAAGCTTATGACAGCTCATGTAGCCATTAGAAATCCAGTTGTCTCATTTTAATTTTAATAGACATGTGTTGTAATATAACAAGAATGTTTTTACTTTATAACCAAAATGATCTTCGTTTTTATTTTAAGTGTTGAACGAAGAACTTCTGATAGTTGTTAGACATCATTCTTTTTCTAATTGTATGCATGCTGCTCATAGATGCAATATCAGTGTCTTGTCATTTATGTCCCAGCTGTAATTGTTACTCTAGCCATCAACTAGAGATTGATTTTGTTGTTTGTTCTTGATGCTTTGCTTTACTTTTGTTAATTTTTTTGGATTACATATGTTCGAAATGATCTTGTGTACATAAGTTTGGTACTTTTGCAATGAAGACTGATACTTTCACAAGCCAGAGCAATCTTATTTAAGGAAAACTTTGTTTTTTAGACTGAAGGGTGTGAAAAACTAGAACGATCTTTGTTTTTTCTGACATTTGTTTTTATTAACCAGAATTATTTTGCTTTGTCAGAATCACATTGCTTCTTCCAGAATACATATTTTCAAATAATATAATAAAAAACACATGTTAAATAACAACACACTTTTAGAATCATAATTACAAGTCTAATTAACTTTGTTTGATTACCATCAAAATATTAATTTAGGATTTTGCCTCAATAATTTTGAGCCTATATATTTTAAAATTTACATATTAGTTCGGGTATATTTTTTTTTTTTGTAAATTGGTCTCTAAATATTTTAAAATTTACATACTAGTCCATGAACGTTTACAAAATTTCAAATTTGGCCCAAATATAATTTTCATTTGTGCCTAGAAATTTATAAAAATAGCTCAATTTTTAAAGAACATTCTTTTCATTCAAACAACACAATTTAGAAATAAAAGAAATCCAATTGAAATATTTGAATTATATAAAATTTTAATGTCTCTAAAATTTTTAATTTGTGTTGTCTGACATTTGTTTTTAATAATCAGAATGATTTTCCTTTGTCAGAATCACATTGCTTCTTTCAAAATAAACTTGTGTTGTTTTGTTTAATACATATCTTCAAATAATTGTTTGATTATCATCAGAATATTAATTTGGGATATTGTCTATTAGTTTTGATATATTTTTTTTGTAAATTGGTCTCTAAAAATTGTAAAATAGTCCATGAACATCAACAAAATTGCAGATTTGGTCCAAATATGATTTTCATTCATGTCTAGAAATTTATAAAAATAGCTCAATTTTTTCATTCAAACAACACAATTTAGAAAAAAAAAATTCAATTGAAATATTTGAATTATCTAAAATTTCTAATTACTCTATTCAATCGCACCCAATATATTTTATAAAAAGATAAAAAGAGAATGATGTAATTGATATCCTATCTTAATGATGTAATATGAAAAGAAATAAGATTATAATGAGATATTAGAAAATATATATTTATATATATCTTTGAGACATGTAGATTCATTATTACTCCATTGTTGGTGATTATTGTGTTCTTTATAATATTTACAGAATAGCTTTCTCATTTAAGTGTTTAAACAATTCTCTTTGTACATATCATATATTTTATAATTTTAGTTTTTAATTAGCAATTTTGCAATTTCAACCTCCCAATCAAACTCAATACCTATAGCAATAAAAATTGGTTTAAACGTACTTTTAATATTCTTATTGTGTTCAAAGCCATCTTTTAGTTTTCTTATTTCAAAATTAGTTTTTGGTTTTTCTATTAATTAATTTTTGAATTTTGTTTTTGATAATGTGACACTCTCATTAATGATGTAATATTTAGATGACATTTGCGAGTTCGATAAAATATTTTATATGCCATTGTTGTTGTTGTTATTAATTGTATTTGTATATTAAAATATTTTAAATGAATTTATTTTATTTAACTTTTTTAATAATTTAAAATTTTTAAAAATTTATATAAAATATTAAAAAAAAATTAATTTAATTTTATATATTTCAATATTATTTATCGTAATTAAATTTAAAATATTTAATTAAAATATTGAAAATATATTTATTTTATCC
>JBBPBS010001143.1:6041852-6053752 GCA_037974835.1 Cicer judaicum | reverse complement strand
CTGTACAAGGGAAAAATAATTTTTATTAAGTAGTTCATTAAAATAAGTGTTTTTTAAATATCTTCGACATAAAAATATGAACAATTATAATACAATCACTATACATTTTTACAATTCGAAGTTTACAATTCATATAAAAGATAAATATTTGTTATTAATTAATTAATTAAATTAAATATTTTTTCATGTTATTATAAACATGGATAAATATTTTTAACTAAATAATTAGTTAAAATTAGTAATGTTAATTAAATTTTGTCATCGTAGAATACATAAACTATAATTTTTTTACCCATTGTTTTTTTGTGTTGTTTTTCTAGAAATAAATTACTTAAAAAATTAGTTAAAGCGTACAATTCATACATAGAAAAATATTTTTCATTAATTAACCAATGAAATCTGTTAAAAAAATGAAAATAATTAGAATATACTCAATTCAGTTTATTATAAAAACTATATATATCACAAATATTTGTTCTAAAAAATTACTTAAGAAGGACCCACATATGAGGATAAAATAAGGACTTCAATTGAGGGAATTTTATGACAATAATGAATTTAAAATAGAAAATATTATCTGATTTAAATTTTTCAAAAAGAATTCTCACAATTTATATCTTGTCTTTAAATGAACATAAAAAGTGTGTGAATTGTTATTAATTTATGAAAGAATGACATTATTTGCCATTAGATTTTTTTGAATGTTGTTTATTTAAATAATTTTTTATCTTAATCATAAATTAAATTTTCAAATAAGGTTATTGCTTGCTTCATGTTTTTTTTAATAATATTTATCCTCTCTCTTACAATATAAAATTATAAATACTATAATATTTAATCAAATAGATTATTTTATATAGATATTATCTAAATATACATTATATGTGTAACACAAAAATATAATATTAATGATTAATTATAATATGACTATAAAAATAGTTCATAAATGAAATTTATTAAAAAAATCTATTTTTTTAAATTATATTTCTTTATGCAATAACCTGACACATACTTGACAATATTCACTTAAAATATATACCTCATGAATCAATCGACTTTAATTAATTATTTTTTAGTTACTTTATATAATTGGGGTTTAATAATGAAATATGTTGAAATAATAATATTATAAAGTGTTTAATTTGACGTTACTCATATTCAACATAATAATCGCAACATATAGTATTATTATAAGGTCTCAAAGAATTGCAATTAACACCACCTATGGCAGCAATGTTCCCAAAGTTGCAAACAACTTCGCCACATCGATCTTATCTCAATCCCACCTTCTTTCAATTTTAAAATTACGATCATAAACACAATTTGATGAATAATTATGTTCCACTATGTTATTTCGGAACCACAAATAATTCTAAATTTTAATTTCTCTCAAACCCTTAATTATTGGTGTATACAAAGGGATGTAATATTTTGATAATATGATAAAAAAGAGATATAATAAAATGAAGTGTTGAATCATCGATCGTAAAAAATAATAGATGTTTAAGTATTATTGTTGAAAAAAATATTTCATATCCTATTTCTTCGCCAGCACAAACTCTCCTATTCATGTGCAATTTTTTCTTGCTTGACAAGTACATAATTTAGGGTGTAAAAAATTCCAAAGTACTTTTAAAATATCAAAAATTGAAAATAAATTAAAATGTAATCTGAAAAGAAAAAAATCAATGTCTATTGTTCCAGGAGTCAATTACTTGTTTTTCTATGAAAAAAAATGTAAAATACTTCTCACAACTCCTTAACTTAATTTCATATTTAAAAAATTTATATTTTTATCAAATTCATAACTCATATATTTAAATAAACTAATATTTTTATCTTCAACAAAAACAACATACAATCCATCAAATAAATTACTCACATTTGATATTGATAAAAAAATAAAAACAAGAAGAATATCTCTTGATAATTTGGAGATTAAATCTTAAAGTGAGATTTTTATTTGATGATGTTGTTGTTAAAGATAAAAAAATGAATTATGAATTTGATAAATCTATAAATTTTATGTGTTTTAGTCGAAGATAAAGATAAATTTATTTATTTTCTTTAAAAAAAATTCATCATTAACATTTTAAAATATAAATAATTAAATAAAATTAAATAAATAATTAAATCATAAAATAAAATAAAAAATTCAATTATTAACTAAAATTAAGTCAAAATCCCTCACTCTAAGGGATTTTGCCAACAAAATTCTTCACCAATAAACGTGTGCTTATTGCTTCTTGTACTTTACGCTAAGGGTAGTGTCAGCTTCTAAAGAATCCACGTAGTATTTCCTATCCCAAAAGTATATGTTTAGGAAAACAAGTACTTTGACAAGCAAACTATAATTGAAATATAGTAAATGTAGATTTGGTGGTGCCACTATTGTTCCATTTTATTTATTTATTTTAATTTTTTTTACGATTAATCCCTCTTTTTATATAGAAAGAAGGCGAAAATCTAACAAGAAAAAAAACTATCCAATTAGTCGAGATTGCAAGGTATTTCTACTAAACTTGCAATTACTTAAAATCAACTCCAAATACAAGTCCATAATTCAACTTAAAAATGGTGATTTTAGTCTTTCAATTTTTAAAATAATTGTTTGTTTTTTAAACTGAATTTTAATAATATGACGAGTAAGATGTTTGTGTTATGTGTCATTTGAGATAATAATGCAATAATGTTTAAATAAATTTTTATTTAAAAATTAATTAATTTAAAAATCATTAAAATTGATATGAATTTATATTATAAAAAGAACTAAATTTAATATAAAATACGGTGTAAATAAATTCTCAATTAATACTATATTTACATGTCAACAACTTAGATGTCAAATAGCTAAACCAAAGGTTTGGTCAACTGCCTACCCTCCGGCTATTCTCCTACTTGTCTTTGATCCATTTTACATTTTTCAGCAAAGAGAGATGATTTGTGATTAATTTTTTATTTAAAATTATTTATCTTGATTTTTTTTTACTCTTTTATCTAAATAAGTTACTTTTATATATATATATATATATATATATATATATATATATATATATATATATATATATATATATATATATATATATATATATATATTCCTTCCTAATTTTGTTGTTTTGTCGTATTACTATGGCACTGTATTTATTCATTGTCTCGATGTGTCGTTTTGATTTTTTGTTTTAGTACGGCATCATGCTGTGTCTTTTGATTTTTCGTCTTTGCAAGTGAACGAAAAATAATATTATTAATTATTTAGATATACATTTATTTCAATGTTTATAAGAATATATATATGTGTCTAAATAATTGTAAAGAAAAAAAATATAGATTATTTATAAAATTTGAAAAATGTTTTTTGAATGAATAATATGAGAAAATATTATTGTAACATTGATATTAATCATTGATGAAAGTGAAAAAAGGAAACTATCATAATAGATAATATAACTTAAAATACCAAATAGAAAAAAGACAAAAAAAAATTTTAAAAATCAAACGAAAAATGAGTATTTTTAACAAGATAAAAATAGTTACACTGCAAATACATATAATCTACATTAAAATTACAGCAATAAGAAACACTATGCCTGTGATCTAATCAATTTTTCTAAATGACACCAATAAAACAAACCAACTAAATGTCAAGCCTGCAATAATTGATCTATGTCATCTCTCAACAAAAATTGATCATATGCAAACTATATCTACCCATTAGACGTAAACTTGATCAATCCAATCAATTCTTCTCAAGTATATATATTCAATCATCAATTTTTTTAAAGACTTTCTGATTTACAATCCAATCAATTCTTCTTGTTAGATAATATTATTATATATTAGTAATAAGAGTACATTAGACATTTCTATTTTTTGTATATATACTCATTCTAACCCTATCAACTACATTTTTGTTCATTCTATATTATGAAACCCTAGAGTAGTTATCTATTGGTTGTCTTTATTCTTCTTCTTTTCATTGTTAACATGATATCAAAGAGCTTTGGTTGATTTTGGGATCTACTATAAAGAAGAGAGATATTATTTTGATAGAAAAGACAACCATCAAAAGAGAAAAGAGAAGAGTAATTCTATTCCCGATTTTGTTAAATTAGTCTCACAAAAACATAGATTGCGCAATCGTTCACCATTGGATCGGGCTGATTTTTGGACAGCAGGTTTGCAACATTTATGTCTTCGTCTTCAACGGTCGGATCTGCGAAACGACGTCTGTAGAGGGAGAAATCGTGTTCTCACAGGACCAGATTTATTTTGTCTCAGTGATTGTGTTTGTCGTATTTTTATGTCATTATTTGTTATGGTTGGTGCTAAAGATGATTCTCTTCAAGCATATTGGAAAACACATTATCCGAAATTGGGGAGAGCACATAAGAATAATTTTAGGGGACCATTGTCCAATGTTGTTTCTTCTGCTCCTCCTACCATTGGCTCTAGTTCTGGTTCTGTATACTCATATGAGATTGTTTCCCAAATATCTGATATTGCAGAACAGCTTCAAAAACTTCTTGCTACTCAATCACATGCCATGTCTGCCACTTCTTCTAATGGTTTGAACTCCTCTGGTATGTCAGGTATATCTCCTTCTATATGGATTCTTGATTCGGGAGCATCTCATCATATGACATACAATGATAAATCTTTTGTGTCTGTGAAACTTGTCTCGTCTGTGTAGGTTATGACTACTGATGGCACTCCTATGCCACTAGCAGGCGTTGATTCTGTCTCCACACCTAACATCTCTCTGTCTGATGTTTATTATATTCCTAATCTTACTTTGAGCCTTGCTTCTGTTAGTCAAATATATGATCTCGGTTATTCGGTTATGTTTTCTTCCACTTCTTGTTGTGTGTAGGATCCACATTCTGGGAGGCTGATTGGGACAGGTCATAGACAAGGGGGACTTTATGTTTTGGATGACCTGCGACTTCCAGATACTGCAACCTCAACAACTACTACCGACTTATTATCTAGTTTTCGCTTGAATTCCTTATCTTCTAGTTTTTATTTATGGCATTCCCGCCTTGGACATGTTTCTGCTTCTAGATTAAAATATTTGGCTTCTACTGGAGCCTTAGGAAAGTTGCAAACCTGTGATATCTCAAATTGTTGTGGTTGTAAACTTGCTAAACTTCCAGCTTTACCGTTTAGTAAAAGTGTTTATGTTTCACATGCGCCCTTTGATTTAGTTCACTCTGATGTTTGGGGTCCCTCACCAGTTCTCACCAAAGGTGGATCTAGATATTATGTTTCATTTATTGATGATTACAATCGTTATTGTTGGGTTTATCTTATGAAAAATCGGTCTGAATTTTTTGACATTTATCATATGTTTCGTGCAATGGTCAAAACTCAACATAATTCTGTTATAAAGTGTTTTCGTTGTGATTTAAGTGGCGAATATACCTTTAATAATTTTTCTGAATTACTTGCTTATGTTGACACCCTCCACCAAACATCTTGTACTGATACTCCTCAACAAAATGGAGTTGCTGAAAGGAAACACCGTCATATTATAGAGACTGCTCGTTCTCTTTTATTGTCCGCTTCAGTTCCTAGTGAGTTTTGGGGAGAAACAGTTCTTACTGTTGTTCATGTTATTAATAGAATTCCATCCTCTATCATATCAGGTTTGTCTCCCTTTGAAAAATTGTATGCTTCTACCCCTGATTACTATTCTTTGAAAGTTTTTGGTTCTACTTGTTTTGTTCTTCGCCCTCAAGTAGAACGCAGTAAGTTATCTTCTCGTTCAGCCATGTGTGTTTTTCTTGGTTATGGGAGTGGTCAAAAGAGTTATCATTGTTATGATCCTCATGCAAGAAAACTTTATGTATCTCGTAATATTTTTTTTCTTGAGCACATCCCTTTTTACTCTATTTCCTCTGATTCTCAAATTACTAAGAGTTCTGAACTAACCCATATTGATCCATTTAGTCCTAATGATTATGTTTCTAGTGATTGTAATGTTGAGAATTGCAGGACAAATACTAATACTCCACATGATAACATCCATCTTGTCCCCCCGACTATCCAACCACCTCCTGCGATTATTGATCCTCCTTGTTACCCCTCTCGTCAACGTAAGTCTACCCAGTTACCTGATTTTGTCTATTCCACTTACTCAACTTCGTTTGTCTCTTTCTTAACTTCCATTCACAGTTTGTCTGAGCCCTCTTCTTATAAAGAGTTTGTTCTTGATCCTCTTTGCCAGTAGGCTATGGTAGAAGAACTATCTGCATTGCACAAAATTAATACTTGGGAATTAGTACCTCTTCCTCCTAGAAAACGTGCTATTGGGTCTCATTGGGTATACAAGATCAAAACTAAAGCTGATGGGTCAATTGAGCGCTACAAAGCACGTCTTGTTGCTAAGGGTTTCTCTCAACAATATGGTATGGATTATGAAGAAACTTTTGCTCCTGTAGCCAAGATGACCACTATTCGTACTCTTATTGCAGTTGCATCTGTTCGTCAATGGCATATTTCCCAAATGGATTTAAAAAATGCTTTTTTAAATGGTGAGCTTCATGAAGAAGTCTATATGGTCCCCCCCACAAAGAGTTTCATGAAGAAGTCTATATGGTCCCCCCCATGAAGAAGTCTATATTTCACATTCAATATGGTGAGCTTCATGAAGAAGTTGCCTACTCTCCTAGAGGCTACCTTCTTTCTCAATCCAAGTACATTGCCAACATTCTTGATCAGGCTCGTCTTTCTGATACTAGAGCAACATATACTCCTCTTGAGTTGAATGTGAAATATGCTCCCTCGGATGGTGTTCCTTTACCAGATTCTACTTTGTATCGTACTTTGGTTGGCAGCTTAGTGTATCTTACGATTACCAGACCTGACATTGCTTATGTTGTTCATGTTGTTAGTCAGTTTGTTGTCTCTCCCACTACAATACATTGGACAACAGTTGTTCGTATTCTTCATTATCTTCGAGGAACTCAATTTCAAAGCCTTCTCTTTCCATCGTTATCCTCATTAGAGTTACGAGCTTATTCTGATGCTGATTGGGCTGGTGTTACCACAGATCGTAAATCCACCACAGGATTTTGTATCTTTCTTGGAGACTCTCTTATTTCTTGGAAGAGTAAGAAACAAGACATTATATCTCGCTCCTCTACATAAGCTGAGTATCGTGCTATGGCATCCACTACCGCTGAAATAATTTGGTTGCGTTGGCTTTTGTCTGATATGGGTATCTCTCTTTCTGAGCCAACTCCGATGCACTGCGATAACAAGAGTGCTATTCAAATTTCTCACAACTCGGTCTTTCATGAACGCACCAAACACATTGAGATTGATTGTCATTTTACTCGTCATCATCTTCAACATGGAACCATTACTCTACCGTTTGTTTCTTCTTCTTTACAGATTGCTGATTTGTTCACAAAGATGCATTACATTAAACGTTTCTGTTTTTTAGTTAACAAACTCTCGATGCTCAATGTTAATGCATCGTGAGTTTGAGGGGAGATGTTAGATAATATTATTATATATTAGTAATAAGGGTACTTTAGACATTTCTATTTTTGTATATATACTCATTGTAACCCTATTAACTACAGTTTTGTTCATTCTATGTTATGAAACCCTAGAGTGGTTGTCTCTATTCTTCTTCTTTTCATTGTTAACACTTCTCAAGTATATATATTCAACCATGAATTTTTTTAAAGACTTTATGATTTATAACAAAATTTTCACTTTAGTTGAAAATTTTGTTATCAAGAAATTTTTGATTTGTATGTACGTAGCGTAAAATTTAAAGATAAAATTTATGTGTGGAATATATAAAAAAAATTGTAAACAAAATTTTCAATACATTCTAAAAATAGATTTATTTTTTTTGGGATGTTTTTAGTAGAAATTAAAATGTAGAAATTATGTAGTCCAATTATCTTTTTGAGCATAAAATATAAACAAAAATAATGAAGCTTGATATCTATGAGGTATTCCTCTAACTATCTCCCATGCTTGACTCAATCATATGTCACAAATCCAAACCTTTTGGCCCTTCTTATTTAATTTTTTTTGTTGCTAAATACACATATGGTAGTCTCTCCCCCAAATCCAATGTTCAAAAGTTCTCCCTAGTCCTCATATCTGATTGACTATATATATATTTTTTGGGTGTCTCTGTTTCTTTCTACAAATTCAAGGAGAAAAAGTGATACTTTACAAAATTACAATTGGTCCAGGAAGGCACTAGCCACAATCCAACATGTATGTGCAATAATTTTAAACGACATTCATAATAAATAATAAAATAAATGGGGATAATAAATTGTAATAGAAAACAAATATTAATACATGATGATATTGTATTTGATAACACAACTTATTAAAAGTTATTAATCTTATTTGATAGCTAGCTAATATCAATTACACAACCTTTGATTGAGCAGATAATGATAAAATATAGAATACCACAATGTATTGTAGTATCTTAATAACAAATATGAATTTCTAATAAAATATTTGTATCATTTGAAAATGTACTTGACGATACCAGGGACATGGATGTTCAAAAAGTAATTTTCCCAATCAATCACTTTGGGATCAAAGTAAAACAAATCTCTCTCTGTTCCACTTTCTGTTACTGCTCTCCTCAATTTCTCTGTATTCATATCATCAAATCTGTGTGCCATAATAATTAACATTTTGTGTCAAATGTTTTATTGATAATTTAGTATAAAGAATGATTTATCTAAAGTAACTCTTACATGCCCTTGAAGAATAAGTAAGGTCTATAAAGCTCCACCAAACGCATCACAATCTGAATCTTTCTGTTGAGTTCAAGATAAGTTTGTTGAAAATATTGGCAAAATACTACATTGGCCAATTTCAGTCCCTATCAAATGTAAAAGTGAGAAAACAAGTGAGATTTGTTAAATTTTCAATTGTTTAAAGGTTGAAAATAATATAAATAAGAACCTGTAATGGAAGAAGATAGCGAATGAACATATATCTCTTGAAGCTATCCATGTCAGTTAACATGGTTACACTGCCAACTTTAACTATGGTACCATCTTTGTTGATCCATGGTTTTGCCTTGAAATATCTAAAACCATATTCTTGGAGATTAAGGTATCTAATTGGATTTAGAACAGAGGAACCCACATGATATAAAGTATCACTAGGTTGATTTGCATGAGCTACCATAGCCACTAATATTGCATTCACTACCATATCAGCTGGTATCTGCTTATCAAATTAATTAATGGTATATTAGAAATGGAAAAAATCAAAAAAAATGGATTTAATAAAAAAAACTCACCACATCAACAACACAGTCGAGATCTCCAAGGAAACATGATAGTTTTCCTTTCCCATAAGCAACAGCTAAACTGTCAATGGTTCTATAAAACAAAAGTTTGAGTTTCACACATGACTTAATATTTAATATAAAAATAAGAAGATATATAATTGAAGGGTTGATATATATATATATACCTGATTCCTTCGGACCAACCAGGAAAAGGTTCTTTGAATGTACTAGTAACAATTGTAGGACGCAAAATAACAACAGATAAGTTTCCTCTTAATTGTTCCACGATCATCTCTCCCACTGCCTTCGTAAACACATATGTGTTTGGCCATCCATAAACATTTGCCCTTAAATCATATCAAATTTAATTATTGCTATTATATACTATATACTATATCAACCCCAAATAACATCTAACTAATTTCACACCTACCACCACGAATATTCATTTGTAGCACACATATATTTATTGAAAAATTGGAAACAAATAGGAAAAACAGAAGAAGCATGGTAGGCATAGACCAAACCCATGAGATCAAGAATTCCTGAATTAACTAAATCCCACCAAATGAAATCTTGATTAGTGATACCAAAATTAAATCCTTATATACTTTCTTCTATTTCTAATATAAACAAAATAAATCTACATTTTTGTCTTTAATATAAATTAAAATTAATTAACTTTATCATATTTCATATTATTATTCCTGTAATACACTTTCATTAATTTAAATTTTATGTTTAGAATAACCGTTTTTCTTAATAGATAAAGCACACTTTTGAAAAAATAATTGATACTAAAAAGAGTAATTTGTATTCATTACGTCACGCAATGAATGATTAATTTGTAAAAGAACAAATTATTTTAAAATAAATTATTTCTTTTCATTTTTTATGTATATTTTTTCCTATTCTACTATTTAATTAATACTATATTTATTTTTATTATTTCTAATGTAATATATTCCACTATGCATTTATGATATGGATAATACACCAATATTTAATAAAGATAATTTGATAAAAATAATAAATTTTTTTTATATATTTATAATAAATTTTAAATAAGTATTATATGTATTCTCTATTTATAGAAATTTATATATATTTTTAATATGTATAAAATGAGCAAACAACCTACTCAAACGTTATTTATTGTGTAGATTTTCACAAACCTTTCAATACCTAGGTCCTTCATGGCCAATTTAATTTCACGTTCTGTGGCTCCCATCTCTTGTAGCTCATCCAATTTTTCAGTTACTAATTTTTTTTCAGCATTGATGTCTAATCCAGACACACCATTTAGTGTTTCACCAAATAGATAGGGGCTCTCTAGTATGAGTCCACTTTTTTCACCACATACATAAGCTGAAATTAATTCAAGTACAAAAGTCACTATGCCAATCAATGTGAGCTTATGTTAATTAGTAATATTTATTTGAACCATATATTTGGATTGATATATATCGACATAAATTTAATACTAACCTGTTGATATATGGACAAAAACTTTGAGTTTGATACATTGTTTCGCAAAGTTCATGATATGCTTTACTCCAAATGTATTTAGACCCAATGCTATATCATACCTGTATTTTTATTGAGAAAAGTAAAAGATAACGAATCATTGACACATTATATCTAAGCTTGAAATATGATTTTGAAGGTTGTGTATTGATATGGATCTCTCAAACATGGTTCAATGGTCTACTTTTACTATTTTTAGTTAAAAAATTATAATAACACTAAATAGAGAATAGATGTAACACTTATTTAAAATTTAGGTTTAATTGCTGTTTAGTTCCCCTATTTTAGGTGAATCACGAAATAAATTCCTCTATTTTATTTCTCCTCAGTTTTGGTTCCTCAAATGAAATTTCGGTACAAAATTTGATGAAATTTTATTTTTGTTCATTTATTTAAGTGACACATGCTTCAAGATCTCGTGGTACAACAATTATACCTAAAATCTATTATCATAAATAGTATAGTACAACTTCAAAAAATGAAATTTTATCAAATTTTGGATCAAAATTGAGAGAAAATAAAATAAGAGAACTACTTTCGCGATTCAACTAAAATAAATAGACAAAAACTATAATTAAACTTAAAATTTATTAAAATGGTAGGGTAGAATATTTGTACTAGGTCCATTTGGTCCCTGTTTTGTCGAAAAAATTATCACTATAATTTATCCCCTTATTAAAATGGTAGGGTAGAATATTTGGACTAGGTCCATTTGGTCTCTATTTTGTCTAAATAATATGATCTCTATAATTTACCCTCAAAGAACAATCAATATCTATCGAACACTAATAAATGAATGTGTATTTGTCTCTTTTTATTCATTAATTAATTATTAAAAGATTAACGTATAAGGATGGAATATTTATGACTAATAAATGAATGTATATTTGTCTCCTTTTATTCATTAATTAATTATTAAAAGATTGACATATAAGGATGGAATATTTATGAGATAAATATTTGTATGTTATTTTGTATCTCTTGAATATTTATATAGTTTAGAATTAAATAAGTTTTTAATCCTTATAAAATTTTATTATTTTTCTTTTATACTTTTTAAATAAAAAAAATCATCAACTTTTAG
>JBBPBS010001143.1:6021821-6041158 GCA_037974835.1 Cicer judaicum | reverse complement strand
TTTAATACTATTTGATATTTAGTTTAAAATATTGAACAAATGGATTCATAAAATTTAATGTCTATAAAAAATTAGTAGCGGAGTAACTCAAATAAAAATTATTTTTGAAGTCAACATATATTCATTCAATTTATAAATGTAATATATTTTGAAGTTATTAAGTTTAATATATTTATGCCAATACTAAAATAAAACAAAAAATATAAACATATTTTTTATTTTTATTATCTACATGTACATTTTTAAAAATTATTAATTTAAGATTAAATTAATATTTATTTTTATTTTTATACTTAGAGCATAACATTTTCAACATTTATTTTTAGTTATAGCTTCATTATTTAATTTTTAATGAAGAACTACCAATATATTGACTTCAGTTCTAAAAAAATACTACTATCACACTAATTTATTAATTTATGTACATATGATAATAGCATTTATGCCTCCAAATAGAATTTATTTCAAATAGTATATGAATAAAATTTACATAAGTTCATAAAAAATATTATAAAACCATAATTTATCTATACTTTGCACAAACTACACACTAATCAATAAAAATTAAATTGTATCATATTACCACTAGACTAAAAATAAGCATCTTTTAGATAAATGCATTTTTTTTAAATAGTTTTTTGCAGTTATTTCATTTCGTATGAGTATCAATTAAAAAAAAATAAAAATAGTATGCGATAAGTAAATACATACAGTTGC
Source organism: Cicer judaicum (assembly GCA_037974835.1). NCBI lineage: Eukaryota > Viridiplantae > Streptophyta > Magnoliopsida > Fabales > Fabaceae > Cicer > Cicer judaicum. The sequence continues at coordinate 6,040,441 of JBBPBS010001143.1, read as the reverse complement.
TACGTACCTTTCATCAAAGTTGGTAGTTGCAGCCAAATTAATGATAACATCTGTTTGACTCAAAATATCTTCCCTTAAAATGGAATTCTTCAAACCCAAGTCTTCACAAGAGATATCCCCAGTCACCAGAGTCAACTTTTCCGAAATAAAAGACTCAAAATTTGCACCCATTTTTTCCTTTAGCAAATTAAACAAGTCCTTCGCTAATATCTAAATGCCAAAAATATATTTAAGCTCGTATTAGCCACACAATTTTTAATGTTTTAGAAAAGCTATTTTTTAACAAGTGTTTGAGAGGCTTAACAATAAATTAATTTGTAATGTGTTTTGTTGAGACCGAGAGCAACAACATGGACTACTATAAGATTGGATTCAACTTATACATTCACCCAAAAGTTTGGATCAAGTCTAGAAGGCAATTAAAGAATATGTTGAAGAAAATTCTAAATTTTAAATGCCAAGTTTTTATTTAATCAAATAAGTTTTTCGGCTTTATAAATATACAAAATTTTGTTTTTAATTTCTAGAAAAAAAAATTCAAAACTTTTATCTTTATATATTTTTCGTTATTAATTTTAGTCATCACTTTTTAATAAAAATCAACGTGACAAGTATTATGTAATTTTTATCTTATGACATATCATTCTTAAGACTTTAAAAAATTATTAAATTAATAATTTAAAAGTCATGCGTACTAAACAAGTGTCCTAAAGAAAAAGAAAATAAAAACAAATTTTAAAAGCAAAAATTCCACTTTTTATAATTCCAAAATAAAAAATATACATTTTTCTAAAATTGTATTCTACTTAGACTCTTAAAATATACACTTGTTAATATATAAGTTTAAAATTCATGATACTTTAAAGTTTTAACCATGTCATAAAAAAAAAAATGCAAATTTTGATATATTTACGGTGAAAAAATCTTATTTAATTTTATCTTCAAAAATAGTATATATATCTAGACTGTAAAAAACTCCAAAATCACACAATTAATATTTTTTAAATTATTATATTATGATCGGACAATTCATATTTAAAGTCTAATATATTTTTAGAAAATCAAATTAAAAGTGGTCCTCGTATCTTGATTTTACCGCTCTAATATATAGATTTTGTGTCTATAATATGAGTGGTGGATTTTAATTCAACCGGAGTGGTGTGAGTTAATTACAGCAAGATAGTGTTGTCAGGTATTCAGTTGACAGTTTGCATTGGTCAACATCTCAGTGGGCTCTTCATTATAAAATTATAGTGATACTTGTCACTAACAAATCTATCACCAAGTAAAATCCCAATCCTTAGATTTTGGTATTTGTTCGAATACATGGGTCATGGGTGGATAAAGACAAAAGATATAATGTTTTATTTATATTTTTTACTATCATGACCCTCTCGTGACAACTATTTTTCAACACAAATAGCATTTTTCTTACTTCAAAATTAATAGATGAAAAAACTAAGTGATAGCCTCTAAAAATTAACATAAGCAAAGAATTGAGTGCGTGCAAGTTTGAAACGAACAAATGTCAACGATAAGGTAGAGAAGAAAATGCTTACTATTTTTGTCACTCTGTCAACTTTAGTTTCTCAACTTTGTGGAAAAAGCCAATCCCGTTTATAAATGTTTCTTACTATTTTCAAGAGCAATATGTAAGGTCATTTTGGAAGTATTTGATAATTTCATTCGTCCTAATGATTTGTCTTCTTCTTTATATATATAAAAGATTAAATGTAGTATTATAATTTAAAGTTAAAAAAAATTAGTCTTCAATTTTTTTTCACTTTTAGTTTCAATGATATTTTTTGACAACAATTTTTTAATCTTTACTATAAAGTCAACTACAAATTTTTAAATAATATTTTTATAGATATGATTAAAATGTTATAAACATCTCTCATGCAATGAATAAATTTAATAATTTTAAATATAAGATTTTATATAATTATAAATTTTTAAACACAACATATATTAAAAAAAAAAACCATTACAGAAATTTAGACTAATAATTTTTTTTTACGTAACTTCTATCATTACATATAAAGTTTATGTACAAAGTTAACTAACAAATCCATAAAAGATCTATTTATTTTAATTTTATAAGGATTAAAATTGCTCACAAAAAATATTGTAAAAATACTACTAGTTGAAAACAATATTATAGATAATAAAAATAAATTTTAAATTTTTTATAAGAATTTAAAATATAACTAAGCCTACAATTAATAATTAAATTTAGAATTTTTTTAATAGTATATATTTTACACGATTAATTTCTTCCGGTAGCATAATTATATTACTCTCTATGTTTCATTTTAATTGTTGGATTTAAATTGTGTGTGATTTGAGATATAATAATTAACTATATATTAGTAAAATTGACAAAGAAGTAATTTAAAATGACGAATAGAATAATATATTTGTGCTTTCACATACCTCATTTTGCAAACGACAAGCTGCAGATTTATCATCAGATGCTCTTAAAAGAAGAAAAAGTTTTTTAACATTTGGTTGAACTCTCAATACCTTCTCCAAAAATACTGTAAAACACACAACCATATATAAAAAATTAATATCCATGTCCAATTTAGCACCAAATTAAAAAAGTTTTGAACAAATAAAGGATGTATGAGAGAGAGTGAGAGTACTTTTGGCAAGAAAACCAGTGGCACCAACAATCAAAATGGTTTTGTCTTGGATAAAGTGAAGTATGCTTCCAACCTCTTCCATTTGTAGTGAAAAATGAATGTAGAAGAAGTTAGCAAATAAAGCAAAGTGGCATGTAAGAAGAAATTGTTTTAGTTGTATATGGAAGGAAATATCTAATGAAACTATAAACCCGTTTCATATTTATAAAAGAATAGCAATAATGATTTGATGGCTGCCTATAACTTAAAAGCTGTATTAGATAGTGAAGTTTTTTTTTTTTTTCATCTTTGTTCTTTCAACAAGTGTATTAAAACGAACTAATTAAATAAAATTTATAATTATAATAAAAGATGTGTTGTTGGTAGGTGACTAGCTAGAAGTGAACTATGATTCAACTCAACGACTCTCTACTACATGTACAATGAATTAAACAAAATTTTATTTACTTTTTTAAAATAAAAACTTCCGAGCTTTAATTATGGACTGCCCCAGAGGACGCCCCATGTTGTTCTCAATTCTGACTGCGTGTGTGAATATATATATATATATATATATATATATATATATATATTCTAAATCAAACTCGATTCGAAATACTTTAAACGGTCTAATCACATGAATAAGCTGTTTGGATTTAGTTCGCTTTGTTATTAGATTTTTTAATTTTTGATTTTGTTTTATTTTAATTAATAAAAATTCAAATAAAGTTATAACACAAAACACATTCAATTAATTAATTACGGTAATACATGGATATATATATATATATATATATATTTTTCTTTTTAGTAAAATAGAATTTCTTTTATTTCTCAATTATAGGACATGTTACTTTTGTTTATTAGAATCAGTCTAGAAAATATTATTACCCTTTGTAAAAATTAAAACAAAAGTAGAAATATGTCATTATTTAAGTTATTTCAAATTTACTCATAATCATTCTTTTTTAAAAATTTATCCTTTTGAATGTTGAAGCGCGTAGGCCCATAGTCCACTTGCCTATACACGACCTGTCCCATTTTTAATTTACTCTAAATGAATTGATCCAAAAAAATTCGGTCATTTTTAGGACATTTTCTTAAGCCCAACAATACGGCTAATTTTGACAGCTATAATAGGTACTATCTATGTATTTAATTATAGAGTAGAGATCATGTTCCTAATTTCTTTCCTCTCAATTTCTACCCCATTTAGAGAAAGAGAGTATCTCACTATCATTATTGTTTTTTTTTTTTTTTTTCTTTTCATTTTCTTATTCCTTTCTTTTCCTCTCAATTTCTACTCCATTTAGAGAGAGATGTCACTAAAGTAGGTAGTGAAATTTAATGAATGAATTATATGCGTAGATGTTACTAAAATATCATTTATACTTAGAAAGAAAATAATAACTGCACCTAATATACTCATATTATATTTAAAGATAAATTATTTTTATAGTTTTTATTTTTTATTTTCACTAATTTACGGTAACGATCGCTCTATTTTCATAATGGTCCTTTCACCATATTTTTAAACTAAAAAAATAATAAGTATTATATATTTTAAATGATGTAGCATACGATTTCATTATATAGAATCATCCAAATACATTGATTATTTATATAAATAAGTTATAAAATAGAAAGCTTTTAAAGTTAAAAAATAAGTTTTAATAAAATTTTATTATTAATTAATGAATGTTAATCATTCTAAATTATTGTATCATAAATTACATTATTTAAAGTATATCATATTGTTATTTTTTAGTTAAAAATTAAAATGAAAGACTATCATATTTTAAAACTAGAAGAATAATTTTATTAATTAATAAAAATAAAGAGATTAAAACCGCAATAAACCTTGTTTTTTTAAAAGATGATTTGCTCCAAATCTGTACTTTATCTTTACACTTTAGTTGTGATAACGGATAATTAATTTTTTCAAAAATCAACTTATTTTTTAATATATTCACCTAAGTAATGGTAGTTACACAATGAATTAGATGTTAAAAATATTGATTAAAGATAAAAAACATTATTTTGAATTTTTTTAGAAATAAAATTAATTATGTTTGAGAGTAAATAATCTTATTAAAATCTATTTTAAATAATTAAATAAAATTATTTCTATTTGAGAATAAATTAAATAAAATTATATTTAGAACAAATAAACTTGTATATTTGTACACACACGAAGGACTACATTGAGAGGCAATAAACAACACACATAAGTAACTAACGGTTAATACGGCCTTTAACAACAACAACTGAAATTGAATGACACTAAAGTAATACGAGTTTTTTTTGCAGCAATATGATAATTAAATTGCTAAGAATAATACAATGTTATGAAGAAAAAAAATATTAGTTGATATTTTTAACAAACTCATTATTGGTTTCGTTGGAAAAATGCAAAAAGTTGAGAATCATACAAGTATGGTGAATCTTTAGGTCTCACTGACTATAATTTGATTAAGAACATGCGAGTTTAGTAAACATTTTTATTTAATGTATTAGAACATCTCCAATGATACTAAATGAGTTTCGTGTTCTTTTTATGATAATGTGCTATTTGTTGGGATACTTTTCGAGTTTGTAGAATTGATTGGTTCATAGTAGCAACATTTCATAAACTAATGACCAAAATTATGGTATAAGAAATGTTAAATTAATGGAAACATTCAAAGATAATAAAATGCTTCATCTTAGTAGAGTTGTTAGTGGAGTAGCTACTATTTAATATAATAAATGTGTATAATTTATTTGGAAAGGTTAAAGGACAATTTGAAAAATCAATATAGGATTTTAAAAGATCGATTTGGTGTAATTATTAGAGTCTGGCATGGGATAATTGGATGAATAATATAAGACGATGCCTTATTTGTACTATAATTTAATTTAATGTTTTTTCTCAAGGTAAATATCCTCTGATCTCAATTATTAGAAAAAAAAAATATAAACCATGAATTTATAAATATACCCTTATAAAAAAAATATAAAACATTAAATACATTTGTTATTATAAAAGACTCATAACTCATTGATCTATATAGTTATGGGTGGTGGGTTAAAACATGAATGGTCATAGCAATTAATTAGGTAGTCACTATGGAATTCTATGGGATTACTAACTTTTGATATGTACTGCATTAGTGCGAAGAAAATTGATGGTCATTCGTATACATTGGTACGACTAATTAAATTGGATTTCTGTTAATAACATGATAGTGGGATATTAATTATCGTAGTAAATATTTAGGTGCATATAGGAATAGGGAATAATAGTATGTGATTTATTTTCTTCTAGTTTTAATTCATTTATATATATATATATATATATATATATTATATCTTTCGTCATTAAATAGATTCATCGGTATTGTGAAATAGATTTGTAATATCTTTTAAAGTGGGCTACAACTATGAACTATGCCAATCAATATATTTGAATTTTGAATTGTCTACAGTAATATTCAATGGATGTAACCTTAATTTGATAGTTGGAAGTTGGAAGGAATTAATTAAATTAGAGGTGGAATGATAAGAATATCATAACTTCTATTAAAAAAATATATTTGATCGAAAAAGGAAAATTTGCTTATGCACAAACTTTTTCTTGAGTATATTTTATTTTTTTTTTAGAAAAAAAAAAAGTTTATTAAACAACATAGAAAATCAACACTATCACCAATTAATAAAGCACAAAGATAAAAAGGAATATGTTAGTATTTAATGTTATTAATATTGATAATATTTTGTTGAAATTGAAATCAAATTTTAGATCTCCATATCTTCACTTGCTATCTTCCACCCTAAGCACTAAATCAACTTAATTTATATTCCTACAAGTGACATTGTTGTCTAGACGAGTTCAAATAATCATAACCATTGGATATCCCTCAAGCCATGCAAGGTTGTCTCTCTATGGTATGATAGCAATAATGCATTTTGAAGTAAGTGGTCATCATGCGGTAGAGAACGATGACCAAATACCCTAAATAAAAACTATATCGAAAATAAAGCATGATACAAAGTTACATAAACAAAAAGTGGGCTAGCTGATCAAAATTTGAAAGTAGGGATGGATAGAGAAGAAGGAAAAAAAATCCCAAAAGTAATCTTTCGTGATTTATAAAGAGTCGCTCCAAAGTGAAGTTCTTGAACCACTACAACATAATGTTCCACGTTAAATACTTGTGTTGCACCAATGCAGAAAGAATGTGATGTGCTATGCATTATTGACAAGATCATTAACTTTGGCATAGAATATGGTTTAAATAAATAATTTAAATATTTAAACCAAACTCTATGCATATTGCCATAAAATTTTAGTATCCCCTAAAAAATATGTACTAAAAAATGGATATTGCATAAGATGATGGAGCTTCTCCCCCCCAAAATAATTAATAACCAAGGAAGTTGAAGAAGAGTTCCTTATCGGAGAGATATCTTGGGTCGATAGCATGATCGTCGAGGGTCGAAGGGTTGATGTGACTCTATGTAGGAAAAAGAACACCCTCAACTTTGTTAGTAGAATTTTTTAAGGTGAAGAAGTAGAAGAGTTAATTATGGATGGACTCAAACATATCACCGTATTTAGCTTTAAATATTTTGGGAATAAGATTGGGACATGATGAAATTTTGAAAAAAAAATGAGAATGAAGAAAAATATGGATGCTTGGTTATAGTAGAGATTCAAGAGACAAAAGGAATAGATAATAATAGCATAGATAGTTGAAGTAACCGCAATTTACGTGTATGAACAACAAATAAGGTTGAGATTCTAGCTGAATAACCATAATTTATTTGTGAATAATTATATTTATAAATGATAAATATTTATCTTGAATTTATAAAATGTATATATTATAATTTTAGGTAAATATCATCTACAGTCCCTTAACTTAAGTTCAGTTAATATTTTAGTCTTTTATCTTTTTTTTTCTCGATTTGGTCCTTTATTTTAATTTTAAATGATAATTTAATTTTTTATGTTTTAAAATGTCAACAATGTTATCTTTTTTTCTTTACAAAAATTAAAATTTTCATCAAATTTTTTAAACAAAACCCATAAAATTAATTATATTCTTTATTATAAAACAAATTTCATCAAATTCGTATATCAAATCTTCAAATAAACTCCTATTTTTCATTCTTTATTTGATGTTGTTAGAGATTAAAATATGAGTTTATTTAAAGAATTAAGTTATGAATTTGATAAAATTGTATTATATCGAGGATGATAATTAATTTTATGGGGTTTGTTTGAAATTTTTGATGAATTTTTTGAATTTTTGTAAAAAATAAGGATAACATTGTTGATATTTTAAAACATAAAATATCAAATTGTCACTTAAAATTAAAATGAATAATTAAATCAGAAAAAAAAATAAAAAACTAAAACATTAATTGAAATTAAATTAAGAAATTATGGTATAGTATATATAATTTTCCTTAAACTTTTACGTTGAAAATATTAAATAGACTAGATAATAGTCAACACACATTTCTTTCTTACTTAATTGACCCGTAAAAATTTCGCACACGTATAATGTATATAATAAAAATTAATTAATATATTATACTTTTTTGTACTTTTATCTAAAAAATACTAAAAGACGCATTAATAATTAAATACATATATAATTTTTTAAATAATTAATCTATAAATGATTATTTTATAATTAATTGATTTCTAATTAATACTTATTTTGTATATAATTTGTACTGTAAATTATATGCATAATAATCAAATACACGTTGTTTATTACGTAATTGAGTATAGGTATGGCAACGTAATGGAAATAGATTTTGCATCCCTGCTTCCGACTCTCCACGCTCGACCCTGCCCAATTTACCATCGGAGTTGAGATTAAATTGTCATCTCCATTTTGAAAATTAAATTGCAATGTCCATATATATAAAATAAAAAGGCATATTAATTATAATTAATTGATTATTATTTGACATTTACTTTGCATATGCTCTACATAATAAATAGAGAAAGAAAATCATTAAAAAATACAAAACAAGTAAAAATATATATTTTTTGTTATAAAAAAAATTATAAATTAGCGAGATTTTATTGAGACGATACATGAGATTTTTTAAAAGAATAAAGATAAATAAAACAAAGAATGGGAGTAAAAAGATATTGATTTTATTTCATTTACTTTTTAAAAATACTTTTATATTTACATTTTCAAAATACGTATGTTCATTAAAATTTCAACATAGCGAGAAGTACTTCCATGTTTTCAATTCTCGCCACTCAAAATCCTTTTATCCCCATCCCAAATATCCACCCTATCTTTGAATTTTTTTTAACCCTATCTCGTCCCCACAAACTCTTGCAAGGACCTCACAAGCATAAAATAATATCTGAATCTCTATTATTTTGTATCGAATATAATTTAAAAAAAATTAAATTTAACTATAAAATAAGGTAATATTAAAACATTATTGTGAGTATTGTGACAACAATTAACATAACTTATATAATATATAAAATATTTGTTATATATATATATATGTATAAAATATTTTTATAAAATTGTTTCTCCAAAAAAATTTCGACCACAAGCCTCCAATTAATTGAGTAATTCTCACTAGGGATGATAACATAACTTGTATTTGCGGATACTCACACAAAATCGTCATAATTCGGGTGGGAAAAATCCGCTTTGATTTGGTGCAGATGCAAGTGTGAATTTTCTCCACAATTAAAATTTGGAGGCGAAGATAGGTGCAAGTGTGTTGACAATTAGTAATATTAACTACAATTTTGAGTTTATTGCACCTACATCCGAACTCACTTCGTCAGTAATATTATTATAATTTTGGCTTAATTGTAATTTTAATTTCCCTAATTTTACTCATTCACGACATTGATATCCTTGTTTTAAAATTCAACACTTTTTGTCCCTCCCTCTAATTTTTTAACTAAAAAATAATGATCTAAAATAGTTTAAATAATGTGACATATGATACGATGATATGGAGTGATTAACATTTATGAAATTGGAATAAAACCCTATAAAAACTTATATTTTAACTGAAATTTTTTCATATTTTTAATTTAATTAATAACATATGAATAATTAGTGCATCTAGATGATTCTATATCATAAAATTCTATGTCACATCGTTAAAAATATGTCAAATGATCATTTTTTAGTTTAAAAATACGAGGGAGGGACCAAAACTGTCCACTTTTAAAATAAAAGGATCAATTATGTGAATTGGTAATAATAGAGGTATCAAAACTACAATTAAACTTATAATTTTTAAATTTTATATACATACATATATTGAACATATTTAATATTTTTTTAAATATTAAAAATTATAATTTTATTTTTATAAAAAATATCTTTTTTTAATTTTCTTATTATCTAATAATAATTATTTTATTATATTAATTATAATAGATATAATTTTTAAATTTATAATTTTAAATATACAAATATAAATGAGGAAATCCAAAATTTGTTGTCGACAGAGATTGTAATGTCTACTTCTTAATGAGATCCTCACTTACTTATTCATATTGATATCCATATGTTCATTTTATAGTATTTTCCTTTATTTTATAGTGTTTAGAGAAAATTTGTTATTTTACTTATTTATAGAAATATTGTTGGTCAATGGTCATTGACCATTGCGTTCCAACCTTCAACTACTTTTTTTATTGGACTCAATCTTTCTACGTGCCTCTAATTTGTCGGTCCACCTATTATAAGTTGACACTTACATTAAATTGGCGGCAACATTTCAAAATCCGAGTGTGAATTCATTAGGGTATATACTATATAGCCTGATAATTTAAGAAAAATATTTTAAAATAAAAAAGTAAATTAATAACTTAGCCAAAAAAATTATTTGAAAAGTTGGTGTGATTTAATATCTAAAACTGAAAATTTGTTATGATATCTTCTTGTGTTAAGCTGTATTTTCGTTATAAAATAATAATTTTGTATAAAGGAAATGATAAGCATGCACGAGCAACTATTTTAAAATGAATATTACAAGGAAAGAAAGGGAATATTGTGCACAAGCAAAAAACAAAAAATAGTTGAAAAACGTGAGATACTAGGCAAACAATGGTAACCATGATTTCATACATGGTCACATAATTTAGCCAAACAACGATATTTTTTCTCTCACTCAATTGTTTAAGGTTTTGCGATGTAATTGATTTTAAAGTTTTTTGTTTTTGTGATGAACAATCTGGTGGCAAAACTCTCCCCACTAGGGCCACCACCAGATTATTGTGACAACACGTTTCTGACTATAATTAAACTCTATCGTCGTTAACCTCCTTTATATCCCGATTTGACTTTTCTTTCATTAAGGCCAAAATATGTTGTACGAATAAATTTGTCTGGATGTGAATATTGACGTCTCTTTTGATTTTCAAAAAAAACTTGTAATTGAGATTGTTTTACATAAAGAGAGACTTTTTACAAAATTAAATCTTATTGGTTATGTTTCGAACTTAAAGTATAGGAAGAAAAAGCTCTGAGATATTTTATTGGAAGGGTTTTTATTTTTATTTTTATTTTTATGAGTTGTTTAAACTTTGAAAAGGATGACTACATTTATCACATTTATTATTATTTTTAATTTTCTAACCATTTGTATTTCGATTGCAATTAAAATTATTAATGATATGAATTAATTTTCTTTTTGTAAAACAAACTAAATAAAAAAGATTAATACACATTAATTCGAAAAACTAGCGATAGTGACAGTGATACTCATGGATAAGTATATCATGATTGACAAAGTTAATATTTTCTTTAAGTCATTTAGTTTAAGTGATAATATCATAGTATTAGATTAAATATTTTTTGTAGTAATTTAAATTCAAATTCAATATTTTTATTTTGTGTCTAAAAATTCATTAGGATAGTGTTAGTCGCTTCTTCTATTAAAAAAAGTTATAACTCTAAAGAGTTATTAATAAAAAAAAATTATATATTTAATTTAACAATATCAACGTCAACTTTTAAATCTATAATAAAATAATAATTTTATTATATTTTATTATATTTTAAAATATTCAACATTAGTAATTTATTTTGAGTAAGTAAACAATATATGTATATTCATTAAAAATTTCTCCATTTATGCGGCTCCGACAGTAGAATATGATCATCAACTACAATCCACTTGAGCTGATGCATGCATGTTCAAAATATTATATGAAGTGTCGGCACCGTTTTATCTTGGAGTTATCATCCAATTGAGGCTAGAGTGTATGTTTGGAGCTATACCATTTATAGTTGTGTCATTTAAGCAACTAAACTAAAATGAGACAATTTTTGCCAACAATAATCTAAGTATCTCACACAAGTGGTTAACTATATTCAATAAATAGTTGATAAGTAGATTAAATTTTAATTTAATTAATAAATATCAATATTATTAAAATACTATTAAGTTGAATGTCGTATTTTAAATTTGAGATTTTAGTTAATTAATTATATTGATATTTACCTTATCTTCTAAGAAAAAAAATATATCAAATCTTAAAATTTATAGAACTTTATCAATTATAAATCTAAATTCAATTAATCAATAATTTAAGGGTTACAATTTATATATAGTTGAACACTTAAAAATTATAATTATCTATATCTATGTCTAAAGACATAATTAATGAAATGGTGTTTGTAATTAATGAATTCCGTCATTTGATATATATTTTATAAATTATCTATTAAATATAATTAACTATTTATTTGAACTAAATTAACCACTTAAAAATTAGTGTAAAAGTTATCTTTATTTTGTTTTACAAAACAACTTTATTAAGGAATAAGATTCATCGAAGTAAAATTCTCACTTTTAAAAAATGAATGGCTTTAAAATGTTTTTTTTAATCTACAAAACAATCAATTTATCATCTAATCTATGTTGAGTGTGCAGATAACGTAGTTCAAGTAAATTCCTAAGATTCTCGAATTGTAACCTTTGACAAAGACTTATTCATGTTTCAGCGTCGTAACTCAATCCTCTGTTTCCAAAAAACACAACGTTTCTTTGTGTGCGTCTACTTTAACTCTAGATCGCGTGATTTTTACTACCTCTAGTTTAACTGTGTCATTACAGCTACACGACAAATGACATTGTTGGTCATGGAACTGTATGTAATCTTTCTCTCTCTTCTATTAAAAAAGTTTTATTTGTTAAAAAACTAAGACATAACATATAAATTGATGATGTTGGCTTCAATCAAAAGACATGTCAATCTATTAGTCAAAGTGATGGTTTTGTATTTGTTATTGATCGGAGGAAAAACAATATTTAGAAAATCAAATACTCTAATTTACAAAAATAAGAGGTAAAAAATCTTATGTCAGTTAACAAAGAACAATGAGTCTAGCACATAAGACTGTGAAATGTTTACCCGTTCTTTATGAGGCATGTTAAAATTAAACAAACTCAATCTAATTAGAGGCATTATCTAATTGAAATATAAATTGAACATTTTTGTGAGACATGTTAAAAAGAAAAACAAATCAAAAGGTATTTTGATTCGAGAAACTTTGTTTCCACCTTAACACCTCATGAATTATTACACATTGATTTGTTTAGTCCAACAAGAACAACATCTGATAGTGGTAAAATGTATGATGGTAAAATGTATTATCTATTCATTGTATATGATTATTATAGATTGACATGAATTAAATTCCTCACACACAAGGATCAATCATACAAAGTATTCTATGTTTTGTAATAGCTAGGGCAAAATGAGAAAGATTCTTGTATAACAATTGTTCGTAGTGATCACAAAAGAGAAATTGAATGTAAACATTTTGAATACTTTGTGAAGAAAATTGTATTTTACATAATTTCCCCTCTCCTAGAACACTTTAGTAAAGTAGTATTTACATATTTTTTTTCTCTCCTATAACAATTAAAGAAACACCATATGAAGTTATTAAAGATAAAGAGATAGTGTCCATGGACGAATGGTGACTACACATGACCTGGTCATACCACCTCGGAGACTTAGGGTTTGAACATTTCATCAACAATCATAATTTTTCTATAAAAGAATATTTCTCCACGTTATAAATAGCATTTTGCATCATTAAAGAAATAACTTGTGACACCATTTGCTAGTAATTGTATAAATAATGTCAAAAACTTTGTTGAAAAATAAACTTTATTTATTAAAACATAATGCATAAAAAAACTGTCAATTACAAAAAGTATAAGTTCAAGCATTCACACACTTTTAATTAAAAATTTATCTCGAAACCTCATGTCACTTGAATATAAGGACCTTGAGTCCATAATTCTTGATATCACCTTATGAAGATACGTTTACTGTAGTATATTTAAAAATGTTGATTGTACAATGGAAATCACAATTCAAAGATATATAGAATATAAAATGAGTATGATATATGCTTAAGAAACAAATTATGATTTACTTTTTAGGCTTAAGTCTAGTCTACGGTCTATCATAGACTTTTTTTTTTGTTTGACCTAACATTTTTAAAAGTCTAGTTTGGCCTAAAAGCCTATTTAAAAGTCTTATTCACTTAAAATATTTAAATGATCCACTAATACCACATGATGCTCTCCACATACCAATATCAATATATATATATATATATATATATATATATATATTAAACAAAAAAATAATTTTTTTAACAAAATAATTTTAAAAAAATTTGAAACAAATATCATTTAAACCCTAAAAAATAATTTTTTGTTTTAAATAGTTTTTTTTTTTCTGAAATAAACGCACTTATTATTACCTCTTTAATAAATATGAAACGACTACTAAATGATTGACTAATTGAACAACTACCGAATGTGGAACGCTACCAAATATAGATTCTGTTACCAAATATGAAACTGCTACTGAATATGAAATCATTATTGAGTGATTGTCTAATTGATAGAATTTAAAATAAGAAATAATATTATTAATATAATAATAAAAAATAATATTATTAATATAATAATAAAAAAAATTAATATTAATAAATAATAAAATATATATAGACCGGTCTATTAGGCAAATAACATTTTTTATAAGTCTGAGTCTGACATATTTAAATAAATAGACTTTAAAAATAGTATAAGTCTAGTATTTTTATTAACTAGGTCAGATCATATGCCTCTGATGGACGACCTAACCTATTTTCATTTCTATCCGTCATAAGAGGAATTTTGGGTAGTCTATAACAAATTCACAAAAATTATTTTTAAAAATATAAAAATTATAATAAAAAAAAAAGACTATAACAAATGATCATAATATTATTCAGCCCGGCGAATTAATGTCTATAACTATGCACATAAATACCCAAATCAGACAAGATATATAAATATATAAATTTGAACATGCAAATGAATGTGTTTTGCCTCCCATGTGGTGTTAGATGTTGAGACGAACAATAATTGAAACAAAACGAATATAATACTTTGTAAAAAGTAAATGTCTCGGGGCAACTGGCCAAAGCTACCCCATCTTGTTTCTGGAATCTAAAGACTCAACCATGTGCCCTTAATAAAAGGCAACAACTGGGTTTTAATTTTAAGAGTATAAATAAAAGAAACAACGCTCTTTAATTAATACCATGTCTAACATTTTGTATATATATATATATATGAATTGAATAACATAGTTTTTTTATACAAAATTTAATAACATAGTCAATTTGGTTGATTCAAAAATATCATGGAGAAGTTATATCTCCTTTACAAAATTATACATATAAATCAATTTATTTAAAAAGAAAAGTAGAAAATTTTATTTTCTTAATATTTATACATATGTAAAAAAGTATCTATACTAATCTATTTAATTAGAAGACACTTCTTGATTCAATAATGATCTTTGGAGACGGTCGGAGAGGTTTTTGGTGACGATGTATAATTGTTGACGGTAGTTTTATTTTTGGTGGGTACATGCATATACTTCGAAATCTAAAATCAGTAGGAGTTGAGGAAAGTGAAGGATAATATGAATATGTATCTTATTTTTAAAAGTGTGATTCTTTATATAACAATCATTTCTGAGTAATGTGTAGGCATATACGCTTTTGTAGATAATTTTGACTTAAAGAAAATCATTGTCTGATTGACAATGAATGGCTATGATCAAATGGGGGCAAACTCAACGTTTAAATATGTGTTAAACTTCACATTAGTACTTACTTCAATATCTTTAGTGGATTCAATTAAGACTCTAAAAAAGACGCTTAATTGGTTGTATTTCGGTCTAGATTATTGTTATTCACTTAATCTTACTAAACGGACTTGAGTTGTAGCCACGCCATTTTCTTGATCAACCAACTTTGAATATTTTAAGAAATTGGTCAATTATTTATATTAGTGTTAAAAGAAGTTTAGTGTTTATAAGATTTTAAAATTTATATTCATTTTTTGTATAAAAAATTTATATTTTTGCTTTGTCTTTATTAGAATATCAACAAATATTTTTAAATAATTTTTAGTAATTATATTTAAAATATTATTAAAAAACCTCTACAAAGAGTTAGATCATTTTTTATGTAAGAGAAATTAAATACAATTTCTTTAAATGTTGTAAATTTAAAGTAAAAGCAACGAAAATATAAATGTGTAGAAATTAAATTTTAAATTTTTTTTTTAAAAACTTTTACAATATTATAAATATAACTACTATAATATCATTCAAAAGTATTTGATAACGACGTTTCAACAATAACCAAATCTATTTAATTTTATAAAGCAAAAATAAATTTTTTATAAAAATTAAAATTAAAATTTCAAAATTTTATAAAAAATAAAAACTATTTAACTTTTTACATTAAATAACTTGTGTTATGTTTTTTTTTTACCTTAAACTTAGGTGATGTTATTTGAACATATAAAAAAAAAGACTGTATTTTGGTATATTATGCAAAAGTATACTACTTATTCATTAAAAAAAAGATACTATTTATAATAACTATGGATATATATCTATATATATATATATATTATTGAGAGATAAAAAATAATATAATAAAAAACCAAAATTTATCGTGGTGGGAAACAAAAATATTATCCAAATAACATTTATGATAAAATTTATAAGACCAAAAAAAAAAACACAGCCACTTGCAAGTCCGTCAACACAATTTACTGTCAAGTTGGACAACAAACAAACAAGAAAAATAATGACCAAAGCAGGTCCCCTCAACACAATTTAATCATCTTATCAATGATAATTTCATTTATGATAAACTTTGAATTTGTTAAAGTACGACCAATAATAGTCGGAAAAATTTAACTTAAACATAATGTCATTTTAATTTTTGATATTTTTTTTCCTTTAATTTTTATACTATATCATGAACATTACTTTTATTTTATTATTATTTTTGTTTTAGATTTATAAAAATTGGAATATCTTAATAATAATTTAATAAAATGACTATTACTTTTTTATTTTTTTAATATGTGTGAAATTTACGATTATTATACGTTAGTAGAAGTTCCATTTTTTATAATCAAATAAATATATTGTAGATTATGTATAATATATCATCATATAACTCATATCATATGCAGGGTTTTTTTCTTAATAGACAGCATTAATTAAATATTACATATTGATATATGTGCTCTTTTTTTTCAATGGTAATTGAATTTAGTATTATGGAACTTATACCACTCATATATATGTACTCAGTCTTGCATCAACCACTTGTATTACATCTAAATATAAAGTTGGCTTTGTAACTGCACCAATCCAACACTTATTGAGATTTAAAGAAAATTTTAAAATAAAATCTTGATTAATAAACAAAATAGAAGTCCTTTCAGTACTACCAAAATTATTTCAATATAATTTTATTTAAATTTTACATTTTTTTATGAGATACAAAGTATTTTAATTAAATATATATCAATTATTGTATTATTTTATGATTGTAAGGCCTTTGATTTATATTATTTAAGATTTTTACTTTTTTAAGACGTAAAATATATATGAAAAATTACTTTTTTTCAGAAACTTAAAACTATCATTTTACTCGCTTTGGCCTTGAGTTTGCCCTACTTTGTAATTAACGTGCAAAAGTTAAGGAGTATAATGATAAAATCGATCAATAATTTGATCCTCGCCCTCATTATATTTTTCATTTTAGTTGTTACTAAATAAAACACTTTCGATATATTCTAATAGTATTTACTCCTTTCACTTTTGTTTATAAATATGAATGGAAAGATTAACTTTTTTAAATTATGTTGATTTTTGTGAAAGAGAATTTCTTATTCTTTTCTTTAGAGATATATCTTGATTTTCAATAAAAAAAAATTTCCAACACAAATAACATGTTTAAATATATCGCAATCCCTACTTTCCGGTATGCATACTTTATTTCATTTACAAAATTCATTATTGAAATTTAGCTCAATTTAAAGGCTTGTTTACCTAAGTAAATCGATTTGTTAAGATTAAAAAAAATATATATTTATACATAGTAAACAGTACTAATTTTATAAGACGATTTTGTGGAATTCTGTTAAAAATAACTAAAAATTTAAAAAAACATATCTGCAAATATGTTGTCCATAAACAATTTGAAGTGATTTAAAACCCTACAATCAAATTTACATGGTGATTATTATTTTACAAAGGTTGATAATTTTATTTTTTTTTGACAAAAATACATGTTAAATTAAATTTAGTATGATTCTCACTTAAGTCTTATAAGTTTATTAATTTTTTATTTAATTTTTTAATTACATTTTGTTTACAATGCCTTTTATCTCACTTTCAACAACGATATAGTGTAATTGAAAGTGGATGATCACTAAAAACTCATCAAACTAATATGTATATTCTTCATACTAATATTTATAAATAAAAAAATCATCAAACTTTATTAATAATCTATATTTCTTAATATTCTCTACAATAATTTTGATATATAATTAACATTATTAACTTCATCCACTTATAAAGGTATTAGACAATCAATTTATTGA
>JBBPBS010001143.1:5929809-6021552 GCA_037974835.1 Cicer judaicum | reverse complement strand
AACCGCCTACATAATTAAATATTAAAGGTGTAAAACGAATCTAACGTTAAAAAAAGCAAATTTAAAAGAAATTGGTATAAATTTAAATAAAAAATTTAAAGAATTAAAGGTATAGAAGATTTTTAACCTAATCTAAATGAGCTACGCGAGGATCATAAAAAGATATATTTTTTTTCTTTTTACAATTTTATCAAGTTATTTTATTTGTAAAACTATATTTTTTAAAGAAATTTTCAAATCTTTGTGATATAATTTATTTTTTCTCTCACTTTTAATTTAATCAAACAAGAGAAAATAAATATTTTATCTATCTTTCCTTTCACTTTCTCATATACCAAACAACTAAAAATATTCTTCTTCTTTTTTCATACTTTCGTTACTTTTCACTTTCTTTCCTTTAAATTTATTTCTTTTAACAAAACAAAGTGCACCATTATATTAAGAAATTCATAAACACTAATCTTTTTTCGATATGTATCAGTATATATATTAAAAGAAACAAAAACAGCTAAAAGAGTGAACAAACTTTCTTCTCTATGGAGTCTAGTCTGTCATTTGACTTAGTTATGTATTGTTTCTCTTCATTTCCTCCATTTTTGTTTTGTCTCTCTAAAGTGCGTCTATATCATTTTTTTTTTGTTTCAATTGAATGCTTAGCAACATTTTAGGCCATGTTTGGTTTGAAAAATATTTTTATTTTTTTAAAATTTGTGTTAAATTTACTTTCTAACAAAGAGATAAGAAATTCTATTAAAGTGAATAATTATTTATATTTTAAAAAATAATAAATATATCAACAAAAAAAAACTTTCATTATATTAGAAATGTATTTTCATTATTAGATAAACCCCATATTTCTAACAACACATACCCAGTATAACCCGGAAAAGCCTTCTTCCTAGTTAACCTAAGAATGAGACTTTCACAAAGATTCCAAATCAAAAAACATAAATTGTTTTTCTACTTTTTTCTATACAAACTTCAATTTTTTAATTTAATTTATGTTTTTTATAGTATCGATCAATTATTATCATATCATTAAAAATATTTTATTTTATAGTAATTACTTTCAAAATCATCTATATAAGTTGTGCGTAAAATTTATTAGTGTGAAAATTATTCTCTCGTTTTTTCATTTATGTTTTTGTGTATTAAATATATTTTAGGCATCAACCCACTCATTTTGTTCTATTTTTAACAATAACTAAATTCAATACATGTTATTTTCAAAAAGTACTATAAGTGACTACTCGAAATTGACTTTTTTTATTATCGTGCAAATCTTTGAAGTCAATGACCACACTAAAAAATTATCCTTTGGATTAAGTCTCCACAAAATTTCAATAAATACAAGCCGTGGGTTACACTGAAATTATTTTGAATTCATCATCTCACTAGAAAATATGTAAGCGTAATAATAAAACTTTCATCTTTTATTCTCTTTTAAATATACTATTTTTAAACAATACAAAAATAAATTATCAGCTAAACAAAACTTCTACATTTAAAAATTAAAACTTTATTATATTTAATGATATAGTGAAAAGACAAACAAAACTTCTACATTTAAAAATTAAAACTTTATTATATTTAATGATATGATGAAAAGAAAAAAAACCTGACAACCTCTAGTTTCGAGTGATCTAATACCCTTTTCTTTTCACAATCAATTTTCTACGATTGATTATAGGTAATCGTTTTCTAATTGATGTTATAGTATTAACTCTTTCTTTACATAATCAACTCTAAAATCCAAAACCTAATTTCATAAACTATTTTTCTGCATTTCAATGGTTTTTCTATTTTAATAAAATTTGATGGTGACTTCATTATTTTTAGCGACCCTGGAATTTTTGGCCAACAAAGAGATAATCAAAGATGTATTAATCAACCATGGTGAATCTTAGGCTATGATTTAAACACTTGATTTGTTCATCAACGACTAATAGTATAAAGAGCAGGATTCATCATTCAAATGCACTAGATAAACATCACAATCAACGGTTAAACAAAATTAATAGTAAACATTGGATTTAACTAAGAAACTCTAATTTATACTCCTTTATTGGACATTTTACAAGAAAGTTTTAAATAGAAGGTAGAGATGTTACATTTAGTTAAATTTTGAAGTTATCACTCTAAAAACAGTTCATAATTGCACCCTATAAAGGGTATATACATCGTATATTGATACACTCCTACTCTCTCCGAATGCTGCCACCAATATTGATACATCCTATCAGTCATGTGGAGAAAATTAAGATAATATCTAATGCAAATTTATGGCATATATTGGTAAGCCAGCCAATGTTCTCTGGCTTTATCCGGGCCTTAAGTCTCCCTCCATTGTTTGCTACCCATATCAAAGTAAAAATGTGTTCCTACATTGTCTTATTCTCGTCGAGTAATCAACTTTTCTAAGAATTTGTTGTATTATCAATCCAAATGATCCCCACTATTTCAAACAGTTGCGCTTTAAATATTATTCCAAGGTTGTCTTTATGTTCAACCTCAACCCTCATCTCTCATAATCACAACAAATCCAAGTAGAGTGTTGTTGTGCTCATTCACGCAAAACTCAAATAATTAAAGCTATGTTGGAGTAATTTTTTTGTAATATTCTAACTGTATTTTTTCTTCCTCCATACGATTTATACATGAAGAAAGGAAAAATATAGTAAAAATATTACTCACAAATTACCCCAACATTAACAGTTGCAGTAACAAAGGAGGGGTGAAGGTTGAGATTCAAAACAAAGATAGCTGTGAAATAACATTTGCAGCTAACCCATTTGAATAAACAAGACCATTTGGATTGAATGTTGCAATAAACTCTTAGAAAAAGTTGATTAGACATTCGACTAAGACACTGTAGGAATTATAATGCATGTTTATGTTGATATGGCAAATCTTAGAAGACTGAGGCAAACTAAAGGTCCGAGAAGTGTTGAAGTACATCGGTTGGTTGACCAATGTGCTAGAAGTGCTGGAGGAAGTGTTGAGAACATTGGTTGGCCAAGATGTGACAATGTAGGAATTATAATGCATTTTTATTTTCATACTTTCTGTGAGTGCTGGAGGAAATTTTGTTTAAACATTTTTCCAGTTGATCATCTATGACTGCATGATTACAACTTACAATACTTCTAATCCAGTTTTGCTTGAGCACAGTCCTCCTTGTCTATTGCTAGTGAACTGCTCTCAATTGTATTGGTTGCCGGTGAAGATAACTTTAGTAACTTGAGATTCATTTGGTCTTGATTTTTGTCAACTATCTCATACTCAGATATCAGGTCCATGAATTCGTTAAGCAATCTCTGAACTTTTCTATTCGATGCCATGGATGGAAGGATGTCTTCCCTAAGGAGCTTGTGTTTCCTCATTCCCTACAAAAATCCAGTAAGAAAATTTGAGATAAAGAAGCAATTGCGTGGTTCAACAATCTTGTAAGTTTTGTTGGACGATAGAGATTCCAGCATCTTGTTAGAGTATGACATCTTATATGGACAACAAAGAAATATGTTATTGGAGCTAGTAAAGCTTACAAGGATAAAAGGATCCCATGCTAAGTTATTTGAATCTGAAGATGCTTCCTCAGCCATCCCTGTTGGAGGTCCAAGGAAACTCTCACAGACTTCCCGTAATCGAGATTCATCTGCTTCTCTGCAATCATTTCATAATCATTTTTTAGTCTGCAATAGTCCAAAATCACAGAACACAAAATGTGCATATATAATTACAACGAAGTACTTAAAACTAAGATTTATGACTACAATCTCTAAATAAATATATGGCATCTTCCTAATTAAAAAAAAATCTTGAAGATCACAAAAAATTGTGTTCCATCCATTTTAAGAGCAGTTATCATGCAAATTAGATAACATAGTGAGGACACAGTCAAAAGATTATAAATGAAATAAATCAAATATAAAATGTAAATAGTTGGATGGCTAGGAGACAGACAGCAAGAGGGTTAGTGGCTGGGGGGAGTAGAAAACAACATGCGACTGCAATTTATATAGGACACACAATGCATGTAGAAATGCATGCTCATGCAAGTACAATAAGATAATTATCAGGAAAAAAATGCAAGAAGAATATGATGCTTAAATTGCACTCAGTAAATATCTAAATGAAAAAGAGATGAATAATACCTTGCAAGAAAGCGTACGTAGGACAATAGACATTGGCGATATTCATTCGGAGATCCCAAAGCCAAGGAAGAAGCCAATTGAGATTCCAAATGAGCACGTGTCTGCACTCCATCATCAGTCACTCTGTCAAGATATTCGTATTTAGTAAGTGTTCCTTTCACCATAAAAATTAATATAAAGAGGGAGGGGAGAAAATAAATACAGAACACGAGGTCAAACACGTAGATAACATGCACATTTTGTGGACATTTTCAAACTTATGTATGCTTTAACATATCAAGATGAGACTAGTATATCATAGTCTTCATCAATCCACCTTCTATACCCCCTTAACTCAATTTCATATCCAATTATTCATACACCATATAATAGCATTTTCAAATTATGAACCGAATATGTAAAAAATAGATGGCAATCAATACAGACCTTGTCCAACCAGGTTTTCGAGCCAAATATTTTCTAAGATCAACCTGTAAAGCAGCCAGCTCGCCACTTTGAATTGAACCCAAACTCCAAGAGCTGGCAAAATTTGATGCAGGGAAGCAATCATCTGCAACCCTCAGCCAACACTTGACACTCATGTCAAATAGGAAAGCATGGCGTGTAGCCAACACAACAAGAGGTGAACCAGATTTCGATAGCTTTGCAGATATAACTTTAATAGTTCCTGAAGAGAAATGGTAAAATTTAAAATAACAGCGTCAACGAATAAGATCGCACAGCGAAAAAACTATAACTATGACCACTTTGTTGAAAACCAAGTATCCCCATTATCAAACAATTGTATGTAATAGATGGTATTGGTACCTGCATCTTTAGTGGACGAGTTAGGACTTGAAGCAACTAAAGAAGTTAATGAATCTTGAAGGAGACAAGTTCGGTTAAATAAATCCCATAAATAAAGGGATCCTTTTCTTGTCACCAGCAACAATGTCCAGCCCTCATCACAGTCTACAAAGGTCGCTGCCGATCCCGTCATCATGGTAGGCATCGCTCGTCTCCCACACTTTGTGTAAATCTTCTCGAAAGGAAGCAAAAGACAGAAAGTAGAGATAGCATAAGATCTCAATCTTACCCATAAATCATTTTCAGAAATGTTGAAAGAAAATCTGTAGTAAAAAAAGGACCATGTATACACATAATAAATGTAGTAAAACTATTTTACCTGCAGACATCCATCTTCACACCCAACTGCCCAGAAATTTGCATTGCCGGCTAAAACAGTGACTTTTCCTGATATCCTATCAGACCAAAGTGTTTGAGCTCCCCTTGTGCATACAATTTCTGTTTCTTTCATCATTGACGTATTTCCCACCGCTACAATATCATTTACCGTGTGTTGTTCTCTTGGGCATGCTTCCAAAAGAATAGGTGAAGTATCTTCCCCTCCTTTCTTGTCAAATACTCTAATAGAAAGTACAGCACTACAAGCTGCTAAAGAACTAGAAGCCATTGAATTTCCCAACTGCTGAACATTGATGCTTCCATCACCAGCAGAATCTGGAACTTTCTCAATTATCAGGCCCTCAGAAATCGTGGCCTTAGCAGTAACCCCGGAACGTTCTTTTAAATCTGAATGTCTGATATTTGCTCCTCCCAATGAACTAGCTCTAATGTCATCAGCATTAGAAATAGCTCTATCAGAATCCTTTCTGTGTTCAGAAGTGACAAGAGGAAACTCAGGAGCTTGCTGAGGTGCACCAGAAATGTTTTCCGGCTGAGCAGGCACTCCGACTACTTCCGGAATGATTCTTTTACGGCCATCAGCGCGTCTATACTCCTTTTGCTTCACAGGACTAGAAATCCGACCAGAGGTTGTAAGAATGTTTGATTCATCACCAACAGGACCTCCACTCTTCTTACCATCGTCAATTTGAGGCTTGGAATTCTTTGCAGTGTCCCCTTCACTAACACAAGCCTTTGACATTGTCTTGTTTTGTTGGACATCAGAAACCACTTTTTTGCTAGGTGTTTTCTTGGTAGTAGATGCTTCTAGCAGTAACTGTGCCGGACTTTCTGCTAAGTTTACTTTGCAGCCTCTCACATCGCCATAACGACTTCTCTTCAACTCGTCCAGCTCACCATCATCTAATCTCTGACCAAGTTCTTTTACATCAAAATGAAATGTAGCTACAGATCCATCCAAGGAGCATGCAAAAAGTGAAAATCCATCAGGGCTCCTGTTTAAAAAACAAAATAGAAGAAAAATGAGGAGGACTCGGTCAGTGAAATAGTAAGTCAAAATATATTAATAAAAAAATAATATATACATGACATCAAATGCATGACATGCAACAACTAGAGATGAAGAAAAATACCAGGATAAATCTACAACACTTTGAGTGAAGAAATGCTTAGCAACAAATAGAGGACGGGGACTTGCAGTAGTCCACACTGTTATAGTTCGATCCTGACTTCCGATGGCTATGACATTGTAAGGCTGTTGCTCTTTGCATCCAGCCTTGGAAGCACTGTTGGTCCACCCGGCAGATGCAGATTTTGCTTCCTGAGCATTAGAGGAGGAATTCTTACTAAACATATAATGGTTGAACTTCACCACAATGATTGGAGCATTGTGTCCTAAGAAATCAAATGTTGCAGACCATTCCCCTCTCTCAAGAACAGGGGCCGAATGCCTAGGCTTCTTGAAACCATGAGTGGTGGTAATAAAATGACCACACGGAGACCATCCAAGCCGCCTGAAAAAGGTTGATCCAAGCTGAAAAAAAGGAAACATTAATTAGGAAATAGAAAGTTGAATTGGATCAAAAAAAATAAATAAATAAATAGTGAGAAACTTACTGATTTTGACCAATGACCGTCGGTCCTATGAGCAAGACTCCAATCACTAGTTCGCCAAATAATTACAGTTTTATCATCGGATTGACTTGCTATAAAAGAGCCAATAGGATCCCAAGCAACCCCTTTAACCAGGCTAGAGTGGCCCCTTAGAACAGCAGTGCAAATGCCATTGCTCATATTCCATACATGGATAGTGTTGTCCAAACTCCCACTAGCCAAAGCAGAATCATCAGGAGACCAATTAAGATCCACCTACTTTAAGCATGGACAAATATATCCCAAGTTAATGATGATAATTGAAAATGTAAAAAGCATTCGGATTAGGAGCAAGAGACCAATTTAGATGACACATTTGGTTCACTCAATTTGAAAGAGAAAAAAGCCAGCATTGTTAAGCTAATAGGCTAAAAGTATTATTGAAAAAGACAAAAGGTTGAAAAAGGAAAAGCAATTCCATTACCACATCAGCAGAGTGCCCTCTCAGAGTCATAACAACTTTCCAGTTTTCAATGTCTGGAGGCTCTCCACTGCCAAACTCCGTGGTTCCTGAACCAGGCTTTCTTTCGTGAATTAATATCGCCTGATCATCAGACCCTGATGCAACAAATCTTCCATGCTTGGCCCACCTAACACAATTGACAGATCCAAAGTGATCACGCAGGGTTGCAAGAAGCCTTTGAGAAGAGTCATAATTTTCCATGTCTGTACTAACGGACTTCATATTCCATATCCGAACCTGCACAAAACATAGTTGAGAATGTGATTATAAATGCTAAAACCAGTTCAAATCCTTCAAACAAATCAAGAAAGTAAAATTTGAACAAAATGATCCTATCTAAAATCCTACACTGAAGGTTGAAGTCAGTTTTATCAAACAGTGGAAAATCAATATTAAAGGTACACACATCAAGGTTATGAAATCAAAGAAAGATAAGAGAACCAAGAAACTTTGGAATAAGTTATATGTTTCAGGCCTCACATAACACTAGGGCAGTGTTATTTGAACATCAGATTTGGAGCTGTATGGCGACACTGATAAAATACAAGCAGAATGAGTGTATGCACACCCCGAGGAGCAAATTGAGGAGAGAAAAAAAGTTAGTAAACAATTAAAAACCGTTTTATACGGTGTCGGACGTCACAATCTGATGTCCACAAATCATTTCTCATAACACTAAGCTGGCAGTATCTAAATACAAATATACAATATGAAAAGTGATTCAACAGAAGACACCATGAAAATTTGGTTTCTTAAGCTAAATTGTGTATCTAGTCTAGATTAATAACTGACAAGCTCATTAGGAAGCAATGATTTTTAAGTTTATATGAAATGCTTACTCTATTGTGTATCTAGTCTAGATTAATAACTGACAAGCTCATTGTGTATCTAGTCTAGGAAGCAATGCTTACTCTACTATACCATGCAATGATGCAAATCAATGTTTAACCAACACTGTAGCACCGGCAACTCTAATTGAAGATGTGTTCAGGTGTCCGACGTCTATAGGTGACCGGCACAACACCAACAGTTTGATTACATTCAATTAATTCAGTATCTCAAATTATCCAATGTCAACATGTCGGTGTTAGTGTTGTGCCCAGTGCCGGTGTCACGTAGTATACATGAAGTACAAGTGCACATTAAATCAAGAAAAATAGCAATAATCCCAATGCTGTAAAAGAGCTAAAAATTCAAAAATCTTCAGAAAAATTTCATACCTTATGGTCACCACCACCAGTGGCGAATCTGAGCCCACCAGGTTGAACATCAATGGAGAAAATTTGCATACCCTCATGTCTAACCCAACTAGGTTTTTCTGCAATCATTTTCCCAGAAGAAAAAAAAATTCAATTTTTTTTCACGGTAAAAATAGTTTATATTTTCAACTCTGGTTGTTGCAAATTCAATTCCTTTGAAATTATTTGAAAAGGTTTGAATTTGGGGGAAGTGGAAGTTGAGAAGTTCACTCAGTTGCTGAAAACCTACGAGATTCCTACGCAGTAGTGAAAATCAGAATCAGTGTGAAAATCAGAATCAGTGAAAATCAGAATCAGTGTGTAAATAGTAAAATTAAAATGCTGATTTTGACATGTGTAGTAGACTCGAATAAGGGTTTACCAATTTTCTTTTTTGAAAGCGAAAACAAAACTAAAGTAACCCTAAAAAATAATAGAAAGATTTTTCTTAATTTTAAAGAATTATTAAAAGGACAAAGACCACACCCACCTTTGGAGCCAAATGAGCAAAATTATCCAATTAATTTTAAAAAAAAAAAAGCAAATTTTGAAATTCTAAATCACATTTGAAGTATCAAAATTATCAATTTATATTATTGATTAAAGGTTTAAATTAAATATATGTATTTTTTTTATTAATTTTGTTTATATTTTAAGATTTATTAATATTATTTTTTAATAAATTATATTTATTTTAATTTTTTAAAGGAGTTATCGAGAACACTTCACAACAAAAGTGAAATAGACACAAATTATAAAAAAATAATAATTTAAAATTCTAAATCACATTCGAAATATTAAAATTACCCAATTGTATTATTAACTCAAAATTTAAATTAAATACATGAATTTTTTTTGATTTATTTTTATTTATATTTTGAAACGTAATAATACTACTTTTTATTAAGTTATATTTATTTTAATTTTTCAAAAGAATTATAGAAAACAGTTCACATATATAAGTGAAATATACACAAATATTAACTTTAAATCATTAAAATAATAATAAATAAATAAATAAATAAATGATAAAAGAAATCGAGAAAATAATAAAATCTTGGAGAGTATCCAGCTCCAAACTTGTGAGCGTTACACACGCGCGTGCTTTTCGCTGCAAACCTCAAAAAACATATGCAATCATTCTCAATATCCTCGCACACTGGCAGACACTGCTAAAACTTTGTCTCCATCTTCATAGTAATAATTTTTCAAATACAAAATAGCATGATTCTGAACCCCTCTTTAAGGGCACTTACCAACACTTCAACTAACCCATTTCTCAGACTCAAACGTTTTTCTGTTGCACTGAATCCCATTACCTCTTTATGCGACACTGATCCTCACATTGCACATAATCTGTTCGACAAAATTCCTCTTATAAACCTCAAAGAACATAACCAGTTAATCTTCCGTTACTCTCGCAATAACCAAACCAAAGAAGCGTTCCACCTATTTGTGTCTCTTCTTCGTTCTTCTTTAACGCCTGATGAGTCCACATTGTCCTGTATTTTTAAACTTTGTGCGTGTTCCTTTGATGGGACATTGGGTAGACAAGTTCATTGCCAATGCCTTAAATTTGGCCTATCGAATCATGTTAGTGTAGGAACTTCCCTTGTTGATATGTATATGAAAACTGAGTCTGTTAGTGATGGAAGGAGAGTTTTTGATGAAATGGGTGAGAGGAATGTTGTGTCTTGGACTTCGTTGTTCGCGGGTTATTCGTGGAACGGACTCAATGATTACGTGTGGGAATTGTTCTGTCAGATGCAATTTGAGGGGTGTTTGCCTAATCAGTTTACTGTTTCTACTGTTATTGCAGCTTTGGCCAAAGAGGGTGGTTTTGATAAAGGATTGCAAGTTCATGCCATGGTTGTGAAGCATGGTTTCGAGGCGGAAATACCTGTGTGCAATTCTCTGATTAGTTTGTATTCAAAGTTGGGGATGTTAAGAGAAGCTAGAGAGGTTTTTGATAAAATGGAGAATAAGGATTGGGTGTCTTGGAATAGCATGATTGCGGGACATGTGACAAATGGACAGGATTTAAAGACTTTTGAAACTTTTAATAGCATGCTACTTGCAGGGGCTAAGCCTACTTATATGACATTTGCTAGTGTTATTAAGTCATGTGCTAGTATTAGAGAATTGATGTTAGTAAGAATAATGCAGTGTAAGGCTCTGAAGAGTGGTTTTATTACACACCAAAGTGTCGTAACTGCACTGATGGTAGCGTTGAGTAAGTGCAAGGAAATGGACGATGCGTTTAGTCTATTCTTGTTGCTGGAAGACGGTAAGAATGTGGTGTCATGGACTGCTATGATCAGTGGTTACTTGCAGAATGGTGGCACGGATCAGGCTGTGAATTTGTTTTCCCAAATGAGGAGGGAAGGTGTCAAACCAAATCATTTCACATATTCTGCTATCCTTACTGTGCAGCATACTGTTTTCGTTTCTGAAATGCATGCCGAAGTTATCAAAACTAATTATGAAAAGTCCTCTTCGGTGGGAACTGCACTTTTAGATGCTTATGTTAAACTAGGAAATATTAATGATGCTATAAAAGTTTTTGAGGTAATTGAAGCAAAGGACTTAATGGCATGGTCAGCAATGCTATCAGGGTATGCACAAACAGGGGAAACTGAAGAAGCTGCTAAAATTTTCCACCAATTGATAAAAGAGGGGATCAAACCAAATGAGTTTACCTTTTCCAGCATCATTAACGCATGTGCTGCTCCTACTGCGGCATCCGAACAAGGAAAACAATTCCATGCCTATGTGATTAAGATGAGATTAAACAATTCTTTATGTGTAAGTAGTACTCTTGTTACCATGTATGCAAAGAGAGGCAATATCGATAGCGCACATGAAGTTTTCAAAAGACAGCATGAGAGGGACTTGGTTTCTTGGAACTCAATGATCTCTGGGTATGCACAGCATGGCCAGGCCAAGAAAGCTTTAGAGGTATTCGATGAGATGCAAAGACGAAACATGGAAGTGGACGCTGTAACATTCATCGGAGTCATTACTGCATGCACGCATGCTGGCCTAGTGGACAAAGGTCAAGAGTACTTCAATTCAATGATCAATGATCGTCACATTAATCCAACAATGAAGCACTATTCTTGCATGATCGATCTCTATAGTCGTGCAGGGATGCTGGAAAAAGCCATGCATATCATAAACAAGATGCCATTTCCTCCTGGTGCAACCGTGTGGCGCACTCTCTTGGGAGCCGCTCGAGTACACCACAATATAGATCTTGGTGAACTCGCTGCTGAAAAACTTATTTCTCTGCAGCCCGAAGACTCGGCTGCATATGTATTATTATCTAATTTGTATGCTGCATCAGGAAACTGGCAAGAAAGAACCAATGTGAGAAAACTGATGGATAAGAGAAAAGTGAAAAAAGAACCAGGGTATAGCTGGATTGAGGTGAAAAACAAGACATACTCATTCTTGGCTGGTGATTTGACACACCCTTTGTCAAACCAAATTTACTCAAGACTTTCAGAGTTGAGTATCAGGTTGAAAGATGCAGGTTATCAACCTGATACAAACTATGTATTTCATGATATTGAAGATGAACAAAAAGAAACTATTCTTTCTCACCATAGTGAAAGGCTTGCTCTTGCTTTCGGGTTAATAGCTACAGTTCCTGGAATTCCTATCCAGATTGTGAAGAATCTTAGGGTCTGTGGGGATTGTCATAACTATATCAAGTTAGTATCACTCATTGAACAGAGATATATCGTTGTGAGAGATTCGAATCGGTTTCATCACTTTAAAAATGGATTGTGCTCATGTGGAGACTACTGGTGATATTTGGGCTATAATGTTTTGATTTGAAGATGCTTAAGCACCATGTGCATTAACCAGTTTTGCCGGAGAATCCATGAAGCATAAATTTTAGTGGAAGCTTCATGTAAAGAGACTTGTTGGATTAGGAATTGAAATCCCAAGTACTATTATATTTGGTTCTTCAACTTGTGAAGGATGATCCATCAACACAACTTTCAGAAAATATACCTTCAATATTGCTATGACAAAAATTCGTAGCATTTCTATAATTTGTTAACTGATTGTAGAAATCCTCTAATGTTCCAGCCAATTTTGCTGATGAACTGATTCAAGACAATTAATAATTAATTTAATTATTTGTCAAAATACATCAGAATACAGAGATATTTATTGCATACAAGTATATAACACTCTTTCTCCTTAATTTAACTGTTATTTATTCATTAACTTTTATTATTGAATTCTAGATTTAGAAATTTTTCAATATTAAATCAATTAATAAACTGACTTAAAGGGTACTTATTAACATTTCCCTAACTTTAAAAGTAATATTGATATTGATACATCAATCTCTTATCCATGACTCCAAATAAACACGGAAGAACTGATGATGGAATCTGTTTAAACATTTTGAACCACTGCATCACTGCAATTTCAGTGAGACAAAATATAAAGATTGATTCGATTGGCTATACAGAAATCCCAATTTATTGACTTACCCAAAATAGAATGAAAAACCAGTGAATTACGTCCATATGCACTGCTTGAGATTATTTACATGCATTTTCAGAAGGAACTTAGCAGTTGAATTGTAAAGTAAAGTCACAGAGCATTCTATCATCACATTTAGTTATTGTTTAGTAACAGATTTTATGATTTAGTACCATATCCTAACCAGCATCTTTAATTAATGAATTTAGCATGTCTTGCAGACTTTGCAGCATAGTTCGGTGCGGCATAGCCACTGAATATATTATCCATCTTGAAAACTGAAAAATACAACCTTTCACTACAGCAAATGCCGTGCAGCCTGGATAGCATACCAACATAATAAGCAACCACCATGACACAAGTTTTTCTAATCATTTCGGATTCCAATATACACAATTCAGGAAAAGCAAAATGAGTATCCACTTTTATAAATCAATCTCCGCACAAAGGGGAACCTCACATCCCCCAAAAGAACATAAAAAGGATGCATTTCCCTTGATCCAACAGCTAAACAAATTAGTAAATTACTTAACAACATATCTAAAACCAGTGTGGATATTTTGCAAATGAATAATTTCATCAGCATTAACCTTCTTCTCCAAACTCCTTTGTGAATCTCTCATGAACCTCAAGGTCAGATTTGCTTACTGTAGGCCTTTGTCTAGCCAAAACCTTTTCAAAATCTGTTCTCGTAATAGGGGGTGGAAGGATCTGCATAAGTTTTAATGTGGTAAGTATTTCCTTGGCTTCAATTAAAGATATGTATAACAACCTAGTCAAAAACTATAGCAACTCTATTTTCCAATTCTAATCCCAAAAACAAATCTCATTGCCAATATATAGTATCTTGAATACCTTAGAAGCAAGTCCTTTTGTAGCAAGATCCTGCATTGTAGTTTGAACTGCCCCCTGTTGCTTTGGTCCACATGGGATCCACATACCCTCGGGGCTCTTAAAGAAGAACATAGCATCTTGGGTTTTGCGAACAGGTTCAAACAAAACATCCTTCACCTGAAGAAGAGATAAAAAGCTTTTTAAAAGAAATTCATCCAAATAAAAAATTTTACTTTACTAACAAGTGAAAGATTATTGATACCAGTTATTTTATTTTACAAGTTAAAAACTTACACAGACAGATATATCTGAACCTGAAAACCCCTCTGTCCTGCTAGCCAAGTATTCAAAATCACTTTCAGTCAAATTATGAGGAGTATCTCCAAGATGCACCTGCTCAATTTATCATGCCAAAAAAAAAACACCGTAAAACCATTTGCTAAGTTTATATATCACAATAAAATTCAGCATTTGATAATCATGCATATTGCCCTTGCCTTGAACATGTGTTGGCGAGCCTTCAAATCTGGTAGTGGAATATATATACGCTTATCAAAACGACGCCTTATTGCCTGGAAATACAAATTGATAAGTGAAATTAGCTTTCTATCGATTCTGTATGGGGTGATATAAATAGAATTATTTGTCTCACCTGGTCTAAAGCATAAGGTGTATTTGTTGCTGCAAGAACAAGAACTTTCTGGTCATTGTTTCCTACACCCTACAATGTAAAGTGGATAAACTACATTAACTACAGAGTAATACAAAAGAGAAACAATAAACCAAAAATGTCGGAAACTACAAAAATGCTTAGAACAAAAAAGTGTATCAAAGCAAACAAACTAGACCCAATATTACAATGGATGTAAATTTAGCTGCTGGACTTAGAATTGTTTTGAAACCACAATATGCCGAACAAGGGAAAAGCATGGAATTAATGATATTTCAAGTGTTGCAAAAAAGAGTTGAACCAATGTACTAATAAGAAGCAGGGCCAGCGGGAAACAACCCAATCTTATTGAACTATTCCACTAATATGGTCTCTCATGCTAAAACAAGAAAAGTTCATCGAAAATATTGTTTAAAATGAAGGCTTAGTTTATTTTGTAAAGAACTTTTTAGGGGAGCATCAAGAGACTTTGACTACATTTGTTCCCAAAACCTTAAGGGGCTGGGTTAATGGGTCTAACCTCTTATTTACTCTTCATTTAGTTCATTATATGTGGACGTGGGACTTCTTTATTTCAAATTTCACACTTGAAATACCCAATAATTTTTACTCCAACATAGAAAATTGAAGCATGAATTACGAATTAACAAGCATCCAGATATTATCTGAGAACTGAAATTCAAAAGCAATTGTATCAGACAGTAAACAGAAACCAAGGAAACCTACTTTTAAAAATAAACCATAAATACAAGCATGCACTTAAATGGGTTTATATTAAAACATACAAGAAAAAAAAATTTGTTTTTCCTGTATGATTTGGAAATATATTTTAACAAAAGATACAAATATTACACTGTATAACTGAGACTAAGCTATGCATGAGGCAATTCAAGCATAACCTACTAAACTGATTACTAAGCTATGCTTATCAACATATCCTCCCCATAAAACTATTACCTGCATCTGCACCAGAAGTTCTGTTTTGATTCGTCTTGAAGCTTCACTCTCATTGCCTTCTCCACGCTGACCACATAGGGAATCAATTTCATCAATAAATATGATAGAGGGGGCACTTTCTC
This sequence comes from Cicer judaicum, assembly GCA_037974835.1. Classification (NCBI taxonomy): domain Eukaryota; kingdom Viridiplantae; phylum Streptophyta; class Magnoliopsida; order Fabales; family Fabaceae; genus Cicer; species Cicer judaicum. Next base: position 6,005,770 of record JBBPBS010001143.1, on the reverse strand, counting down.
GGGCCATTTGGAAAAGGTTTGAAACCAGCTTTTCACTTTCACCCATCCACTTTGACACAAGATCTGATGAAGAAATACTGGTGAAGAATTCAAAAGTTAAAAATGCTCACAAGAATATGTCCACTTATGGAGCTAATTCATAACAATACATAAGATATCTTTCAATAGATCAAATATAGCTCAAGTTCTCGTGGTAAACAATGTTTATGTCGAATAAGGAACATAAAAAAATTAAAGGATGGATTTGAAGACAGTTGCAATGGTTGCACATGTCATTTTCTAAATGCCATGCAATCAGCAATTATTAATGACCCATAGCAACATACATCACAATTTTTCAAATTTTCAGCTGTGCTTTCAACCAAGAAGCTACATTGTTTTCATTCCTTCAATCTTTATCTTATCCCTATATAAAGTCAAAAAATGATAGAGGATAAATCAAGTCAAGTAAAATAATGATGAAATCTTTTAGCAATAATAGAGTAGTTTCAGTAAGACTTGTTAGGAATGTATACTCTACATAGGTTTTTAGTGTTTGATGCAAATATGATTGTTTTAGAACTCAACTGAGATACCAAATGCTAGGCAAAGTCCTGAGATCGCTTACTTGCAATTCAAGTTTTAAGGCCTACAAAAGGGCATGCTATGTATGCATAATATATTTTTCAAGTTTCAACTTGTGAATTTATGATTTCATTCCAAGGATTTTCCTTGTATTCTACAAAATTTATTCTGTTCAGGTAAACAATAGAACAGTTTTACCTGAAAAATGTGGAATCAGCCTCAGTTGCAACTGCCTTAGCTAAATATGATTTACCAGTTCCAGGAGGTCCATACAACAAAAATGCTCTCCATGGTCGTCTTTTACCTGAAAGAGACCACAGAAAACAGAATAAACATTTAATGAAATAGAAAGAGCATGAATAAATTTGGAGGACCTAAACAGAATATATCTTTACACTTTGATTAAAAACTAGAAATCGTTCACTCCTTCCTCCAACAAAGTCAATAAACAAATTAACAAACTAGCCAACTTTCAAATGGAAAAAGCTTATCCTTGCATATAATAAACAACATGCTCAATCCTTGATATCCATATCCTATCCTATCTCCTCCCCCATAAAGACACATAACCACAGTCAATCTAGTTCATTGTGCATAATTACTTTCAGTTATGTAAATTTAGTGACTAAAATAGAAGCTAAAATTGAGAAGGCAGCAAGCCTTAAATAGCACCAACATTTCAGATTGAAGGTGTGTCGGTGTTGTGTCTGACAATACACCAACAGTCCCTGTTTGGAGACAAACAGTTTAATGAAGCATTTATCATATAAGTGCATATGTAAATGTTATTTCTATAACAAAAGACAAAATATAATCAAACTGTTTTCATAAAAGCTATAAGGCATAAGCTCCTTCCATAGATTATCCTAGAGAACTTATGGAAATAAGCTGAAAACAGTTTATTAGCATGTCATTAGTTGTTCTCATAAATTCTCCTAAACAATTCCACAAGTGTTTCTCCTAGTAGATAAGTCAAATAAATCAATTACCCTTAATGTGGTTACATCCAATTGCTTTCATTTTCTAAAATTAATACATATGTCCACGTGTCAGTCCGGTGTCTTGTGTCTATATTTGAAATTTTATATTCATAGATAACACATCAACAACGACAATAATTTTCAATTTGGCAATGACATAGTGATGATGAAGCTAAACAAACCAGTAAAGAACTGAGGAAACTTCACAGGCAAAATCACAGCTTCCTGCAAAGCCTGTTTGGCACTCTCCAACCCAGCAACATCATTCCACTTCACATTAGGTTTTTCCCTAATAATCGCCGAATTCAATCCAGCCCTAAGTTTCGCCTGCTCCGGATCCTCTCCATCACCTCCACCTTCCCCATCCTTGGGCTTACTCTTGGGCCTCGTAGCCACAGCAGCATCTCCATTGGAAGCCGGACCAGGCCCACCATCATCAAGCACAGCCCTGATCTCCTCAGCACGACGCAAATACTCGGTGAATTTCTGCGTAATAGCTTCTCGAATCTTAGGGTTCTTCTCATACTTTAGATGAGTCTTGAAATACTCCAAAGCGTTCATGTAAAGGGGAAAAGCTTTCGCGTAGTTACCAGCATTGTCCTCGTGAACGGCTTGTTTCACGTACTCTATGGCTTGTTCTTTGAAATTGCTGTACATTATTTTCAAGAATTAAGCGATTTAGCATGTATATGTGCGATAATTGAAGAATTGAAAGTGAGAATTTGTGTGAGGAGGAACAAGGGGAAACCCTAGAGATGGAACGAGACCATGCGTGGTGTGTTTAGCAAATAGGGGGGTAGGTGGATTTGAGGTGGTGAGGATCTGATCGGAAATACGAGGTAGGATATTGGGAAAGGAGGGAAGAATTGCTGAATCGTTTGGTTTTGTTGTCCCAAAAAACGCGTTTCAATTAAGTTTGTGAGGAAGTTTTGCTTCTCCGAATTCTCAAATTAGGAATGGAAATAACTCAAATAAGTAAACTTCACAAATTTTAAATTCGAATATTTAGAATGAATAAAAATAAAATAAAAAATTGGCGTGCATCTATAATGGAAGCATTTTTTATTGATTAAAATAAAAGTGATTTTATTTAAAATGATTTTAAGAATAAACTTAGAAATTTTTAAGAAAATATTTGAATTGATATTCTATTTGTTTATAACTATAAAAGTTATTGTATTAAAATAATTTTTAATTTGTTTGAATATATGTAAAAATAATGTTTTAAACTATAAAATTACTATATAAGACATAAAAAAATAACTCAAAGCAAACACAACATAATGAGTATAACAATTTTAAATCCATTATTACATAGTTCAAAAATCAGGTTCTAAATTAGGGTCACCTTTATATTGATATCTTATTTAGGACCATGAAAATCATGAATAGTGTATCATATAACATTTTATATGATTGTAGCTTATATAACATTTCATATGATTGTAGCTTATCAACTAATTAACTTTCAAAGTGAGAAGTAAACAATAATGAAACTAAAATTATAGAAACAAAATGGAAGAATAAATTGTTCTAGGAAGACATTAAAAAAAATTAGAGATTAGAGGGATTAAAAGAAAAAAAATTATTTAGAAACTAAGTAAAAAAATAAGGTGAAATATAAAAACACAAAAGAACTCTCTAAGACGTACACTTAAATTTTTTTGCTGATGTGAGATATATTTGTACATGTGAAAAAAATATTATGAGGTGGCATGAGAGTAAGCTTATTCATTAAAAATTGAGAAAAAGAAGATACCCTAAATTAAAAAATATAACGATTTTTCACATAAAAATTTAACATGTAGCAGTCGCACTTGCAAGCGTGTTAAAGATTTTGCGATTTCGATCGTTAAGCAGATTACGTTACGGATTGTGATCGTCATGGTGTGATTAAGTATACTACTGCATAAATCTTATTAATATTATTTGTACTATAGTATAATATATAATATTGGTTGAGATATGAGAGAATATCAAAATTAGTGAAAGAGGTAAGATAATATTTAGATACATTTTGAAAATGTGTTTTTTCATCCATTTATGATTTTTTTTTTAAACGGGATTCTCAAAGTTTTTCCATAAAAACAAAGTTTTATCGTGGAAGTCGTAGCCATTTTTCATGATTTTTCTTCACATCCTTAAAATGGAAAACAATAGTAACGGCCACGACTTTTTACCTTTTTGTCGCAGTGTTTTCTCAGTCGAATATTGTTTTTTAAGATCTTGTTTAGGAAGACCAAAAAATGGGAACTATAACAAAAGGAAATGTTCTATCTAACGGCTGGAAATGAGATGGAAGTACAAAACTAAAGACTTATTGATGGAAGAGTTTCGTAACAGATAACAAAGAAGAAGTGGGACTTTTATTGAAAAGAAGAAAACACTTTTTGCAAGATTAGATAAATGTTCTCTAAAGTTCTTCTTTGAACCAAATTTAGATTTTATCAATAGTCTTTTACTATTGTAGTAATTATACCTTGATCTTATCATTCCTTGTGGAGTGTGGTAATTTCTACCATTTCATTCCTTCTCCATATTTTTCTGTTGTGTTCTCCATTTTATTTGGTATTTTGTTTAAAAATATCACTTGGTTAGATCCTTCAACTTATATGGAAACACTAAAATCCATATCATGTGGTATTCAAAGCCTCTCATTAGAACTTGCTTAGAACTTGATTTATAATTTGCTTTGAGTTATTGGATTAAAACTTGTTTGAATCTTATCAATATATTCCTTATGATATGTGGCGATTCCACATTGCCTTATCAATCTTCCTTGATTGCGGCGTCTTCTTCATCTTCTCCATATAATCTATGATTGTTTGTTTATTTTCTCTTTTATTTTACCACTTTATCTCAAGAAATTATTTGGTTAGATCTTCAATCTCATGTGGAAGCACTCAAATCCACATCACATAATGTAGAAGATGTAATGAGAAAAATATCATAGACGACCATGGTGGTGCAATCGCAATGAAGAAAACCTCGTTGCAAACAAATTGGACTAACAAGAGAGCCATACATATTGATTTTGAAATACAAATCAATTGATGGAAGAAGCAAACTTAGATAAGAGTATTTTTGCAATTTCAAATAAATGTAAGGACAACCACGTAATTTTAAACAAATTTTACTTAAAAATCTGTGTTTTTTAGAATTTTCACAAGTTTCTCTCTCATTTATCCTAAAAGAGATTTGAAGAAGATGGGCTTATTAGTTTTTTATTTTAGACAAAAAATCGTTTTTTTAACAAAATCATTTTCTAAAAAAATTTAAACAAACACCATTGAAAGAATAAAAAAAATCATTTTTAGCTTGATAAAATAGATTTTTTCTATAAAAAAATTGGAAACATACGCACCCAATATATTCATCTTTAATGTGTTATTCAATAGATAATAGGATAAAAGTGATCTTTAAGAAATTAATCCCCCTATTTTAAAAATAAATAATTTTGTTCTCTCCTTCTAATTTTTTAATTAAAAAAATAACGATTTGACGTGTTTTAAATAACATGTCATATGATACGATGATTTAAAATAATTAATACTCATAAAATCAGAATAAAAATACCATAAAAACTGAACTTTCAACTTCAATTTTTTTTTTATATTTAAATTTAATTAATGACATATAAATAATTAATACATCTAAATGGTTATATATCATGAAATTGTATCTCACGTTATTTAAAATACGTCAAATCTTCATTTTTTTTTTAACTCAAAAATCTAGAAAAATCAAAACTATTGATTTTTAAAATAAAGAGATTAATTTTATAAATCGATAAAAATAAAAGAATCAATACTACAATCAAATTTAAATAATATTACTTATTTTATTCTCACGTCTGATACAAAACTTAATGAGGGACTAATTTTTTTCAAACATAAGTTTTAATCTTCTATCACATCTTATCATATGTCAATCACACTAAATCTAATCCATCATTCTTGACTTATTTCGTCTCTATTTCATTTCCTCGTCATCATCCACCCTTACACTAAATCTAATCCATCATTTTTGACATAGTTTCTCCTCTCTTTCATTTCCTCATCATCATCTACCCTTACACTTCAATGCTCTCACATCAATTTATTTTATAAACAAATGTAAAAAAAATTAATAGTTAGGTTAGTTTTTTTTATTGAAATCGATATCTTATTCTTAATACTAATTTAAATTTAAATATCTTTTAATTAACTAACTAAACTATTTACGTAGTGCCTCATAACTCATCAACCTTATTAAATTTTATAAAATTCTTTCGTTTTAGTTTTTGTTTATATTTAAGAAGTTAATATTTTTTTAATGATGGTCAAAGTTAACACAACAACAATATATTTATAAACCAAAATCCATCAAATATAGTCTACATTGTTTAGATATTTGGAAACTTTGTGGGCTAATTCTTTATCACATTTAAGTTAAATGGGTAATCTACCTCTATAAAGCAACATGTCTTTTATCATATTGGGAATTTTATAGTTTTGCATCATTTGCCCTTCATGTTCTCAATCATACACTATTTTATAATATTGCCTTTAGTCTCATTCATATATATATATATATACCTGCAATTTAAAAAAATGGTTCATAAATGTGTCCCAACGAGAACAATATAGAATAAGTTTAATTACAAATTGAATTTGACCTAAATGTGTTTGGATTTATAAGAGGGACTGAAATAACATAAACCCAAAACAGAACACTAATAAACTTTGGTATTTACAAACTAAACTCTGAAAATGTATTTTTTTTAAGAACAATGATCCACTATAGCCAGTCATTTACTAAGGTCCACAAGTGGTCCCTTTAAATTGAGGACTACTCCAAAAAATAATACATATTTTAATACTTATCAAGGATAATAAATATTATAAGTGCGTCTATTATTCTTAATTCCAGCCAAATAAATACACCGACTAATCTAACTTAATTATAATAGTCACCTCGTTGTACATTTGGTTTGGTGGTGATAGGAATCTGCAGTCATAATATTCCTATTTAATTCTCAATTGGTATGTATGAGACTGGTTTTGTGGTGTCATTTCATCGACTTCCGAATACATAATTGAACATGAATTTTGCAAAATTTAAGTATTGACTGTTTTAGTTGTTGAAAGGGTTTGAAGTAGTCATTGTAATTTCGTCAATAATATTTTTGTTTATGAAAAAATAATAATCACCTCGTTACAATATTAGTTATTGAGTCGTTGTCCAAAACTCTTTTCATCCTTGTATTGTAGCTAATGCTCTATGCATCGCACTGTTGTTTTACTTAAAGGGGATTTTTCTTTCGAACTTAAATATAAATAATTTTAAATAAATAAAAATTGATTCAATTCAATTTAAATTAAATACACTAATATATATATATATATATATATATAACTCATTCATAAAAAATAATAATAATTTTTTTCAAAAATTACATACATTATTGACTAGAGTTGTCCATAATATTTAAATAATGTTTTCGAGTATGACTAGTTACCTGACGTAGTCAGACTAACTAACCGACTATTTTATTCACACATTTTCTCTAACATCCATTTCAGTTCTAATACGAATACTATTTGGATGACATTTTTTAATTATCTGCATTTCAGGATTGTAATACAATGTTTAACTTCATATGGGTCAATCTCCTTCATTGGATATAAGTGAAAACTCTTCTTTGTAGATGTTGAATATGTTAAAAACCTTGTACACGTCACACAAATGCAATAAAACTACAATTTGAACTACTGAGGAACATGAAAAAATATCCTAAAGCAAATTTACATAAACAAATTAACTATAGTTAGATATTATTTTACGAAAATTAAAATAAAAAATGAAATGAACGAGATAATCATATTCTCCGCCTTTAAATGTTGAATTTAAACCAAATTATTAATAAATGATTTTGATTTTACAAAATTTTCAAACGATTTTTCTGTAGAAAACCAATTGGTTGATCATCGTGTCAATTTGCTCCAACCTCCACCACAATCTAATCAACATTCTTTTCAGAAAACTAATGTCCAACACAACACAATAAAATTAATATTATATATCAAATTTGTCTGACATTCAACCGCCTCCCTGTACTTATTCTAATACACTACATCAATCCTACGAGTTCACGTATGGGGAATAATTTAATTTTGACAACCAACAACTACAATAAGAAGAAAATCATCGACTATCATTTGCATCAAACGAATATGAATTATTATATAACATGTTCAATACTCGTTATAATATACATGAGTCTTTTACGTCGTTACTTAATAATATATATCAACAAAGTTTTGGGAATGCATTTACTTCGTTAAATCAAATATTCAAATGATTCAAAGTAAAAGTAGTTCTTCTGCAACATTTCCCCATACGTCCTCAAGAAGAATAAGAAACTTGTGATGTACCAAGACGTCGTCAGAATCTCGTACGCATGTGAAAACCTTGACAATGTGGTACTTGAGGTCGACATTAATTTTATCATAATTATTGTAAAATTTGTATTATTATTTTTTATAAATGAAATTTTTGTGTGTTGTTCTTATGAATGAATTTGAATGAATTATCTTAATTATATATATAAATATAGGTTTTTTAAAAAAAAATATCCATTTATCTTTTTTTTTTATTACTCAAATGCCACACATTGAAAAAATATTACGCGATTGTCCTAGTTTTTTAATTCAATAGGAGGTCACTTCCCGGACTAACGACCAGCTGAAGACAATTTTTTTCAAACTCAACAGGAGATCACTTCCCCAAGGAGCGACCTAACAATTGTTATTAGTTATTTAATAAATTAAAATTAATTAAATTATTTACAAAATAAAAATACTAACAATAAAGTAAAATAAAATACATCAATAAATAATCATAATAATCATAATAATAAATAATTATTATAATTATAATTAAAATGATTAAATTATATTATAAATTTCAAATAAAATGCATTAAAATTGAAGAAAATAACATATTAAATTTGAGTAGCTGGTTTGGTTTCTTGTCCCATTTGTCAAACTATTATCATGATAAGCTGGGATGATTTCCATTTCAATTTTAAAAGGTAACGTTTGATTGCACGTAAGCATTCATCTTTATTTTGAAACTTCAATTCAACTGCAAGAGTTTCATCTACTGCTGAGACTTCGTTAATGAACAAGTAATTGCTCTTGAGTATCTAAATTGATGCTTTTCAAGTGAGACGGTAGATCAAATTCAGGTAGGATAAATTGATCTTCTGCTTCCATATCTTCGTCAACATCAATACCATCGTCAGAATTACCAGATGATTCATTGAAGTATGTTTCATCCTCTTCATTATAATCACTTAATTATTCCCCGTTGATATTATATAAGACATTAAAGGGAAGATCACATTGTAGGCTTGTTGGAGGAGATTGATGATGGAGTTGAAAACTTTCTAGAGTTTGTTCTAATTGGGTAGAGTATGGTTCATAGTGTTGTGATGGTTCATAGTGTTGTGATGGTTCATAATGTTGTGATGGAGAATATAAGTCGGATTGATAAGGTATGTTTGAGGTCAATGACTGATCAATGTTCGTTCAAAGAGTTAGACGAGTTCGACGACATCCTAAATGTGAAACTGGAGGTCATTTAGGTAGACATCATTGATATAAATTTAATGGTTTTTTTCTCCTAAAATATAATGTATTTTTGTCGTTAATTTAATATTATTATTATTATTTGTTTAAATTTTGATGTATTTTTTCTTTAATTTAAATGTATTTTATTTGAAACTTATAATATAATTTAATTATTTTAATTATAATAATTATTTATTATAATTATAATAATTGTTTATTATAATTATAATAATTGTATATTATAATTATAATAATTATTTATTATAGTTATAATAATTGTTTATTATATAATAATTATTTATTATGATTATAATAATTATTTATTATTATTATTTACCAATGTATTTTATTTTATTTTATTATTAATATTTTTATTTTTAAATAATTTAATTAATTTTAATTTATTAAATAATCAATAACAATTGTTACAAGGAGAAGAAAAAAAAATTCAATTGCTAGTAGCAAGTCGCTCCCTTGTGAAGGACCTCCTATTGAATTTAAAAAAATTTGTTTTCAGCTTGTTGCTCTTTGAGGAAAGGGACCTCCTATTAAATTGAAAATGTAAGACAATGACATAATATTTTTTTTAATATGTAGCATTTGAGTAATAAAAAAAAAAAGAGATGTTTAAAAATAATCCATATATATATATATATAATTTTTCTCTATTAAGTTTAAAATAAAAATAGATGTAAGAAGTTATTTTCAAAAGACTATTTCCCTATTTAAAAGAATCTAGTCAACACTAAATAGTCGTTACAAACTTATTTAAGAAATAGTGTTTGCACTGTAAAAAAAATTACATATAATTTTCAAAAGATATTATATCTGATAAAAAAAAGATTGAATTGTTTAAAAAGTAAAACAACAACAACAATAATAATAATAATAATAATAATAATAATAATAATAATAATAATAATAATAAAATTAACGAATCAACGGTTTGGAACGCGTCTGCGGGCTTTCTGGTGGTGCACTAATCCGTGCGGCGCCGTATGTTTTACCTGGTTATACCTTCGAACAGTCCAAAACGTCTAGCTATATGATTATTCTTTTTTTTTTTTTAATGCTTCTATTGTGTCAAGTTAATTTTTAAATAACAGAAAATGCGCACCAAGTATCAAATTAAATATTTATTACACAAAAACTCGGTAGTCCGTTTATAAAAAATGTACCATATATTATTAGTTATTTTGGTATCAAGATAAAAATAATCATGATTATCCTAATAAAAAAATTAGAACTTATCTTTTAATAAAAACAACAATTTAGTACTTATCTTCATAATTTTTAACACAACATATTAATTTTTTAAAATTATTCAAAAAACATGTTCTACATAAACTAAATTGAAATATCTCAAATTTTTTATTGATAATTTAAAGTGGTAAATATATTGATCCATTCCTTTTGACATGTTCATCCATCAACAAACCAAAAATTGAGAGAGTTGATTTGGATATGAGAGCCGAGGAGTTTAAGGAAGACAATGGGTTTGCAGACAGTTATAGTAGTTGTCTGTTGCCCATGCATTTAGATACAAAGGATATATGTGTGTATATTTTCTATACGCCTAAAACGAGTTTTAAATATTAGCGGAGGCATTACTGAATAATTATTAAAACTATTAACTCGTTAAATTATTCATATTTAACGATATTTTCATACATATATTATTTATATAATTAAATTATTAATATTTATTTAAGTAATAACATATTAAGTAATCTTGTAAAACAACATTAGTATTATCTATTTAAAGAAAAATATATGATTTAAGTTTTGTTTAAACTAGGTTATAAGTTACCGGTGGCCGACTCAATTTATTTTCAACTCAATACACAAACAAAAAAATTTAAATTTAATGAGTTGTAGAGGAAAATTAAACTAACGGTCACAAAAAGTAAATTATTAAAAAATAACTAATAAAAAATAAAATATTTAATTTAATATAATGAACATATTCTATGATGTATTTTCAACGATGAAGTAGAATAAATTAATTTAGATAATAAAATCTAAAATTTTAATTCGCTCCACAAAAAATAATAGATTAATTCAACAAATTAAACTATTTTTACGACTCTACTAATCATGCATCAACTTTCATGATACATATTTTATTTGAGATTGTATTTAACAAATATTTAATTTTTATGATACAAAATCAATTATTATATTTTATTTGCGTCCTCAACTTATATATCTACAAACATAATATTTCGAATACTTAAATTTTACTATATTTATATATTTATTTTTATTTTACGTTATTAATTTAAATATTATAAATTTACTCGTAAATTGATGATTTATATTTTTAATAAATTTAAATTTATATTATAATAATGTATACAATTTAAATAAATAATATGTATTATTTTAGTAAAGAAATTATAAAAAAAATAAAATGAAATGTTTTATCTTTATTGTACCAACAAAAAATAGTAAATCTTTAATTTCACCAAAAGAAAGTATATTTTTAATTTTTTTTTAAAAAAAGAAGATATAAATCTAGTAAGAAAAAAGTTGCGTAGCCTACACGGCTTCGAAAAGAAACCAACATCAGGTCCACATACACACATACGATACGACTCATCTGGACACAGACCATCCTTTAAATTTCCCCCAACGCTAAACCATTAGACGCTCATACGCTCCGTTTCGCACTAATCAAATCAAATCTTATGCAAAAACTAAACGTATCTTAATTTTTCTCCGTGTATCTTCACATTCTTTTCTTTATAAGTCTTTCCTTCAAATCACTCTCTTCCATCTTATTTTCTTCGTAATACAAATTCCAATAATCAACGTCTTCTATTTTGTTTCTTTCAATTTTTCCGAGATTCGATAACAATTCAACGTAACGGTAATCTTTCTTTCCTTTCTTTCATAATTTTCGTGTTTTAGGGATTTGAAATCTCAACGATTTGACGCTCCGGTTTCGATTCTTTTACAGGAAAAGAATGGCGGAAGAACACAGATGCCAGGCACCACGCTTATGCGTCAACAATTGCGGTTTCTTTGGAAGCACCGCGACGCAGAATCTATGTTCAAGGTGTTACCGCGATTTGCAGATGAAGGAACAACAAGCTTCATCAGCGAAACTCGTTTTCAATCAATCGATTGTATCGCCGGCGAAAGCGGTGGTTTCTCAACCGTCTTCTTCGTCGTCGGAGCGGGTTGGATTGCCTTCCGTTGCGGAGGAGGAGAAGTCGTTGCAGTCGAATCGGTGTATGACGTGTAGAAAGCGCGTGGGGCTCACGGGGTTTAAGTGTAAGTGCGGGTTGATGTTGTGTGGGACCCACCGTTACCCGGAGCAGCACGCGTGCGAGTTTGATTTTAAGGGATTGGGGAGAGAGCAGATCGCGAAGGCGAACCCGGTTGTGAAGGGCGAGAAGCTTGAGAAGATCTGAGAAAGAAAGCAAGGGTGTTGTGGTAATTTCGTATTGTTTTGGTTGTAACTGTCCGGAGTAATTTTTCAGATGTGGGTTTCGGGTCGGGTGTTAGGCCCGTTGCTTGGGTTAGTCGGTAGGTGGTGGTGGGTGGGTGGGTCATTGTTATTTGGTTGCCTTCTTATTAATGTAGAAAATTACAATTAAAGATATTTTAATGGTCATATTGACATCGAGTTTAAACAAAAAGTTGTCATCATAGTTACATCTTACTTTTTGGCTTTTTCTTTTTGGACGAAGGAAAGTAAAGTATACTTCTTCACCCAAAAAAAAGTTGTTAATACAGTGCTTGATAGTTTAGTTTTTCTTTTTCTTTCGTTCAACGAAGCAGTAGTCGATACTTGATAAGTTAGCGAGGTTCTTGAAATTATGGTAAAATAAAATAATGTAATTTTTTGCAAAAACAAAAATTGTAGTTTTTATAAAATTATATTTATTTTTGACAAAGTTTTCACGCTAACTTTTTGCAATAATGTTATAAAATTATTAGTTTTTTTGTCAAATAATTCAAAAGTAATTCAAATTTTGTAACATATATTTTTTTTGGTTACAAGACTGTGTAACTTATATTAATTACTTTTTATGCCCAACTATATTAATTAAATATTTTGAGATAGTAATAATAATATAATGAATAATTGTAGTTGATATCGGATTTGTAAGGATATTTTATGTTTGTTACAGATTTAAAATCGAAGTTTTTTTATTTTATAATTAATGTTGTGAATTTTGTGTTTACTTATTTTTTTTAAATATAATATTGAGTGTATAATAGACAAATCTATAGAAAATATTAATGTTTGTGGAAAGTAATTTTATACGGTCAAGTCATCAAAACTCTTCAATCTACCACACCGTATTATATAATTTTTACTAGAGCGAATTGTCACAAAATTGGAAAAAATTCGTATCCGTTTTATAAGTTATATTTATTATAATAAAACAATTATTATTAACTAATAATAAAATTAAAAAATAATTTTTTTATAGAAATACAACTATAATTTTTAATATTTAAAAGAATATTAAATATTTATATGTATATAAAATTTAAAAATTACAATGGGTACGGAATTAAATCACAATCTTAAACCTATATCTGTTCTTAAATTTTAATGTTGAAGAAAATCCGCACCCGCACTCAATTAAAATAGATTTTTTTCGCCCAAATCAAACGAGTTTGGAGATATCTCCGATGTGGATTTTATTATTATCCCTAAATATAATATTTTGATTAATTTAAAATCACTTATTTATGTTAAAAAATAAAATAAATAATATCAATAATTGATTATTAAACAAATAATTATTATTTTATACCTTCAATCACCAACGATTATAATGTCAATATTAATTCCCTCACTTTATTAATTTTCAAATCTAATATATCAGTGACACCATAACCAATTTACTTTTATAATGTAATATTAACTACTTTTAGTTACTATTATATATGGAAAAAAATTATTTCATATTGTTAAAAAAAATCAGTCAAGTGTAATGAACTTTTAAAATTTTATGTAAAATATAATCAAATTTGTTAAATTTTAAATAATATTAAATATTCAATTATCTGTATTAAATATTTTTAATTAAATAAAAAATATATTAAAATAATAACATTAATAAATTATTTAAAGTTAATTAATTTTTGTTTGTAATTTTGTAAACAAACTTTTATTTATAATATTGACAGTAATTTAGACACTTTTCTTATGATAATAACCACAGAGGTATACTTTTTAAAATTAAACTTAAATAATTTTTATTATACATAAAAAAAAAATCAAATTTTTATACATTTTAAGACACTTTTTATGATTTTATTATATTAACTTTTTTTGATAGATACATCAAAGAATTTAATTTATATAAATTATTAGTGTAAATATAATTTTTACATTTTTAGTTAATCATAAATCCTCAAATTATTAAAAATATTTAATTTTAGTAATAGTTTGCAGTGGTATTTACGAGTCCTAATAATCCATTCAACTTAATTCAAATATTTATCCTAACTGATTCAAGTGCGAGTCAAATCTAAATTAATCCTTTCAAATATGAAGTAGTTTAATTTGGGTAATAAATTTTTTATATTCTACGAGTGAATCCAGGGACACAACGTGTTAACAAATATTGCATTTTATATACTTTTTTTAACTAAAACAAACAATTTTCATTTATTTAAATTATAGAATCAATTGATATAATATAATTTAAATTTGTTAAAAATATTAATAATTAATCGGCGAACAAACTCACAACATCTAATTTAATAACGTAAAATGACTTATCTATAATTGTGACAAAATTTATGTATCCATAATACATATGCTTTGGGATTTGTAACGACACCAAAGTCATTAATTGAAATTTATAATCGATCAAAACTACTCAATCAATTTAAACCAAAACCAGCACCACACAAAAATAGAAAAATGTCACAATGACAAAAAAATTCAAAAACGTCTCACTCATACATACGATGAAGTCACAACAAAAAATATAAAAAAAAAAAATTAAATTTGTATAGAAACAACTTATTTAAATAAAATAAAGGGAAAACAAATAATTTGGAGAAGTAATTTTAAATAAAAATGATTTTTAATCACCAATCTCTAATCGAGAAAGAAAAAGAGAATTTAGGGTTAGAGTTTAGGAAGGCTATGGTAACCAAGTTTTATAAACTTTTATTAATATAGATTAAGAATTTTAAGTATTGATGTTAAAATGTTTCAATTAAATTCAAGTTTTAAAATTTTATATTGTTGAATTTAGTGTAAATGTAGAATTTTTTATGAAAGAGAAAATCATATAATTATGTATATTTTTGAATTATTTAGAAAATTAATTATTACAAATTCAATGATCAAACCCAAATCAATCCTGATATCATTGAGTTGGATTAATTTAAATTTATAAGAAAAATACTGATATTTTATCCAATTCAAACCAATAAAATTTGATTGAGTCCAGTAAAATTAACTCAACCCAATTCAATCCATAACATCCCTAATAACTTCTTCTAAATTCATACATGTAACTAGTTATGATTTGTCATAATTGTAAAACTTTTTATCTAAATGATATATAAAAATCGATCTCTATCAAATTATAAAACTATATTTTTGTATAATTTTATATTTCTGATCCAATTTTTCTAATATATTTAATATCATAATACTATTGATTTATTATATTTATTGCCATACAAAACATTAATAACAATATTATAATAAGGTAGAACTATTTTCTTATTCTATTCTAGTATCTTTTTTTAGCTCCCGAAAAGAGCTTCACACTTTATTCGATTAAAAAGAAATTGAAAGAAAGAAAGTGAAAATAATGTATGAGAAAATAAAGAGTAAAATGTTGTGAAAGCATTTTGTTATTGTTTGATATAAGAGAAAGTGGAAGGAAAAAGAAGATAAATTTTTTCTCTTCTGTTGTTTGGTTAAATTGAAATTGAGAGAAATAAATATTATCACTGAAAAAACTTAAAAATCCGGAAAAAAATCACTATAATTAAGCCTTAAATAATCAGTATTTGTATGTAATAATATAATTTGATCAAATTGTAAAAATCCAAAAAGAAGCAAACTTTTGCATGTCTCAATTTTTAAGAAAAAAGGGGTCCATCTTTTACTTTTCTTTTCCTTTCCTCTTTTAATTAAAACAAATCAATGATATTTTCTTTTATGTACTTTCTCTTCGCTCCCACTCTTTCTTCTACTTTTCTTTTGTTTCAAACATAAACTTAAATTGGACATTTTTTTACGTATTATTATTATTATTATTATTATTATTTTTATTATAATAATCAAAAGAGATATTGTTATAACAAATCTTTTGCTAAGCCACCAATTCCGTAGCAGCCAAGCTTCCCAATTTGAATTTGAGCTTACTCTCTATTGTTGTTTATGGTAGCATTGAATTTTGATTTGAACCAGAGTTATTGATTTGTCAAATTTTAGTCAATGTATGCCTCAATATTGGTTTTATTTATTTTCTCTCCATTAGCATTTTGCGGCTTCATTTTCAAGAAGAACGAACAATAGTAAATGTTTTGGATCATTCTTGGGTATGAATTAGAGGATCATTGTTAGACAAACAAATAGGCCCAATCTCAGATCCTTTAAGTTCAATGTAGAGCTCTGAGTACATAACAACTTTTTTTTCTTCTTCTCAGGCTTACAATTGTTTTCATATTAAAGTATGATGTATGTTGACAAAAAAAAAAGAGTATGATATATTAAAAAGACGAAATACATTCCACGGTGCTTAATGTTTCACGAAAATAAACATCTTTGATATATATATATATATATATATATATATATATATATATATATATTTTAACACAGGTTATTTAACTTTAACTTAATTTTCACTTATATTTTTTATTTTTTTTATTTAGTTCTTTAAGTTTTATAATGTTTACATCGTTAGTCATTTGTCTCACTTTAAATAATGATTAATGCAATTAAAAATATTTTATTATTAAAAACTCTATTAAATATTGCAACAATAAATCCCTCGTACGAATCTTTTAGAAAACAATCCTCAAATCTTATAAATGGTTTATATTTCTCGATATTTCTACAATGATTTAGACACATATATAACCTCTAAAAACTTGATAATGAAAATCTATCCTCATAATTAATATCAATAACTTATAAAGTAGTATGTATAGTCAATTTACCGCGTTGTTTGAATTATATGTTAATAATAATTTAAGAAAATTGTCAAATTTAATATACTGTATACATAATTTAATATAACTTAAAGGTTAATTGTAAAAATAAAATATAATTTAAACGACTAAATTGAAAAAATAAAAAATTAAAAGATTTAAGTAAAAACTAAGATATACTTAAAGGAGCCAAGTGTTATATAAAAAAACATAAAACACGAAATTGTTATTTTTCTGAAATATAAAAGACTTTGAGATGAATTTTGTCTATTAAAAAGTAGTCATATATTAATTCTTAAAATTGTATGGGTTGATCATTTTAGTCTTTTTAATTTGCAAATAAGCAAAATATTCCTTGAACTTGAATGACATTAAACAAATCGGTAATTCCATTAATTGAAGCAGTAAAAGACTGAACCCATTTTGCTGAAGTGTCATTGTGAAAAAAAATTGATATTTGAATAATTGGAATTGAGAAGAACTCAAATAGGGAGTTCTTAACATGTTTTTTTTGCCAAATTGTTTCCTTGTTTTTGTCGTTTCCCTCCATTTATGCTCTATATTTTCTTATTTATACCATGTTTTTTCCTTTTGCCCCCTTGATTCATCCTATGTGTTGATGCAATGTTGTTAGTTTTTATATGATGGGTTCTCAATGAATTTAGAAGACAACATTTAGTGCTTAGACTATATAGTTGTTGCAAAATTGTTAAACTATTGGTCCTTGAGAGATTACAAATACATGCAAATTAGTCCGTGGGATAGGCAAAATGCAGACAACAATTTTCTCATATATATAATTATCAAAATACATGATAATAATCCCCAAATCACCAATTACCTAGAGACCAAGTATGTAGTCATTTCAAATTAATATATAGTTATAAAAATGTATCTAAAATGAGGATAAAATAGTTAATAAGTGTGGATTACATCATTTCATAAATAAAGCAAATTTACTTATATTCAAATATTTATTCATCAATTATTTAGTATATTGAGGTCACATCTTAATTTGAAAATAAATATATGAAATTGAATTTATTTGTCCGTAAACTTGATTTAAACGTGGAACTCTAATAAGTGATAGACTTGGTGCAGTCAAAGCCGGTCCAAAGGAGAGGCATCCGAAGACTTTGTTTTATCCTTCACCAAAAATATAATTTTTTATTTTAATTTTTATACATTATAGAGGCCCAATATATTATAAAAACTTTTTAATCTTCCAACAACTATACACATTAACCAAAGAAGACCTCTAAAAAAATTTTAACTTTAATTTTGATACAAAGGTTGAATAATATATTATAATTTTTTTTTTAAACTTCCAACAAGTATACACATAAACAAAATAAGGTCTCTGAAAGAAATTTAATTTTCAATTTTTAGCCTAAATCAATATTAAAATTTTTAATTTCTAATTTTTGACATAATCATTATTTGAATTGACTATAGTTAATTAAAATCATATATAATGACGAGGAGGATAGTATATAGTTGAAATCATATTAAAGTTATTTATTTTCACTAAAAAATAAGATAATAAAGATATTATTTTTCACTATATCAATTACTTCATTTTAGATTAGATTTAAAAAATTTAAATTGTATGCAGATATTTTTTGTTTTCTATTTATTACTGAGAAATTAAAATCATTTAGATAATAAAAAAAAATGCATTAAACTTGAACTATCTTTAAAAGATAAGAACAAATTAGACATTGATGGATTAGATTTATTTGTATAACTTAAAATTCTAAGAGAAATAATACAAGTAGAAAATGACACACCAATTAACATACTTAATTATATAAGAAAGTTAGATTATTTTTCAAATACATATATTGCTTATGAAAACAATTCATGTAACCGTCACTTCAGCATAAAGAAGCTTTTTAAAACTCAAATTAATTAAATATTTTCTAAGATAAATTATGTTACAAGAAAGATTAAATGGATTGACTTTTATTATCAATTAAAAAAATTGTTAAACAAAATTGATTACAATAATTTGATAAATAATTTTACATAAGATAAATTTTAAATAAAATATTAATAATTTATTATTGAAAAGGTCTCATCTCATAATTTTACTATAGAACTCATAATGTGTTGGATGACCCTACGTGTAGTTAAGTCCTCAAGTGATGGAGCTTGTGTAGGTACTCTTATAGATAGTGGAGCTGGTGCGGGAGTTCTGATGAATGTTGGTGTTATTAAAGAGATACCTTAAGCAAAACAAGGGAGGAAAAAATAGGGAAAGTACAAAATGAGAAGAAATACCTATAGCAAATGGTTTGTCAAGAATTTTCTATGTGAGTTCTTCTGAGTTCCAACCATTCGAATAACAACTTTTCTTTCAAAGTAACAATGTACATCATAATATTAAATAAGGTTCATGCTTTCACCAATGAATAAAGAAGAACAACTTATTATTGCCTTAATTTTTCTATGTTTTGAAGAGGAGGAAGACACCATTATATTAAAGGGAAAAGTTATTGTTGAAAAACACAATGCATTTAACAAAGTTTGAAATTCGATCAATGTCAATTTAGTACTTGATAAGTCATTCTCAAATTAATCAATTTAGCTTTTGTAAAGTTTATCCTAAATCAATTAATTTAATCTATAATGTGTGTCACTAAATGCCTTACAAAATATAGAATTAGCCTTCACCTCACACTACATAACAACACAAATTAATAAAATGACCAATTTACTCGAGTCATTCAATTTGAGAGACTATGATACCTATTTGCAAATTTTAAAGACTAAAAAGACCAACCATACAATTTCAAACACCAATTTGATAATTTACTCCTTAAAATATTTCTACGACAATATAATCACATCACATAGGGTTACTTGTTACTAATATTGTGTTTATTAGGGAAATATAGTTTAGATACGAAAGCATGATGCTAGTTTAGATAAATTAAGTAGTGAAGTAAAAAGATGGTTGTTGTGATATTTCTATTAGGCAAACTTTTTACCCGACAAAGCATGGTGGAGGTCCCTTATTTTCAATAATCAAACACAACCTCCCAATTTTTTCTTCTCTATTATTACTTTTTGTTTTGGTCAAGCCTGCCTCAAAAGAATCCAAATCACAATCCCTTTTATTTTACTCCCAATTAATCCCTTTATCTCCCGCTACCTCACGTGTATTAAGATATCATCACCATATATTAATTCTTTAAGATAATGAAGTCTTAGCAACATAAGATCACTTTTTTCTTTTACCTATACATGCACACTTGCTTAATTGATCATCACTTAGGGTGCTTTTCTTAGCGGGTCATCTAAGTATGCGACAAAAGGAACTAACTTTCCCCACCATCATATTTTTTGTTTCAAAATTATATATACTTAGATTCAACTTAATTTAAAGTTTTAAAGTTTTAATTTTTCATTTATCAAGTTTGTCATTGATTTTAATTTTTATTTCATTTATGTTACAATATTTGATTACCAAAAGTCTACATGACAATTCAAAAAGGTAAATTCTATTTTCAATTCATGAATATAACATTTAAATTGCATTACAATGACTCTTCAAAAATTTAATCCATCAACGTTATCATGGTATTCTTTAGTTTTTATCTAAGATTGTGATATTATTGTTGTCAGCGGATCTTACACAAAATATTTGGAGGAGTCGGAGAGCAACAAGTATTAACTGAAATATTATAATTGAAATTTTTGAAAGTTATATAGTTTTTTTTAGAGTATCACACAATTCATACATAGTAGACAAGTTAAAAAAAAAATTAGAATTTCAATTTTCACAAGTCACACAATTTTCACAATTCAATCAAATAAAATATATCAATTTTCATCTTTGTTAAAAAATTTCCTATTAAAAAAATGCATCAATTTTTTTATATTTAAATATCGTATCACTCATAAAAAAATACACATATTAATTAAAACAATTCACAATTAAAAAATAGTATCACACGTGTGATGGATACAAATATTAATGCCACGTGTGATGGATACAAATTTGTAGCATAAGTAAAGTAAGAATAAAAGTTAGTTTATGAAGAAAAAAAAACAAAAGAATGAAACTAGTTTAATTGTGTAATCATATTTAAAGATAGAAAATTAGATTGATAAAACAAATTATCAAGTCAAAATTTAAAATTAAGTTAAATGACATCTAGGATAGTTTGTCTATTTTTATTAGAAAGTGTACATATGAACGATATAAAAATTATATTTTTTTTAGACCTCAACAAAATGAAAGATTAATGTTGAACAATAGTTCTTATTTTATATTGGACAATTAACGTCAAGCTTCTAGCTACCTACTTGAAATTTGTGTATGATTTGGTGAGCCTAAACTAGACTCTAAATGACATGAAAGTATAAAAAGAAAGACAAAATTGCACTTCATTCACATTTAGTGAGTTTGTTGCACCACTTGTGTTAGACTCTAATAATATTATTGTGCATTTTGTACGTATACGTTTATGGTAATGTATCATTGATGAAAAATTATAAAATCTCAATTAAAATTATTCATATACACAACAAATTATTATCAAAGTGTTAACAGATATCTCAATTAAAACAACAATACACAAGTCCTTGAAATGAGGATTACCATTTAGTAATGAAGCCGATAAATTTTCTCCATTGAAAAGGTTACAAAAACATCAACATGATGTAACACTTTTTCAGAAAAAAAAAATTCATATGCTTCATCACTTGAGGTAATTAACCATCTTATTTAACTAAACTCTTAATTCATGCTAGCTTATAATTACCACCTAGCAAATGCTCATTAGCGAACAATTCTCCATTAATTTCATGATAGAAATTGTTAAGAATTTTTTGTTAATGAGCATAAGCAAGTGATCAATTAAGCTCAACTACAGTCACTAGTTATTACTATACTACCCTTTATATATATAGTACTATAGGAAAACTATATATTATATATAGCATGTTATCATAATATCATGCATCATCAACTTGCTAGAAAAGTTAAAGTTTAAATGTGATTTTTGTCCTGCAATTATAATATCTTTTAATTTTAGTTTTTGTAATTTTTTTTGTTTAGTTCAATTTATACAAATTTAAAAATTATTGTTTTTAGTTCTTGACGTCATCATCTTATTATTGAACTAAATGACGTAATTTTATTGAGGTACACATATGATGTAAAAGAACTAAAAACAACAATGTTTAATTTGTAGAAACTGAATTCAAATAAAAAAAAATTACCGTAATTAAAATAAAAATAAATTATAATTTATTGCAGAACATACTATAATTATATTTAAATCAATAGTTAAAATAGCGACAAAAAGTTAGAGATAAAAAAAAGATAAAATTCGTCTTCAATTTTGTCAACACGTCAAAATTGACGACAAATTTTATTTTATTTTCTCTTATTTCAGTCGTTTTTTCAACTTTTTCTAGCAATGTTGATCTTCATCGGACCCAGTATTGCATTCTTTCTCATCATCAAATCCTTCTAAAGAAGGGTTTGGTGAGTGACCTTTTCCGAAAGATCTAACATGATCTTTAAGAGATCTTTTGTGTTTAAAATCAGAACCACAAGTGCAATACCAAAACTTTCCACAGTTTTTCTCATGAGTCCTCCAATCTCCCTTAACAGCAAATGCTTTAGAACATTTTCTGCAGATGAATGGTTTTGTACCATGTTTTCTTTTGTAATGAGTTTGGAGAGTTCTGAAATCTTTCAATGGTTTTGCTCTTGGATGGTTGATGTTGTTCTTGCAACCATGAGAACAACAGTAACATGGTAGCCTTAGCATTGCTGCTGGTTGTGTTCCTTTGAGTGAGTCTGGTCCTTTCCTAAATTCAGATCCATGCCCCCACATATGCATCTGTTAAAAGAAGGGTCAAATTTTAGTTTGAGTTTATGAGCTAAATCTTCTTTTAGGTATAGTTTTTTAAGCCAAAAAATTTACATATATTGCATTATACCCTATGATATATATGTGTTTATAATAAGTTGTGATTTTATGAACATCATATGAAACACTGAAAATATAAGGTACTCGTATCCCAAGGTTTTCAATCAATATTGGAAAGAATATATAAAAACATGAAAAGATATGGTCTTTTACAATGGGATAAAATTAAAGGAACCTTTTGCTAAAAAGTTGGGATATGCTACCATTAATTTTGCACACATTTTTTTTTAAAGTGAAAAAGAAAGCAAAAAGAAAGAAGAGCGTTATCCATCAAATAGCTAGTCATCATTATTGTTTTCTTGTTGATGATTATTTTCGTCCTCCTCATCATAATCTTATAAACACCTTCTTCATATCAAGAGTAAATAATTCAAGTTCTAATTAGATATGCTCATTACTAATTAACACAATTATGTCATTTTGAATACATAAATTCGTCATCATAGTAAGACAAGATATATAGTTTTTTTTTTTTACTTAAACAAAATATAGAGGGTTTAAATAATGAATCATATTAATATATAAAATTTGAAGAAACCAAAATTCATTAAAAAACCATCTATTAAACGGATCGTATTAACTAGCAAAGCATGAGTACTTAGCCGACATAATGAGTATTAATAAGTGTATTAAGAAATAAAGTGAATATTCAAGTACTGAAACATAGCAATATTTATGAACTAAAATAGCTTAGTCTAATAGTCTATAGTTGTTGTATGATCGAAGTATATATAGATCCCCTTGTGACCATAGAAGCAATGAAAATAGTTTATTTTCCCAATTTGTAAAAACACAAACAAACAATTTAATAATTGAAGGGATAATTATGAATAAGTTAGGTATATGATATGAAAAAGAAAAGCATGATTGCATAATTAAAATCTCCACCTCTCCTTACTATCTTTTAAAAATTGGAAATGGTGTTTTGTGTTTATCAAGAATTTTATTTATAGAGATCAATAGATAGAAATTTATTTTACAATCTTTAATATTATCTTTATATTCTTGGCTAAAAAATAAGTGTATATTTTTTCTTTTCACACTTGCAAAATTATAAACATATAATACTTTAATAGAAACTCTAATTATTTAAATTTAATTTTGTATTACTTATATAATTGATAACCAAATTAATACTAACCTGCATATTGTTGTATCTATTGAAGGTCTTACTACATATGGAACAAGCAAATTGCATAGGTCCAACAAGGATTTGAGCAGGAGTTGGTATCCAAAACCTTTTATCCTCCTTAAGAGAAAAGCCATGAATATTTTTCTTCAATTCTTCTTCTTCTTCTTCTTGCTTAACATGAAAATCCTTAATCTTCTCATCATGATCATCATCATTAGTGTTAGGCAATCCAATGTGCAAAGCCACCTTTTCTTCTTTAACTTCAAAACCTTCCTTTTGCATCACATGGTTTTCTTCAAAGGACTTAGTTCCACTCAAGATAGGTAAAAATTGAAAAGTTTCTTGGGATAATTTGTGTTCATGATGAGGTAAAGAAGATGATGATGAGAGTGAGGAAGATGGTTTGAGCCATTCAATGAAAGTTGGGGTTTGAAGGTATAGATTCTTGTCTTCTACATTAATGGAATGATCCCTCAAACCCATCTTAATTTAGAGTGAGATAGAGTCCCTAGATTTGTGAAATATATTCAATTATTCTCTCCTCATAAAGCTTGTATCTAGACTTTATGTAACAAAGCTTTCACATATATGTATTAATGAAAGGATGACTTTATTTATTATTTATATGTAAGTATCTTTCAATTTTGTGTCTATGACTTATCTGCACAAGAAAATTTATTTGACCATATTTTGGGCCATTTGTTACAATTTATTTTTAATTTTTTATAATTATTTTTAGAAGTTTTCATATGTTGATTTGTTAAATATTTTTAAATTTTAAAAATAGAATCTTTAAACAAATCTAAACATTATTTCAAATGAGAAACTGGTTAATTTAAATAATTTATCTTAAAGAAAAATCATTGTTGATAATTTATTTATTAAAAAGTTATTTTTAATTATTGAAACTATAAATATAAAATAACTTCTATTTTTCTTAAGAATATTTAAATAGCAATTTTTTAATTATTGAATGCGAAAATATTTTTTATAATCTATAATAAATTAAATAGGCTCTAATTAGTGAGGTTTCTTGAGCAAATTTTCTTTTTCATCTACAAGGCAATAATACAAGACCTTTTAAAGATATTCAAGTTCAGCTTCACTCGACCAATTTAATTAATATTGTGGTTATCTTTGTCTCTATAAAACTTTTGTTTTTCCTTTATTTTAAAAATTTTCTCCTTTTGTTTACCCTTATACTTTTTCTTAATCTTTTTTTTGGTGTTGGCCTTTGTTTGTTTCCTTTTGATGAGAGAAAGAGAAAAGGAGAGAGACTAATTGGTGGGTATAGAAAATGACATGCAAAACAGGAATCACCAAAGAATCTTATAATAGTATGAACGATATATATGAGGTGAACTATATACTTGGTGTAATTAATTGGTACAATGTGAAGTGAATGAGGTTGGTCCTTTTTTCATTCTCATTCTACCATAATGGAATTTGACCAACATGTGTATGACATATTTTCTCAAGCATTGACCTTAAGCATGATCTCAATTCTCAAATTAGACTATGAAACCATAAATACATTTGGTCAACACCTAAACGTAGAAAATGTTTTGTAAATGACGAACATCAAGTAGTAACAAGGACCCAGACACAATGTTATCTAGTGTTACGGGCCATATATAGAGAGCACAATCGCTAGGGTTAGTGTAAAACAATCTTACACTCATATATGATAAAACTATCATATTTCTATGTCTCATGATGGATTTTAAAATAACTATAAAAAAAAGAGATAATATGACAAAGTAATGAGTTTTGATTGAATGTCACTATAAAATAGTAAATTTTTATTGAATGTCACTATAAAATAGTAAATTTTTATTGAATGTCACTATAAAACAGTTTTACATTGATAATTGATATTATTTCATTAAATATATATATTGGTTAATAAACTTAATTACTAATTAAAGGGAAGAAGTAACACCTACTTGTTTATTTATATAGTGTAATTAATTATGATATAACAAGTGTAAATGACTCATTCAAGGGTTAGTATTCACCGGAAAAAATTTTATTATTAAAAATCGTAGTTTTTGAGTTAAACAAATTCGTAGATTTACCGAACATAATCAAAAGATTTGTTTATAGAAAATTTGTAAAATAGCATAAACTCATATTTATTAGAACCAATTCACAAAATTTGTAAAAAAATCAATCAATTCACAAAATCTAATTATTTTATATTTAATACATTGCACCAAAAATCTTAACCACATAAGATAAAAAAGTAATTTTTATTTCTTTTTTAAAAGAAAAGTATTATTTTGTTGGTAAAAAATGGGTGTGTTTGTTACCATTTATTTTAAATGTTATATATATATATATATATTAAATAATCTCTATCAGGACTTTTTTATTCATTTATTAAAATGAAAAAAAAAGAATATTAAATTATAAGTTTTTTTTAGGCTATTTTTAAAAAATGTGAGTACTTTATCCAACATCTAATAAAAATGTGATACATAAATAAATTTATTAATCAACTACGCACGAGTTTGTGAGTATCATTTACACATTTATTTATGGGACGATTTTTATTGGATGATGTATAAATTATTTGAATTTTTCAAAGACAATCTAAAACTCACCGTAAATAAAATATTGAATAAATTATATGTGATTGTGTATATAAATGACTATATATAAATCATAAAGGTTAAAATCATTTAGTTGAGATATTAATTATACCGTTTAATTTATCTATTTCACAACAAGAAAATATAGATTATCTGATTGCCAAAAGCTCTCACAAAAAAGAAAAAACAGTCATAAATTAGGCATTTGTAGCGGCTTTTAGCAGCCACAAATAAGGTGGTCACAAACCTTTGTGGCGGCTAAAACGACTATGAAATGTGAAAATTTTGTTGTCTTTTGTGAAGGCAAAGACCGTCACAAACGTCTGATTTTGTAAGGGCATATGCCGCCACAACTGTCTCACTTTGTGAGGGCTTAGGCTTCCATAAATGATAGACTGATTTTAAAAAGTTAAGCTTTTGCGGGGGTCCAGGCCGCCACAAATGCTTCCCTTTGTGACGGTTTAGGCCGCCACAAAGTATGCTCCAGATTCAAAAAATAAATATTTTGTGTGAACTTAAGCCGTCACAAAATATTAATTTTATTAAAAAATTATTTTATTAAATTCGAATTAATAATAAAAAATAATATTATATATAATAAATTAATATGAATATAAATTTAAAATTACAATATTATAATTTAATTAAAATTAAATTAAAAATATGATATTTAAATTTAAATTTAATATGTTATATATAATAAACTAATACTAATATAAATTTAAAATTTAAATTTAAAAGATAATATATAAATTTTTTGAACTAAATCAGCTACAAATCTTTTTAATAACTAACAAAAAATATTAATATCATCAATTTTAATAATGTTTTTTTTTTAAATAGTTATATTAAAATCAATAAGTTTTACATGTGTTTTAAACTTTTATTTATCATATATTATGTAAACAACATAATTTCTATTTTTTTATAAATAAATATACAATAATACATATTTTATTAATCTATATTTTAAAAATAATATAAATATATTTATAATATTACATATATATTTACTAATCTAAATTTAAAATGTATAAAATACTAATTTGATGTCGGGTAGTGTCTGACTTGAAACTTTCACAGAGCTTAGAACTCTTCGAAGTAATTAACACAATTTCACCACTGTCAAAATAAAAATTCAATAATATTAATTACATAAATAACTTCAAATCAAAAATAAAAATAAAAAACTAAATATATAATATAATATAAACTTACCAAAATTCAAGCAAACTTGGAGGAATAATTTTTGTAGAGAGAAGGTTGAAGTAAAAAATAATAAGAGGAGTAGAGTGATATTTATACAATATGGTTGATATTTTGTGGTGGCCTGAGCGGCCACAAATGGCAACGTCTGAGCAGTCACAAATGATTTGTCTTTGTGGCAGACTTTACCCTCATAAAGGGTTGATTTTGTGGCTGCAAAAGCACTCACAAAAATCTTAAAAATTTAGGTGGATTTTGTGGCTGCCTAAGCCCTTACAAATCACAAAGTTGTGATTTTGTGAGGGCTTAGGCAGACACAAAATTCACTTAAATTTTTAAGCTTTTGTGAGGGATTTTTCAGTCACAAATAAAGATCAATTTCAATTTATATTTATGAGGGTTTTTTCGATCACTAATTTGTGAGGACTTTTTTCAACCACAAAATATTTGTAAACTTGATCACAAATAAAAAGATTTCTTGTAGTGTTTTAATTTGTAGATATTCAATAACTTATCATAAATTGAGGAAGATGCCATTGATCATATGAGTCAACTTAAATAGTCAAAGAACAATTGTTAGAGGCTATCTTTATTATCTAATAATTGATAAGGTAAAGCTACTAATAAGTTGCTTCTTCGCAGTGTAGGGTCACTCACTTTGTAGCTTTCTATAATGAAAAGATTTTCTGTTCAGGTCTTGTGAAACTTAAGAAATACCAATTTCAACAAAACTCTAGAAAGCATTAAAAATGTATCTTGGACTTGATTTATTGACAAATTTTGTAGATATACTGAATTTGTTTTATCAAATCGGTATTCTAACCTTTTGGATTGTCTATAAAGTAGGTAATTTTTGTGATTATATTGGATTAAATTAAATACCTCTTTTATTTTCTTTAATATCAATTACTTATTAAAAAAAACGGCCACAAATATTCAATTGTTTGTCATATATATCTAATTTTCCTATTTTGAAATAAATCTTGTTCTAGTACCGGTGTAGAGTAAATGTTGAGAATGTTTGACAATTGAAAAAGAGTGTTCAAACATCAAATGGTACAAATACTTACCTCGAAGTCCCCTTTTTCTATTTGGTTTTATGTGCTATAGTTACTCTCCCGTGACCATACCTTTTTCAATTATTTGTCACTTTCTCTTTCTTTGTAATTTAAATTTTAAAAACAGTTGTTTGCAAGGTCCATTTTAATAAACAATGTGTTTATAAGTAGTGAGTAGTTTTTATTTTATAAATTGATTTTTTAGAGTTGAGTTAAATTAAGTTTAAATTGTTATAAGATTGATTCAGTTATCCTTTATCAATAATAGACTGCTATCATCCCACTTGTATCAACATATTTAAAGCCGAGTCCAATTTTGTCTTTTTATAATAAAAAATAAGATTCTATTAGTCATTTGAATATTATTCTTGATTATACTCTCTTTCTTCTTGAATTTTTTTTCGTATATTAAGAAAATTGGATGCTACAATTAATGTGTGTATTTTATGTATTGTTGTTATTAAATTATCCATTTTATATACAGATATTTAGCGCTAATTATTTTTATATTCCAAGATAGATTATTGGTGTTAACAAAGATAGATTTGAAAAAGAATAATAAATGCTTTAGTGATTTGCATAAGAGCTTATAACTAGGGACAACAAAATTTCCAATAGATACATATAATTAGAAATAGGAGACTAATATTTTTTTTTGGTAATAATTGATTTATTATCAAGGCTTGCTTCACACATCTTTATCAATAGAAATCAAAAGAATTTGTACCAATTTTTTTTAAAGAACCTAACAAAGGTTACACATACTAATCATAGATAAGCCTAGAATCTTAGATTCATTATATTTATAAAAAAATTTATATTAATTAATGAAAAAAAATAACTTTAAAAAAATATTATAATCATTTAATCAAATAATACATTACATTGTAATTTGTGATTATTTATTCAAGTGATATATTATATTATTTAATTTGATATATTATACTATTTCGACACATATTTGTGAACATGCGACTTTGGTCTGTTCACGAGCGCACAGAAGCTTCTGTGCAAGGAGGATTTCTAACCAAAATACACTCTCTCCTTAGAGACTTCATTCTTCATAGAGTCTCTGCTAATTAGACTTGTCATACTAAAAAAAAATCAACAATTAGAAAAGTCATGTCAGAAAATGTAATGATTCCCTCTAAGCATTTCATTCATTTTGGAAGTGGAATTCATTGACTTAGTATCACAATCTTTTTGTCAATTGCACGAGGTAACTTTACATTTAATTTCTCAAAACAAATTGTGATGTCTATTAATATAGTGATTAATATTTCCAAAATATGAAATAATATTAATTGCATATTTATATACCAAAATTTGAATGATAGAGTTGAATTTAAAAAAAGTTAAATAACGAAAATTTCAATTCGTCAATTACATCATAAATAAACAAAAATACTTTAAAAATATTTTATTTTATTTTATTTTATCAAACATACATTAACCCTTCCTACCAACAAGTTGATAACAACTAAGATTTTGTCATTTAAGAGAATACAAAATGGAGATTAATACTGCAGAAACTCTATATAGTGATGAATCAAATATATATTTAACTACACCTAAAAATAATCTACCTAGTTAGGAAATGGTGAATCAATGTCTAATTAATCGAGTAAGGGATCAATTTAAGGATAATTGAAAATGAGTAAGTGGATTGTTTATCGGATCTTAAGAATTTTACTAGGGCCATAGGAATGTGAGCACTGGTCAAAATCATGTGGAAAATACAATTCAACCTCTAAGGCTCATTTCTTTATTTATAAATGAAGATAACATACACAATTACAAAGTAGAACACAATTAAAAAGAAAGGAATCGTATCAATTATGTATTAGAAAATACCACGTAATAAAATCATTTTGTTCAAAAATAATTTGAGACTCAAATGATTTTTTTTATACATCGTTTTGATATTAAGTGATTATTTTTATTAACCATTTTAAAAAAGAGTTAAATTTTTTGAACATTCATTTTTTCTTCAAAATATTTCTCTCTCTATATATAATTATCTCCCTCTTATTCCTTTCTCTATTTTTTCTTTGGTCTCTTTTTTTTCTCTAGAAGTTGATCTATCTTTTTCACTCTTCTAAATAGAGATTCTAGAAGGGTCTTCGTTAACAAAGGTTTCCTTAGTAACTTAGGAACTCCATTCTCATTACTACTCAAAATAGTTTATAAAAATAGTCAACGAAGGTTAAAATGGCCACTTAACTCTCACAATAATTCAATCAAAATCTGTCAAACTATTGTAGCCAAATTAATTTAGATTACGTGATATTTGCGTAGCATTAATATGGAGTATCACATACGCAATTAACGTGACACTTCATACCTTAAATAAAAAATTATCAAATTAAGATGCTTTTTGATTAACACTTCAATTTCATGGACAATATTACTATTATACAAATTTAAGGTACAAACTCTACCTAACTTTTCATGTACAAAATTTGTAACTTTTTTTTCTAAAATATGCTGCCGTGACAAACTATAATCCTTATCTTCGTTTCACGGTAATAGTTTAAGAATTTAACATAAATATAGTTGTTAAACCGTCGATCAATCTCAATTATTTTATTAATATTATTTGATTTTTGTTATAATTATTTTTAAAGTTAATCATTTAATTATTCGCAATGTTCCAATCGCGTAATTTTTTTTACACTATCAATGTATAAAAATTAAAATCACAATTTAATTCTTAAATATCTATATCGTGTGCATATATTTCTATTGATCCAATATATTGAAGCTTCTACGAAGGAATTGTACTATTACATGACATCACTTTCTTCATATTCCTCCCTAAAATTGTATAAAATAAGTATAATCATTTATTTGTTGATTCAAAATGTTGTCCGTAATTGAAGGACTAGGTCTCGGTGGAGTTGAGATGGTGGTGGGAGAACGATGAGACAAATTAGTTTGTGTGGGTTGCATGGATTAAAATATTTTGAATTATCAAGGGGTCGCATATATAATAATCGTTATGATTAAAATTCAATATAGGTGTGTTCTAACTTCTTATTGTCATGATTAAGTTCATGAAACAATGAACTATTTTCAACGTGGTCCATTTTTTTTAATAAACAAAATCCATTAAACGCAAAAGAATAGGAATATTGCATATTTGTGGAATTGAAACATAGGCCAAAATTCCTGCCATAATTGCATACCCACTCGTGGTGTTGAATCTTCAAGTGTCCAAATTCTTCAATATCATTTTCATTTCATTCTTCCATATGCTTGGAGGAAAATCATTTGAGTCCTTTCCCCAAAGTTCGTGATAATTAAATTTATTTATTTTTTTTAATGAATGATAAACAAAATAATTTATTATCAATTACAAGTAAGTTCAGAATTAGGGTTGAATTTTAAAAAAAAATTAATTAAAGAGAAAAATAAAATTTAAAATAATTATATAAAAAGTATTATATAATTAAAGTATGATACATTTTTACATATATTTTTAATATAATTAACCTTACAAATTTCATCTAATCATAAATATCTTTTAACTAACTCTAACAATCTACGCAAGTTGGAAGTGTGTAAAAATATTTTTAATTTGAGAAAAACAGTACAAGAAAAAAGAAAAACAAAATATAATTAATAAAAAAAAAATTACAAGAAAAATAATACAAGCCGTAACCACATCGGCTAAACAATAAAACTCATAGAAAGTAGAAGCGTTCGAGGTACATAATTCTTGCGGAAGTCTTCCGCTTACTTTGGACTAACTTAAAAAAATTTCTATGTCTCTACGACATTCACTTCATTAAAAATCTAGAATCTCAATCTTGAATATTTAAATGTCAAATTTGGCCAACAAAACTTAAACATCATATGATAGAAATACAAAGAGAATAAAAAATGTGTAATACCATAGAAATAAAAAAAACAAAGAAAGTGATTGTTGTTTTACTAAT
Source organism: Cicer judaicum (assembly GCA_037974835.1). Classification (NCBI taxonomy): domain Eukaryota; kingdom Viridiplantae; phylum Streptophyta; class Magnoliopsida; order Fabales; family Fabaceae; genus Cicer; species Cicer judaicum. Next base: position 5,972,574 of record JBBPBS010001143.1, on the reverse strand, counting down.
ATATCTTAAAAGCACAAAGAGAAAATCAACAATAGTTAAAAATAATGAAATTATAGTGATATATACCACTAAAGAAAATAATGACTACTAATGAACAATGAAACAATAAAAAATCGCACCATAAATCATAAAATATTTTCTATCTTGAATATTCAAATATTATACAATTAAGTTGAGAAAGAATGAAAAATCATAAATTTAAATTGAAAATAAAAAAGAAAAAATAAAAAAAATTTTAAAAAAAAAATATAGCAAAATAATTATTATTGCTCATAAAATTATTAAAAAATTATATAAATTTACCTAAATTTATTGAGTTCATTGGAAGTTCAATTTATTAAACTCAATTTTATCGGTGAGTTTATCAAAAATCACGTTTACCTCCAAATGAACTCAAAATTAATACCTAAATTTATAAAATTGTATGGTTACACGAATTAACTTGCAATTTTAACGATAATAATAATAATAATAATAATAATAATAATAATAATAATAATAATAATAATAATAATAATAATAATAATAATAACCTCAGTATTTTAATAAAAAATGACAAAAATGAATGAATTTTCAATGTTTATGATTGAATCTATTTAGTGAGTATTTTTCTTTAACTATTTAATGAATCTTTTAGTCGTTGTAAATAATAAATTAAAAAATAATGTCAGTACAACTATTTTGTATTCCCTATACATTGTGTATAAATTTAATTACATTATCTACTCTATTTTTTTTTAACACTTTATTATAAAACATCATAAAGACATTACTATTCAAATATAAAATATTTCTCCCTTTTTTTTTTATTATACAATGAGTATCTATTTATCTATCTATCTACAAAACCATATTAAAATTTAACGAGTGGGGGTCTACCCTGTATAAAATACTTACATTAAAATTATACACGAGCTTCGCTGCTGATCCCAAATTCCATGATTTATGATTGATACCTAATTAGTAATTAGTATACACCTCTTACTCTTAGGTTGTCTTTTCCCAACTATTGGGCGTACGTCCTCACCCACCATATTGGGCTCACCTTTCTTCGTATCATAATTATAAACCAAAATTTTTCCTTGTACCCTCGTTGTTATACCTATATCTTCAAAATAAGAATGAAATAATTATTTTGCTCTCGTATAAATAATAAAATTTCCACAAAATTTCTATTTCATATTTTGACAATTCCAGAACAGAGAGTAAATTTTTTTTACCAAATTTCTGAAAAAGTTAAAAAACAAGTTTTTCGGTACAGAGTTGTACTCCGGAAATCTTTGATGAAGTTTTCCGATACAGAAGCTATTACTGAAAAACTTTGATGAAGTTTTCCAGTACATAGGAGTATTCCGGAAAACATGTTTTTAAGTTCTCTGATATAGAAAAATGTTTCAGAAAACTTGATGGTCAACATTTCCGGTAGCTACCGGAGAACTTGAGCTTCAAGTTTTTCGGAAGTATAATTTTTCACTTCTGTATCGAAAATCTTTTTGAAAGTTTTTTTGTACCGGAAATCTTTTTTAAAGTTTTCCGGTAACAACCTTCTGAAAAACTTGAAAAAAAATAATTCCAAAAATAAAGTGTGTACCGAAAATCTTTTTTAACTCCAAAAAAGATGAAATGATAAAAAAAATAAAAATTTTGAATTAACAAACATATAATTGGTATTTTTTTAAAATTATGGGGTATAGGTGTAAAAGTGGGGGTGCAGAGGAAAATTTTCATCATAAACCCACGTAATTTTATTCGTTTTTTTAACCTTTAATTGTTTAACGTTGAGTTCAATTAATTAAATGAGAAAAACACTTATTATTATTATTATTATTATTATTATTATGAGAAACTTTTAGTTTTTTTTATCCTTATAGCTATATAATTATGTATAAACCTTACTTTTGATATTTTCTTGTGTCGTTTTATTACAAGACTTATTAATTCCTTCAACTGAAAGTAAATACTATTTCAAACGCATTAGATATTAAATATTGATATTTCTTTTCATTAATACTTGAATTTGAATTCATCACGTTATAATAGTTGATCTGTGTTAAAGTCAATTCCATTAGTTTATTTTTTCTCTCTCATTATTTTTAAAAGTAACAAATTTTAGGGAGGAATATGAAGATGCTTAAAAATACATTTAATCCCTTCCACAATACAAGATGACTCAAACCCCACAATACATACACAAAACTGACTCTGCACATAGTGACTGTAGTGTTACATAATTTATGATCGATTTTACACTTTTTTATTTTAAGAGAGAATTAATTAATATTTTTTATTATATTTAAATTTTATTACAGTTTTAGTCTTTAAATTTTTATAATTAATTTAATCTCTATATTTCAAAATGTGATAATTTTAATTTATATTTTATATTTTTTAATTTAAAAAAATAACGATTTAATATATTTAAAATTTATATCTTATAAAAGTAGACAACTGGAATGACGGATTAAGACACCTAGGAGTATTAGGAAAAGAAATTTCAAATCGAAAAGCTAAGGTAACCACTATTTTGTTTTTTAATATGTAGGCCATCAATCATAAATGTTCAATCACTGGCTTATGTTGTTCCCTTTTGATGCATGATACATCTTTTTATTTCAGACCGGCTGATTGACATGTCTTTTGATTTCACATTCCATTTCTCATCTATATTATCCGTTACTATAATCCATTGGTTATTAACCATCTATATATCAATAATACACTCAATCATGCATGCAATTATAAGTATAAATAGAAATTAAAGTTTTCTCTTTAGAGTAATATGCCATTTTCTGAATCATAAAATCGTTAAATAATTTCCCATGTTCTAACATAAAAGGGTTGTGTTAGGTTGATATTCCTTTCTACTTTTATCTTATATATATTTTCACTTTTTGCTACTTTTACTTTTATTTTTTTTTCAATTACACTTAAATAAAATAGGCTACATAAATTAAATATATTCAAGTAATTTAATTTATATTTATATATGTGTAATAAATTAAATTATGAAAATTACATAAATTATGTTAACGTAATTTATTTAAGCTTAACTAAAAAAATCAAAGATGAAATTAACATCAATGACATTTTTTTTTTAAGAATGTAACTTGACGATGAATCAAAATAGAAAGAAATTGTTACTTGTTATAAGGTAACATAGAACACTGTTGATTTTTTAAGCTATATATAAAAAAAAGCTTTTAAGAGAGTCAGAAATTCAGAACGGCATCTAGCACACCTAAATTCCTTTTTTATAATCTCTTGGTCAATATTATTACACAGCAAAGAAATAAACAACTTCAGAATCTTAAATCCCTTAAAAAGTGGGATTCATGGACTTTATCATTTGAGAAAGACAAAGAGACAATTATCAAGTCATTGTTAAAAGTTTTTCAGGTTTTCTTTTTTGTTGTCCTAAGACTATTCAATTTATAGAATGTGATTAACAATGACCTTAATTCATTTTTGGATATTTTTTTCTTTCATAAAATCGGTTACATATGTTAAAGTGTAAGTGTACTAGCTACTAGTCTCTAAAGTTATACGCATAGAAGCAAGGAATAACCTTACCCCTAAGTCAAAACTAATATCGGTATAAAACAATGTCGAGTTTATATATGTCTAGCCCCTTATTTATTTTTTTTAGTTTATATATGTGTACTCTAATTATCACATGCTTTCTTTATCAATAAAAGTTCGTCTCTTCAATTAGGTTATTTCCAAAGTTACATGTCAATTTGAAAATCGTAAAAAACAAAATTCAGTTGAAAATTAGTATTTTTCTTCCAAAGTTATTCGGGCTAATTTTTTTTTAGAAAAAAAAAATCAAAAGAAAGTCTAATTAAATCGAGTACTTCAAAAGAAAGTCACATGTTTATTAATAGATGTATAAAGTGTATTTCAAACATATAGAGATAACAAAATAATACGCACCCACGAATATTAACCCAAACCCATTTGATTTAGGCGGGGAAAATCTGCTTTGATTGGAGTGCGAGTGAGAATTTTTATTAAAATTAAATTTCGAGGGCAGGGACGGGTTTGGGGGTGATGATATCTATCCCAAACCCGCATCCGAACCCGCAAGTAATATTATATCAATTTATAAATTTTTTATACATATACATATAAAATATGCTTAATATTTTTTTAAACATTAAAATTATAATCCTATCTCTATGGAAAATATTTTATTATTTTATTATTATCTAATAATAATTATTTTATTGTATTAATTATAATATATATAATTTTTAAATTTATAAATGAGTGCAGCTGTGGGCGGGATAAGCCTCGTGGGCGGAGATGAGTCTAAATTTTACACCCATTATGAAATTGGTGTAGGTTTTTCTTTATAAAAGTGTGAGGATACATGAGAGAAAATCTATCTAGATCCGTCCATTGTTGTATTTATGAAAAAAAATCAAGATCTAGCATTGAATAGAAAACTATCCACCTTTTATGAAGAATTGCAAATGTCATTTCCAATCAATACCACCCAACTAATATTAGTAGTGTAATCATTTACCATATTTAAGAGTATGTAATAGTATTAACTGTTAGACATAAGTCATCCTGATCATGATTTTGACATAATTAACACACATATAATGTTCATGCATCATTTGATAAAACTAACAGTTTGAACCGAGTTACATTTCAGGAAAATCAAGTAAACACTATACACTTGAACACAAGCTTGGATCACAAGGAATCAAACAAAAAGTAGAGAATGAGCTGGAGAAAGATGCAATTCTATCTAGGGTCATTAGTGGTTATAGTAGCTATTTAGTAGACTCATTCATGTGATTTCATGCTTAAGTATTTGCCAAATTTTAAAATGAAATCTTAAAATTAACAAGTAAACAAATCGATTAGCAAGTCAATTGCTAAATCCATTGTACAATCGATTGCTTGACTTATAATTAGAATTTTCACTAAGTACATCGATTGGGAAATCGATTACCTAAAGGTTTTTAGTGAAACCTCAACTCTGGATTTAAACCAATCGATTGGATAATTGATTAGCACGTCAATTGGAAAATCGATTTTGTTACTTACAGAACCAAGCTAATTCTTTGCAAATCGATTGACAAATCGATTCAGAAAACTCTTTTTCATCAGACTTGACCTCTGTAACCAACCAATCTATTGAACAATCGCTTGGGACATCAATTGAGAAATCGAGTTGTTAAGTCACAGAGACAACCACTTATTGAAACAATCAATTGGGAAATCAATTGTGAAAAAGTTTTTTTTTCAGACTGAGCATCTGAGATCAATCAAATCGATTGAGACATCAATTGAAATTTGTTTCTTAACTTGCAAGATATATACTAATCGATTAGGTAATCGATTGAGAAAATGAAATGCTTAATCATATATCAGAAACAAGTTTATAGTCGAATGGCACATTGATTTCAACTAAATGGCTGAACCACTGTAACAAGGCATATCGATTGACAAATCGATTGAAGTAAAATATCTGAATCACTAAGACTAGTTACAATCGGTTGACGAATCGATTGAAGCAAAATGTTTAAGTCACTGTGATCAGTTCAATCGATTGACAAATCAATTAGCTTAAAGTTTTGTGTTACATCAGCCAACTGCCAAATCGATTATGAGTAAATCAGAGTCGACTGCGTAATCGATTATTTTGATCTTGTTGTTTGAACAAAACACCTATAATCGATTACTCAATCGATTTTGATATGAACATGCTTCTATTTCTGATTTAAGCATTAAAAGAATCGATTGGGCAATCGATTAAGATGTTTTTAAACCTTTATAAAATCGATTGTGGAATCGATTTTACTGTTGTTTTTCTTAAACATATATAAGTTGACTCAAATCACTTTTTCTCATAACTTTGACAGAACTTTGATATACCTTTGAATAGCTTTTGACACACTTGAAACAATTTTTTTCACACACGTTTTCACAAAACTTTGAGAGAAATAATTCGTTTGGCAAATCCTTATTGTGTGTATGTCATAGTGTGATTGAGTCGTTTTCTTGAATGATCTTTGATCTTTTATCATTTCTGTAAACAACAACTGTGAAAAATATTCTGTAAAAACGCAGTATAGAAACTGGTGGCTATCTTCGTTGGTGAGGGTGTTCATCAAGAAGAAGCCTCATCGTTATCTTGGGAGAGTTTGGCGATTTACTCGAGGGATACGGTGGCTGTGTAATAGAAACGAGAAGAGTTAGATAGATAGGCCTTGTGTTAGCTGGACAATCTGTAAAATATACTCTAGACGATTCTATTGGAAAAAGGCTGAAATCGGTTCGATTTCAGGACTGGATGTAGGCTGTCATACTGACAGCTGAACTAATATAAATCTTGGTGCACATTTCTCTTACCCTTTCTCTTTATTTCAATATTGCATGAAAGCTTAATTTTGAATGTATGTGTTAGCAAAATTGTGTCTTGTTTGATATTTTGAATGAGCATTGTATGTGTACACTTGTATTGTTTTACATGCAATCTTTGTTCCAGAATAAATTTTATAAATTGACTATCTTGTTAAGGTTAGAATTTATCACGTTTGAATTGGAATAATATTGATCACGTTGGTTTCGATATTAATTTCAATAATTAAGAAAAATTGAATTTCTTTACTTGTAACCTTGCATAAAGGATTGCAGTATTCCGTACTACTCTTTTATGGCACTACCAATCTTTCTTACAAAAGGACTATATATTATCTCTAATCAATAAATCTATAAAAATCCTTTTACAAATATAAAATATTCTATAAAAAAACATTTGTTAATTAGGTTTTCTACATTAATGTAGAGCAAATTTGTTAATTAGGTTTTGGAAATTTAATGTCCGTTTTTGCATTTAAAAAATTTGTTAATTAGGTTTTCTACATTAATGTATAGCAAAATATATGACATTAGTTTTATGATTCTTTTGGTTTAAATGAATTGAGTAATCACTTTTTTTCCATGTATTTTCATAAGCAAAATCATAATTTTATACATGCAAAAACATAATTAATTATTTAGATATTTAATAAAACATTGCAAAATGTTTCCTAACATATAGGAGTAGTTAGTTGTCTTTTGAAATAATCAATTCCTTCGTTAAATTTGATCTTTTATTTTAAGGTGAACACTCCTGGAGTTTGGTTGGGTATATATAGTACGTACCAATAACCAATCGTTTGAAGCTACATCACTTATTTATTTTTTAAAATAAATTAAAATTTGTGTTTATTTTGTTTTACGGGCACAATAACCTATCATTTTGTCATTGGTACTAAAAAATTTACCTTATATTTAAAAGTGAAAGCAAACTTATATGTTCAAAATGAAACAAAAAATGGAAAAGAATAAAGGTTTGCGTCAACCAATTAAAAAATATCAATTGCATGACTTTTAAGTTACATATAATAAAAGTTAAATCTTTTTTTAAATTAGAACGGTTATAATTTACTAACACATTACTAAAGGCATAAGACTTAAATTCATAAAATAACTAAAGATGCTTTTTCATATTAAAATCCTCACCAATTATATACCCAGTCTCATTTCATTTCTTTATTTAAGTACAAACCTTTTCCCATTTCTTTAACTGCAGCCATGCATCTATATATGAATCGATTATTCATTTGAAAGTTACTTTATTTAACAAATAAATTTTTGTAAAAAGATTAATTGATGTATTTCCTTTTGAAGAATCCTACAATGTTTACATCTCTAGACAAAAAATATTATAACTACGATGCCATAGAGGATCTCACACATTGTGGTATAGCATATATAATTAACAATGAGTAATTTACTAATTTATATAAAGGTAAAATATGTTAATTTGTAGTCCTGTTAACTATCAACCTTTCAAATTTAGTTCATTTAAATTTTTTATCCATTCTATAAAAATATTGTGCTTTTAATTCCTTTGCATAGACTAAATGCACCATCTATTTTTATACGGCAACTTTCCATTAACAACGTTATTATAAACTGCTACTACATAGAAACTAGAAATAACCAAACTATAAGAACCACAATTAAAAAAAACAAAGGCATAACTTTGCTCAAATTCAGCGATTCTTCTAACTTTGAACAAAGTGGCCATAAAAAAAACATCATTAATAGCCTAACCTTATTAGTGGCCTCTTAACTCAATATTGCATTAGTAGACCACTTTTTATTAATTTAAATATCAACGTCTTCTAGCAGCTGTTTCTCTTTGAGCATTGAAAAAAACAGCAGAGACAGGAGGTCCAAGGTCATTGTCTTCTGCAAATTTCTTAGTGTTGAAATGATCTCTTGATGTCGGTATTTTCATCACTGTCTGTCTGCGCTTTTGTTTGTAAAGAAGGAACACAAATCTATGTATTCCTATGTTTGGACGTGGCATTTCATACTTTATCACTTCTTTCCCTGTTTCATTTCAATTCATTCAATTACATATATTAGTTTTATATATAAGTATTTTATCTCAACTCTTCAGACACACTTCTATATTAGTCATTAGTGCCATTTCCTAAAAATATATTTGATTTTATTTATAATTATTTAAAAAATTATATTTATCAATAAATTCAAAATTACAGTCTCTATTTCGATTACTAGTGTAATTGAAAATATTTGGTCTCTAAATCGGTCACTATAGACGAAATTTTTAGTGATATTATATAAATTAATTTCAATATATAATGTCACCAAATTACTCTACTACAAAAACTTGAATTAATCAGAGAAATTTAGAGAATAAAAATGTAAATTTCTCTAATTAGAGAGAGAATTCATTTTTTTATAATTATGACTAATTTCAGTCACTAATTTATTTTTTATAATAATAATATTAATTGACTTACCAAACGTGGTATCCGTTGTGCCTGGTATATCTGTAACTATCCTGCGCACAATTAAAATAGGTCAGACAAATTGTTTATCTCCAGATTTATATACTTAAATCATCAGTTTATGTCTCAAACTCTTCTTTTTGTTTGCTTCAACCTTTAATTTCTATTTCTCCATGAAATTTATTTTTTTTCTTAGGTTTTTTATTCATGCATGATACTTTTAACTATCTTCTTTAATCTTATATTTCATATAACAAATGCTCATTCAACATTTTTTTTGGAATAATCTACATGCAAATGTAGAGAGTAGTATTTTCCAACATTTTTATATATATGAGTCAGAGATAAAACAATGTTTAATAGAACTAAACTGCTTACTACTCAAATCACCCCAATTTGGTATATTAAGTTGATGTAAATTATTTTATAATTTTTTTGTTCCTCTCAGATGTATAATATATATACCAGTGTAGATGTTCCTTCAAGTATGGATCACTAGGGCCAGGGACATCTGGATCTGTCATGATCTGAAACAAAAATCATGAAAATATATACATGCAAGAAAACAGTAACAAGATGAAAAAAAAAAAGAAGAAGATGGAATTTGGTGAAATAATGTACCAAAGTGAAGAAGGATCTCATATCACCACCATGGATATGAACCTTAGGCTTAATGGTAACAGAAGAAGGAAAAAACTCATGACCATTGTAAACTTGCTTAGTGTTGTTGTATGTGACAGACATTTTCACAGTTGTGTTGAAGTAATCAACTACATCTCCGACCACTCTTCCAATCACAAGAGGATCTGCTGATACAATAATATTCATCATGCCAACTAATTTAGATTCGTTAGTGTTTGATTTGTGTGTGTGTGAATGTAGATATAAAGCAGAAACCCTATTTATAAAGTTTATACTTTATACATAGGACTCATCAGACATAATTGACTAGGGAAGGGAACTGTAAGAATCAAATAATTAAAAAGAAAATGAAAGGGGGAGTCTTCTACTTCGATTATTAATTTAAGTTATTAATAAATGATAAATGAAAAAAATATATGATAAAAATATTAATAACTTAGATAATATTATTTATATCAAAAGTTATATAGATTTATATAGTCAACTAGATAAATAATTAATGGTGGAATATAAAATAGCTATTAGTTATTATAATTTATTAACCAATTTTACTAATAGCAAAGATATATCTAACCTTATGAAAAGGCTGCTTAATTCAGTTGCTTTTTGTGTGTCTGTGACTGACATTTAGCTTGTTACATTGTCTTTAACAACATGATTCAGGTTAAGTAGCCTTTTCATAAGGTTAAATATGTAGCTTTTCAAAAATAATAATCCAATTTTCATAAGGTTAAATATGTAGCAGTAAATTAAGCAGTAAAATAATAAAAAGATTGAGAATTTTGCATTCACGCGTAATATTAACACTATCATTTTTCAACAAGCTAACATTTACAATTCAGAAAAAGAAATTAAAGATGTATTAATTAACATGTTGATTGTAAAAAAATATAATCCATGATAGTGTTAAGTAGCCTTTTCATAAGGTTAGGAAAATTGAAAAACTACATTCTTTTTTGACAATCATAGACCTTTAATTTCTTTTTCTGAATTGCAAATATTAGCTTGTTGAAAAATCATAGTGTTAATATTATGCGTGAATGCAAAATTCTCAATCTTTTTATTATTTTACTGCTTAATTTTCCGTACCAACAACTAAACCACTTTTTAGCCCTTATGCTAAATTAAAAATTTCACAAGTGAAAATATATTGTACTATATATTTATATGTATATACTGCGCCACTATTAAAAAACGTCGAATAAGTGACAAAAATTTAGACACAACAAACTTTATAACTAATTTGTCTCTATTTGTGTCACAAAGTGTTTGAGAATAAATAAAACGATTTAAAATTTGACATCTTTAATTTATCATTTATATTTTTTAATTAAAAAATGACGATTTAATATACTATAAATTAAATGATGGAATATATAAAATATTGCTAAGGATATACAACAAAAAGACATTATATTAAAAAAAGGAAACAATTTGATTGATACCTAAAGATACCTATCAGGATAAGGGTTGTCTCGATGTTTTTGGAGGTCCAATTCGAATTTAATAAATTGAACCCTTAAGGTTCCAAAACCCTAACATCAAGATTCTACCATGGTTGGTGGTGGCGTTAGGGGTGTTCAAAAAAACCAAAAACTGAACCAAACTGTCGAACCGAACTGAACTGGTTTAAAAACCGAACAATTTTTAAACTGATTTTTTAAAACTAGAACTGAACCGAATCGGTTTTCAGTTCGAAAAACCGAACCGAACCAGTTTTTATTTTAAAAAATTTGAACCGAATTTTTTTTAGAAGTAATTAGGGGTAATTATGTAAATTTTGGTCTATATGAACAAAAAAATTAAGTTAAACCAGTTCAGTTTAAAATAATAAACCGGTTCACTACTTTTATAAACCGGTTCAGTTCGGTTTTTCAAATTAAAAATCAGTTCGGTTCAATTTTTAAACGGTTCTAGTTCAAAACTGAACTTTGTCCACCCCTAGATGGCATAGTGCTAGATAAAACTTTAACAACATAATTCAGGATTTTAACATTTAATAGTAGATAATGACGTCTCATAGAATATAGTCTCTATTTAGATTGCATATATATTCTAGAGGCATAAAATATGAATATAAAATTTTAGAATAATGAGTATATATAAAAATAAATTAAGATACCAGCCATGTAGCAATGTTGTTGTTGGACATGTTTATTGCCGGTTGGGATGAGTATTAAGGAAAGAAATCTGAAGGTTCAAATCGAAAAACTAAGATAACCACAATTTTTTAACATGTAGGCAATCAATCATAAATGTTGAATCAGTTGTTTATGTTGTTTCCTTTTGAGTGTGATATATGCATGATACATCTTTTTATTTCAGACCAGCTGATTGACATGTCCTTTGATTTCACATGCTCGTTTACGAATGTTCCGTTTCTCATCTATTGTCCGTTGGTACAATCCATTGGTTATTAACCATATATATCAAGCAATAATACATTCAATCATGCATGCAATTCTAAGTAAAAATAGAAATTAAGTTTTTCTCTTTAGAGTAATATACCATTTTCTGAATCACAACATCGTCAAATAATTTACCGTGTTCCAACATAAAAGGGTCGTGTTAGGTTGATATTTCTTTCTACTTTTATCTTATATACATTTTCACTTTATATTAGTTTTATTTTTTTAATTACACCTAAATAGAATAGGTTACATAAATTAAATATATTCAAGTAATTTATCTAAACTTAATTCAATATTTACGTGTGTAATAAATTAAATTTACGTAAATTACGTGAGTTTTCTTCAATGTAATCTATTTAAGTGTAATTAGAAAAGTCAGATTTAACTTAGTTTTTAAAATTAGCTCAAATAATATATTTTTAATTTAATTACAGTTTTAATTTTTCTCTTTTTATTAATTTATAAAATTGGTTCTTTTATTTTAAAAGTCGTCTTTCTTTTAGATTTTAGAACTAAAAAAATATCAATTTGACGTATTTTAAATTATGTGAGATACAATTGTATGATATAGAATCATCTAGATGTATTATTCATATATTATTAATTAAATTATAAATATATAAAAAATTTAAAATTAAAAGTTAAATTTTTACGATATTTTATTATAATTTTATGAGTGTTAATCATTTTAAATCATGATGTCGTATGACATGTAATTTAAAGTATGTTACGTCACTATTTGTTAGTCTAAAATTAAATAAAAAAATTAAAATTGTTAAATTTTAAAATAAAAGAGACGAATTTTGTGAATTAATAAAAATATAAAAATTTAAACTACAGTTAAATTTATCATTTTTGTAAAATATAATTGACGATCATAAAAGAAAAAGAAAAAAAAAATGTTACTTGTTATAGAGTAACATATAACACTGTTGATTTTTGAAAGCGTATATAAAAAGCTTTTTAGGGAGTCAGAAATTCAGAACGGCGTCTACTGTTTAACACGCCTAAATTCTTTTATTTTTATTTTTATTTATTTATAATTTTTTGGTCAATATTATTACACAACAAGAAACAACTTGAGAATCTTAAAACCTTTCAAAAGTGGAATTCATGCATTTCGTCATTCAATAACGACAAAGAGACAATTATCAAGTTATTGTATAAAGTTTTTCTGATTTGCTTTTTTTATCGTCGTAAGAAGATTCAATTTAGAATACGTGATTAATAATGTTCTTAGTTCATTTTTGGATATTATTTTTTTCATATATATTTTAAAGTGTATGTTTACTAGCTACTACTCTCAAAAGTTAGAAATATGCATGCGTTAAAGTGTAAGTGTACTAACTACTACTCTCTAAAGTTAGAGAGAGATATGCATGCAAAGAAGGATTTTACTCTTAAGTAAGACTTCTATAATATATAAATTTTTAATTAGTCGCTCTATTTTTAGCGATTTATGAAATTGATTTTGTATTTTAAAAGTTAATAGTTTTGGTTCGTCGTTTTTATTTTTTAATTAAAAAAATAACAATGTGAGATGTTTTAAATAATGTGACATATGATAGAATGATATAAAATAATTAATATCTATTAAATTGAAATAAAATATCATAAAAACTTATATTTTAACTTCAATTTTTTTTCTTCATATTTTTAATTTAATTAATGACATGAATAATTAATACATCTAAATGGTTTTATATTATATAATTGTATATCACATCATTAAAAATTTGTTAAATCATTGTTTTTAATCCAAAAATATAATACATGAATCAAAATTATCGACTTTTAAAATAAGAGAACCAATTTTTTAAATTGATATTAATAGAATGATCAAAACTACAATTAAACATATATAAAACAATATGTGTAGTTTTTCTTTTTTTGAATTTATATATGTGTAGTCTTATCACATGTTTTTTTAATTTTTTTTATCAAGAATTAATCGGTGTAAATAAATATGTGTCTATTCTAACACACAATCGAAAAAATTCGTTTTTTCGATTAGGTGATTTTTTAATGTCTTATGTCAATTAGAAAATCATCAAAAAAATATTTTTTTTTATATGTTTTTTATGATTTTCTAAGGTTTATGAAAAAAAAAATCGAAAAAAAGTCTATTGATAAAGAAATACAAGATTAGTAGAATAAGTGTAAATATAGTTAAGTATTGTTTTTAAATTAATAGTATTTTTTCTATAAACAAAAATACAATAACCAGAGCATAAGAGATATTCCAACTCTTACATAAAAAATTTCAAATTTAACATCATAATAGAAAACAACTATTATTGTATTTTCTCGCAACCGATATTAGTAGTGTAATCGTTTAACTCAGTAGTGTAACTCTTTACTGTAACTAAAGAGCATGTAATAGTATTTTAACTATAAAGGATTGCATTATTCATTTGTACTCTTTTATGGTACTATCAATCTTTCTTACGAAAGGACTATTGTCACTCGTCTATGAATATTTTATGTAAAAACATATATATTTACATAGCATATATCAAATAAGAGGAGTTTTATGATGAAAATAAAAATTAAATTTTAGTCATACAATCATATATAAATGATTATAATTAAAAGTTATTTAAGTGATACATAATCACTTAAAAATCATAAAACTTTTTAAAAATTTATTATTTGAAAGTTATTTTATTTAACACATGTACTTTTGTAAAAAAAGTTTTTTGAAGGATGTGAAAAAGTTTAATTGATGTATTTCCTTTTGAAGAATCCTGCAAAGTTTACGTCTCTAAACAAAAAATATTAATTATAACTATGATGCCATAGAGGATCTAACACATTGTGCTATAGCATAATTAACCATGAGCTATTTACTAATTTATAAAATATGTTAATTTGTAGTCCCTATTAACTATCAACCTTTCAAATTTAGTTCATTTAATTTTTTTTATCCATTCATAGTCTTCACATTTTATAAAAATGCAGTGCTTTTAATTCCTCTGTATAGCCTAAATGCACCATGTAATTTAAAAAAAATAAAAATAAAAATAAAGAGACTAAAAATAGATAAATTAATTAAACTAAAAAAATAAATATCTTGTAGGATTAAAATTAAAACTAACTTTTTTCTTATATACTTAAATAGTAAATTTTATTTTATTTAATATACTGGCACTTTCCATTAACAACGTTGTTACAAACTAGAACTAAATAGAAACTAGAACAAATCAAACTATAAGAACCACAATAAATAAATAAAAGGCATAACTTTGGTCAAATTCAGTGATTCTTCTAACTTTGAACAAAGTGGCCACCGAAAAAACACGCTTAATAGCCTAACCTTATTTTGTGGCATCTTTATTCTATATTGCATTAGTACACCACTTTTTGTTATGATTAATTAATTTAAATATCAACGTCTTCTAGCAGCTGTTTCTCTTTGAGCATTGAAAAAAACAGCAGCCACAGGAGATCCAAGGTCATTGTCTTCTGCAAATTTCTTAGTGTTGAAATGATCTCTTGATGTCGGTATTTTCATCACTGTCTGTCTGCGCTTTTGTTTGTAAAGAAGGAACACAAATCTATGTATTCCTATGTTTGGACGTGGCATTTCATACTTTATCACTTCTTTCCCTGTTTCATTTCAATTCATTCAATAATATGTATTAGTTTTATATATAAGTAGTTAATCCAATATCTTCGGTGACACTTCTAAATAAGTAACTAGTTGAAAATATATATATATTTTATTTTATTTTAAAAGAGATGGTAAATTCTACCATAATTAATTCATACAATTGATATATTGAATTTGAAGTCATAACAAGATGTATAATATAATAATATCGATATTAGTCGATTGAATTAGAACTTAAAGTCCATTTGTTAAAAATATTTGATTTTAATTATATCTACTTCACAAATTATATCTATAAATAATTTGATTTATTGATAATGTAAAATATGTTATTTATGCTATAAAAATTAATTAATATATAATGTCGTCGAATTACCTTAGAAAAATTCACAGAATTACTCTATAAAAAACTTAAATTAACGAGAAAAATGTAGAGAATAAAAATGTAAAATTTCTATAATTAGATAAATAATTCATTTTTTATGACTAATTTCCGTCGCTATTTTACTTTTAAAAATGATATTAATTGACTTACCGAATGTAATATCCGTTGTACCCGGTATATCTGTGACTATCCTGCGCACAATTATATTATTAAATCATTAGTTTGTGTCTCAAACTCTTCGAAGAAATTCAATTTTTTTTCGTAGGTTTTTTTATTCATGCATGATACTCTTAAGTATATATTTATCTTATACTTATATTTTATGTAACAAATGTTAACAGATCTTTATAATTTAATTTAACTGAGAATTATTGATATTGTTAGGTTTAACTTCTTGCCTAAAATTTGAATTTGAGATCTCACAGTTGTGTGAATTAATTATAGTGAAATGATTTGAACTCAAATCATATGAGTTAATTATGAAAAAATTTATTATCTTTTCTAAAATAATAAAATACTTATCTTTTCCTTTAATTTTTTGGGAATATTCTACATGCAATAACTGTAGAGACTAATTTTAAATCATGTTTAAGAGAACTAAACTCTTACAACTCAAACCACGCCAATTTGGTATAATTATTTTATAAAAGTTATGTTAATCTTAGATGTAGAAATTATATACCAGTGTAAATGTTCCTTCAAGTATGGATCACTAGGGCCAGGGACATCTGGATCTGTCATGATCTGAAACAAAAATCATGAAAATATATACATGCATGAAAACAGTAACAAGATGAAAAAAAAAAAGAAGAAGAAGATGGAATTTGGTGAAATAATGTACCAAAGTGAAGAAGGATCTCATATCACCACCATGAATATGAACCTTAGGCTTAATGGTAACAGAAGAAGGAAAAAACTCATGACCATTGTAAACTTGCTTAGTGTTGTTGTATGTGACAGACATTTTCACAGTTGTGTCGAAGTAATCAACTACATCTCCGACCACTCTTCCAATCACAAGAGGATCTGCTGATACAACAATATTCATCATGCCAACTAATGTACTAGTGTTTGATGTGTGTGTGAATGAACATGTAAAGCAGAAACCCTATTTATAGAGTTTATACTTTATACATAGGACTCATCACTAATAATTGACTTGGAAAGGGAATTGTGAGAATCAAATAATTAAAAAACAAAATGAAAAGGGGAGTCTTGTACTACGAGTAGTTTGAATGGAAAATGTTAGTTTGTTGGTAAATATTAATGTTACTGTCATATGTGGATGTAAAACTAAAAAATGTAAAATTAAATCGTCTCTGGTTGCGTCACAAAGTGTAAGACACGTCAAATGTGGTGTTCTATTTTTTTAAATCTTACTAAATATCTAATATAAGATTGTGTATGTTTTGCTTTCATATGTCCTTTTTATTTAAAATTCTACATTATATCATACAATTAAATTTATATATTAAAATACGATGGAGATGCAACAATTCTAAGGATAATGGATAATTTTTTTTATCTAATAGAAGGTCGCATTTTGAGATGATGCGACTATTTATAGTCATTTATTTATTATTTTTTATAATAAATAATTGTTAATTTAATAAATAAAAAATAATTAAAATAATTATAAAAAATAAAGATATTTTAATAAAATCAAATAAAATATATTTAATAAGAAAATATATATCAAAGTTAATGCAGTTGGGTAAATGCGCTAAAATACATATTGTGCTATACTAATAAAAAAATTATAATAATAAAAAAAAGTAAATTATATTAATAAAATAAAATAAAATACATTAAATTGAAGAGAAAAAAAATATACTACATTGAAGAAAAAATATATCAAATTTTAGAGTAAATACCACCTGTAGTCTCTTAACTTAATTTCAGTTAACGTTTTAGTTCTTTATCTTTTTTTTTTCCAATTTGGTCCTTTATTTTAATTTTAAGTGACAATTTGATATTTTATGTTTAAAATATCAACAATGTTATCCTTATTTTTTGCAAAATTTCAAAAAACTCATAAAAAATTTCAAACAAAACCTATAAAATTAATTATCATCCTCAATATAATGCAATTTCATCAAATTCATAACTTAAATCTTTAAATAAACTCATATTTTCATCTCTAGCAACATCAAATAATGAATGACAAATATGAGTTTATTTAAAGATTTGAGCTACAAATTTGATGAAGTTTATTTTATATTAAAGAATATAATTAAATTTATTGGTTTTGTTTGAAAATTTTGATGAATTTTTGTAAAAAAAATGATAACATTGTTAACATTTTAAAACATAAAAGATCAAATTGACACTTAAAATTAAAATAAAGGACCAAATCGAGAAAAAAAAGATAAAGGACTAAAACGTTAACTGAAATTAAGTTAAGGGACTATAGGTAGTATTTAGCCAAAATTTTAATTAACGATATTCACGCCTCATTAATGTCACGCCACATGTGGATCTCATGGTAGATTTTCATGTGTTATGGGGGCTTTTGTTGATGAAGGTTGAATTGAAGTGTGGTGTTTTTCAATTCCTCTAGTGGTTATCTTAATTAAATTTTAATGTATTTTTTTTCAATTTAATGTATTTTATTTTATTAATATAATATAATTATTATTATTTTTTATTTATTAGTTCTGAAGAAAAAAGAGTAGGAAATTGTTAGCAAAATAGAATGAAGTTGATAATTTATAAGCAAAGAGAGAGTTGTTAAAATAATATATGACATTATTTATTAAATCTATTTTGTTTGATTTTATTAATATAATTTTTTTATTTAATTATTTTTTATTTATTAAATTAACAATTAATTATTTATTATAAAAATAAATAAATGACTATAGATAGTTGGATCTCTGCGATGCAAAGCTTGGAAAAAACAAAATTATCAAAATTATATAGTCGTGTCTCCGTCCCGAATTCCTTAAGGTAAAAAAAAAAATTTTAATATATAAATTTTAATGTATCGTATAATAAAGATTTTTAAATAAAAAGAATATATATAAAAATATCCAAATGTGTCTAATTTAATACTCAAATTTATAAAACTATAAATTATAAAAATTAAAAAATATTGATCAATTTAATCGTTTTTTGTGAATATAAAAAGTTTTAAACTATGTATGAACAAAATATTGTGACATCACGAATGTTTTTATTTATTTAATATTTAATTTAATCTTTTATGTCTTAAAATATCAACAATGTTATTATTTTTTTTTATATAAATTCATCAAAATTTTCAAATAAAATTCATAAAATTAATTATCTTCTTCGGTATAATGCAAATTTTATCAAATTTATAATTCAAATCTTTAAATAAACTTATATTTTCATTATTTATTTGATGTTATTGGAGATGAAACTATGAATTTATTTGAATATTTGAGTTGTGCATTTGATGAACATATGAATTTTTTTGAAATTGGTATTAAATTTTATTGGTATTGTTTGAAGATTTTGATAAATTTTCTAAGTTTTTATAAAAAAATTATAATATTGTTGATATTTTAAGAGATAAAGGATTGAAGTGATACTTGAAATTAAGATAAGAGGCCGCAAAATCTATTATGTCTAAAATTTATATTAATAGACTTTTTGTTTTGACCTTGAAGAGGTTGAGAGACAGGATACAAAGGCTAATTTTTTTCTCCAATAAGAGGTCGCATCCTAGCGATGCGACCATCTATAGTTGTTTACATATTTATTTATTTTTATGATAAATAATTAATTATTAATTTAATAAATAAAAAATTATAAAAAATATTATATTAATAAAATTAAATAAAATACATTTAATAGAGAAATAAATACATATTAATGCATAAAGTTATATAAAAATAGTTATAATAAAACATGAGAAAAAAATAAGAGGGAGTTGACGAAATATAATAAAGTCAATATACTGCAAAGTAAGAGGAATTTATTTTGACATAATATGAATTAAATTTTATTTGATTTTATTAATATAATATAATTTTTTTTATTATTTCGTTAGTTATTGTAAAAAATTATAATTAATGGTCGCATCATAGGGCTACCCACCTCATAGTTGGAGAGAAAAAAACTTCATATGATTGTATCTCAGCCTTCCAATAAAAAACGTAAAATATTTTTATATATAATTTTTAGTATAAACTATTATAGATATAATGGAAAGTTTTAAACACAAAGATGATGTAAATGAAAATTATCCAAGACACTTACTATCTCAAATAATTGAGCGGCCACCTTATAAAAGAAAACAAGGAATAATTTATTTTTAACTACTATGGCTTGGTTTAAAGAAATTAAAGGTCTGTTTGGGAGTGGAGAAAAAAGTTTCTTTTCAAAATTAAGCAAACAATATTTTTTTTCTTCAAAATAATGAACAAATAGTCATATATTATATTTTTATATTTTAATTTTTTTGAAATTTCAAATATATTAAAATATAAATTTATTCTCCTAATCCAAATAGACCCTAAGGCATCAAATGATCCAAAGGAGAGCAAGGAGAATTGGAGGTGCCTAGGAATCAATTGTTTAATATATGTTCCGGACATTTTTCAATAACAGCATAAAAAATGTTAGAACCTTCCTTAACTAAATAAATTCATGGTAAAGTTGCTGATTATAAAGATAAATTACGGGAGTGTTTGGAGTATAAAGGTATTCCACTCACAAATTCACAGCCACAAACAAAAACTTAGTGGTAGTGCCTTGAGGTCATTTCATTTTTCATATAAAAGAAGAATCATATGCAAATGAAAGGTATGAGCAATAAAATTATTGTCCTTTTAATTACACTACTATCCCTTTGTTCCCCTTTGAGTCACTTCGGATACTTATGCTTTAATCTCAGAGTCAAGAATTAAGCCATTTTTACCAAATTTAAAAATATAATTTAGTAAAAAACAATATGAAGTTAATATTATCAAATAAATATAAAAAGAAGTAATATTTACTTTTAAAGTTGTGATAATCGTTGTTTTATAAAGTTAACATTATCGATTATCATATATGAGGTGAATTTTCCAATAATCTTATTTTCAATATAAACAGTCATATAATATTTAGAAAAATCATCTTTCATATCTTGTTGTGTAGTCTAGATTTTATAATTTTCATAGTAGAAAATGCATGTTTTGTAGTTGTTGATGCTAGAAGAGTTAACACAAGTCGTAACACCCTATAAATAAATTGATAAAAATTGATTTACCAATTTCAATTAATTTTTAACATAACTCGCAAAAAATAGAAAGTATATGAAAATTGACATTTTTAAGTACATCAAATTCATATTATTGCAACCCATATGCCAATTGAGTATTTTCTAAATAGAAAATTTTGAATGATAAAATTCCTCAAAATTAAGTAAACAAAAAATGTCAATTGTTAAATTATATATAATTCAAAAAAAATAAATATAGAGAGACAAAAAATTATAATAGCATATCAATATTAAAATAATTCTAAAAGTTTGGAGTAGATTATGACCTCTGATAATATCCCTTCTGACAATGTACCTTAAACTTACTAATAGTCAATTAACTATTATTGTTTTGCTTTCAATAGTTTTTAGCATCTGTTAGGTATAACCTCATCTTCATTTCGTTCATTATGCATAAAAAAAAAAAAAATTAAAAGTCTAGCAAGATTCATTTTTCTCCAAAGGCATGCATTTATATATCCTAGCTAGGGAATAACTAACTCACTTTGATGCTTCACAATAGTGTGTATATTATTATAGTAAACGTTAATCTTGTAGAATCTTACTTGCACCATGTCCTAGCTAGGTATATTTATTAGAAGTGAGAATTATGCGTTTCTTGTTAATGTTATCTCTTTTCCCATTTTGGTAACTAGCTAGCTAGATTGGGCCAAGGGCATCATATATATACTATTCGGCTTGATTGTGAAGGCAACATTTTATTGGGTTTCTCCAAATTGAGATTTTTTTGGGTTACATGTTCATTTTGAAAAAGGCTATGATGGTGTGAATTGATAAAAAAAAATTTATCACACTGTGAATCAATTAAGCTTCAATTTTATTTGTAGGCTTTAGATATGGTATTAAACTTTTATTACAAGTAAATTTGAACAATTGTCACTAAAAATTACACTATTGATAAATGTCAAAGATATTTTGAGTGACACTCAGATTCATTAATAATTTTAATGGAGTGTTTGTTATGTTTTTGGATTGTCATTATATGATTTTGATTTTAATGGTTTAAAATCAATATAAATAATAAAAAAAACTAGATAAATATAAATAAATAATAGTTTAAATATATTTTTAGTTTTTGCAATTATAACATTTTTTTATTTTCGTCGTCGTAAATTTTTTTGTTTAAATTATATCTCCACAAATATAATTTTATTTTAAAATAATTCGTCATATTCACAAAAATACTAACACGTTAATATGTTTTTGGTTCTACCAAGTATTTGTGATAATGTGTAACAAAAATTCTCCTCCTCATTGAACACAATAACAACAACAATTTGAAGTACCTTAGAAATTCAATAGTTAAGACTTAAGACACAATGATTAAATTATTGATTATATAATCCCTAGATTTTATATCTGTGTTTGACATGGTTCTATTGGTTTAATGTTGTCGTTCACTATGTCACATTGTAAATGGATGAAATCCTGATGGAATATTGCTATGTTTTAGATTGTTATTCTGCAAGGTTGACCGTTTATCTGTTGTTGAACTACGAAAATGCAGGGATGAATTGGCTCGATTTGTTGCTGATAAAAGAAACCTCAAAAGCCTTAAGATGGAAGGTTGTTCTAATCTAGGGGGTTTTGTTCTCTGCTCATCTAGTTTCAGATCTTCACTCTCCATCTAAGATATATGGTCATCTACTTTAAATTGTCGTTGTTGTTGTGTTGAATAAGAATGAGGACTTTTATTACACATTCTATGAAATATTTAGTGAACTAAAAACATATTAACGATGATTGTGTTTTTATAACAAAAATTTGACAGAAAGATTATTTAAAAAAATATTATAATTGCAAAGATGAAATACATAATTAAATCATAAATAATTGATATATTTTTACAATAATGACTTAAACTTAAATTTAAATAGTTGATATCTATACATTTACTAAAATTTATTATTATTTAATAAATTAAAAAGATAACCACTAATTATAATTTTAAATTATTAATATCAATAAATTAAATTTAAATTTTAAAAACAACAATTAAAAAGATATAAAAACAACAATTAAAAAAGGGACATGAGGAAGAATTAATAATTATCCAATTGAAGGTGCAACAATGAAGGTTTTACTATAAAAAGTAAAGGTGTAAAGATATATAGTTTGATTAAGTTTGTTAGGTTTTTTTTTTGTCTTTAACCCTCTAATGTTTAAGAAAAATGAGTCTTGCTAATGAGCCCAAGAGATCGATTGGTTACTCGCATGAGACCACACTCTGCCCACATTCTCATACTTTAATAGTTTTCTGTAATTTGTTTTATTATTTCCTCCTAAATCAATACTTATATAAAAAAAAAAGTGCTTACATTTATTAGACACAAATATAAAATAAAAAAAGTCAACTAATCGCTTCACAATTAATGCTATTTATATTTAAAAAATACTCTAAATTAATTTATTAATAATATGTGAGGATATGATAAATATAATCAAAGTTATAGTTATACTAGTAAGATATATTTTATTTTATTTTCAATTGAAATCAAGAAAATAAAAAATAATTTATCATCTTTAATATAAAAAAGAAATCTACTATCTTAAATTAGTGTGATAATAGATATTTTTGTCTATAAATTAATCTAGGGAGAATATTTTTTTCTCCACATTCCCTCCTTCTTTAGTTTCTATTTTTCTTATTTTTCGGATTCATGGTAATTATTCTAACTATAATATTGTGATGATGTATTTGCGTAATTGCTGTTGCACAAAAAAAAATTGACCAAATACCATTTGAATGCTAAAACATTCGAGATTATGTGTCATAAATATTAATATTATTAAATTAAATATTTTACGTTGAATTTGAATAAATTTTTTTACAATAATATGAATTAATTTGAATAAGAAATTTTACAATAATATGAATTAATTATGTCATCTCTTCAAAGAAAGAAAAAACTTGAGGATGCAAGCAAAATCAAATTTATGGTAATTAATAAATAATTTTAAAGTTTACATATTAACATCAATTTTCCATGTTAAGAAAATAATAGATTACCATTTTAATTCCTGAAATCTTAATTGTGGATTAACATAATCCTTCAAATTTATAAAATTATAATTTAATCTTTTAAATAGAAGAATTTTAATCAATTTAGTTATTTTTCAAATTTAAAACTACAACTTTAAAGTTTTATGTTTGTCTTGATGCGGAAAGAGATTACTCAAGTAAATATATAGATCCTTTAATGATTTTGATGGATGTACACTAAAAATATTTTGATTATAGGAGTACTTAATTGATTAACATTCAATTTAAAAGATTAATTACTATTTTATAAATTTGAGAGATCAAATTATTCAACTTCTGTTTGATTTACAATATAAGAGGAGGGGTGGCTTTATCTTGACTCTCCACTTTGTTTTTTATATTTATTTTGAAATAGTATATATATATACATACATAATATTGATTAATATCGTCCATACATATATCTGAAATTAAAACACACACAACAAAATATAGAAAATTGTTAGTTCACATATTATTTTTAAGTTCAATTCTTTAACTTAGTAATTAATATATAATTTTAAACTTTGAATGATTAGTCATACATAAATTGTCAACTATTTTTTTTATGTAAAAATGAGACAATCATTCAATATTTTCAAATATAAAAAACCGCAAAAAAAAAAATTATTATGACGTAAAATTATGCTTTAAAACAAATTATACACATTTTATACTCCAAATTTTTATATAGGTCTATCTTTTACACAAAAATTTTGAGTCCCCTGGATAAGAGTATTAGGTAGTTCCAACTTTTCCTACCGTCCAACATAGTTCATATTCAAATGTATGTGGGGCGTGTAGTTAGAAATTGTGGGGTGGTTAATATTAGCCATAAAATAATGGAGGATGTTACTTAGTTAGCTGTAGTAGCAAAGTCGTTTTTTCAGTTACGATGAGATCAAGCTATGTTTCAATTACGACAAACCAAACAACAACATTAACATTAGACAAATTCACAACACTGTCCCAATTGCGCCAAATTCACGCACACATCATCAAAACAAACCTCATCCACTCACCCAATCCCTGTCTCCAAACTTATCAACGCTTTCTCTCGTGGCTCAAATCCCTACGAAGCCGTTACACTTTACGCCCACGCGCTCTCTCGTTTCAACAACTTGCGTGGATTTCACTTCTGTGTTCCACCAGCTCTCAAAGCCTGTGGTAGATCCAATTCATTAGAGGAAGGGAAACAAATCATGGGTTTCGTTTTCCAAACGCGTGATTTGTGGCATGACCCTTTTGTTACTAATTCAGTAGTTCGAATGTGTTTGGAAATTGGTTTGATTAAGCTTGCAAGGTCGGTGTTTGATAAAATGCCTGTCAGAGATTTGATTTCTTGGAACTCTTTGCTTACTGGTTATTTTAGGGCTGGTGAGATTGAGATGGCTCGTGAGGTTTTTGATGAAATGTCTCAAAAGGATGTTGCTTCTTGTAATGCTATGATTGATGGGTATGAGAAGAATGCGAAATGTGAGCTTGCTGAGGAGGTTTTTATGGATATGAGTTTAAGAGATGTGGTGATGTTATCGAGTATGATTTCTGCTTTCGTTCTTAATGGTTGACCGAGGAGAGGTTTGGACTTGTTTAGAGAAATGTTGAGTTTAGGGGTTAGACCTGATGCACCTTTTATTGTTGGTGTTCTTTCAGCTATTACTGAATTGGCTTTTGTTGAGGAAGGGAAATGGATACACAGTTATGTGTTTAGTAATAAGATACACTATAGTTGTAGTTTTATTGAATCAGCACTTGTTAACATGTATGCTAAATGTGGCCAAATACCAAAAGCATTTGTAACCGGAGGAATGTTGGGGATTGGAATTCTTTGCATGGAATGGGTTGTGAAGCGATCAAGGTTTTTCTGGAAGTGGAAAGGGAAGGACTTAAGCCTGATGATATAACTTTCTTAGGGCTTTTAAGTACTTGCAACCATGGTGGACTTGTGGAAGAGGGTCAATTTTATTATGAAACCATGCAAGTGAATTACAAGATAGTTCAAAAAATTCAGCATTGTGGGTGCATTGTTGACCTTCTTAGTCGAGCGGGTCGATTAGAAGAGGCGCTTCGGATTATAAGCGATATGTCTTTGGAGCCGGAGGTTTTGATATGGAAGAATATTCTCAGTGCTTGTTTGAAGCACAATAACTTTGTAATGGGGAAAACAGCTGCATTGAAAGCTATAGAATTGGCTCCAGAGGATTCAAGTTGTTATGTTCTTCTCTCAAATATCTATGCCAAAGATGGTAGTTGGGATGAAGTGACTAAGGTTAGATCAATGATGAGGAAAAGGGGCGTAAGAAAAGTTCCGGGATGTAGCTCCATTCTTGTTGATGGTAAAGTCCATGAGTTCCTTGTCGGGAAGGCCATGGACATGAGTTATGATCAAAATGTTCTATCTAAAGTTGGAGGAGGTTATGTCTGAGTTGAAGACGGAGGGATATGAACCTGATCTCAATCAAGTTTTTTTAGATGTTGAAGATGATGAAAAAGAGAACCAACTGATTCTTCACAGTGAGAAGATGGCTCTTGCCTTTGGACTGTAGAGTACCCCACAGGGAATTCCCATTTACATGGTGAAAAACTTGAGAATTTGTTGTGATTGTCACACATTCATGCAGATGGTTTCAAAAGTCTACAACCGTCGAGTTATTGTCAGAGATCAAAACCGGTTTCATCATTTTGATAGAGGTTTCTGTTCCTGCAGAAATCATTGGTACCTTTGCCTGAACCTGTGGTATCATGTTGAGTTCTTAATCCTTGTAAAAATAACACATAACATATACTCTATTCATTGAAATAAAACTTGTAATTGAAATGGTTTACAAACCAGGTTGAGTTTTCTGTTTTGTTTGAATCCCAACATGTTCCTGTTATTAGTTTCTGTTTCTACGAGACACTGATATATGATAAATTCTAAAATTTTAAGACTCAACTCCTATGTTATACAATTTATAAAATTTGCATGAAGTTGACACAATTTAAAGTTTGAACAAAAGTGAAAGTTAATGTTTTAAAAGTGAGCATGAGTGATTTTAAACATGATAAGATTATTCAATGTAACTAATGATATTTTCATTGGTATTGATATAAAAGTTGGAAAAACGAAAATGTACTTTTTTACTAAATAAAATGCAGCTACAAGTATCCAAGTGGTCGCATAAAGTGTGATGCAGGGTACTATTTTTAAGTGTTCATCCTCAGTTATATTCAGTTTTACTAGGACTGCGATTTGGATATGGAGCATTAAATCTCATTTGTGAACAATGTCGGCAAAAAGGAAAGGAAAAACCACTCAGACCAAAGCAAAATTTTGGCATGAGTGGAAGACAAATGTTTTCTTGTGAATTATGAATTCTTTCTGCAGAACTTTTGGTCTGCATGGTAGTTTTCAATAAAAAATTAACAGTAAAAGCAATAAATAGTTTAGACAGCAGCACTCCTCCACCAAAAACATGTCCTTCAGTTACTTCACCTAGCTAGAAGGAAACTCATTGATGGGACACATTTGGCTTACCAGGAGTATGGTTTTCCAAAGGAAGAAGCTAGGTACAAGATCATTGTTGTTCATGGATATGGCAGTTCCAAAGATACACATTTGCCTGTTTCTCAAGTAAGAACCTTGCTTCTGTCTGCTTTATATGCTACTAGTAACGCAAATTGGAAGTCTTATTCTGAGAAAGTTGATGAATGTAAGTAGAACCAAGGTAAACTCAAACCTTATAGATACAAAGAGACATGCAAAACGTGTGGATTATTGTATATCATAATTGTTGTTTCACAAGGTCGGTTCAAGCGTAAGATCAACCAAGCCTTTCCTTTAGGCCCATAGGCTACGCCATTTTGTCCTCTACATAAATAACTAATTTTATAACATTGATTCTATTTTGATACCTAACAAAAGTTAGATATATTAAGGTTGATCTCATAAACTTTGAGCAAGTTATTATATAGAACTTGGATCCTTTACGGTCGGTTTTACTGTGTAGTCAATTGTACACCGTTAGATTAAGATAGGAAAAATATTCAATTGGGAACCAATATTTCAACTGACTACTCTTGCATTTTGCAAATCCATTTTAGTGAGTCAAGAAAAAATCAGTTTTAGTGAATATACAGTTTTATATGATGCCCGGGTGCAGCTTGCAATTCTTGTTCCAGAAGAAAGGAATTGAAGAGAGTTCTGTCTCTTTGCATATAAACATAATAACAAAGAGACAAGTAAGACTCATACGTAACGTGCAATTATTAGATGGTAGTCCTTTTCAAAAAAAAAAATTTAAAAGGTTCAATATAACTTATTGGCAGTCAACCAATTCATCCCCAAGATAAACATCTAACTCCTCAAACCAAATATACTACGAAAGTTTTACCGTATATTATTAAACCTCAATCCTTACTCATGAAATTCATGGTCACTAATTTATTTATAGGCCTAACCAGAGACAATTCCAATCTCTTAACATAAATCATATGCAATGAATCCCGAATCAGAAAATAAGTGGTTAATTAACCGCCAACATAATTTCATTAATCATATTTTTTTAAGTGTTCAATTACATAGATTTGAATATTTAAAAATTGTGATTAATCAATCACGTTCAAATTTGCAGTTAATGAAATTATGTTGATGGTTAATGAATTTTGTTACTTGATATCTATTTATTAATTATCTACTAAATATAATTAACCACTTATTTGAACTGCTTTAACCACTTAAAAAATTATCATAAAGTTATTAAATTTTCATGAGATAAGGTAGTAGTCTGATGTGCGCAAATTATAATAATAAGTTAATACATATCTTTATTATTGTAAGATAATTGTTTTCAAAGAAATAGATTAAAGCAGACACAACTCATACAAATTTAGTTAAAATATAGAAATCTTATCATTGATATATGATATTCAATTTTCAGCTAAGGTAAATTAGTAAGTTACGTTTTCTTATATATTTGGTGAACCAATCTGTACAATCTTGAAAGATAGCTTTAGAGAATATTGTCAACAGGGTCACACACCAACAAAAAAAAAAAAGAATATTCTTAATACATCTGGGTATAAACCCAGAAACAATTATACTGTGGGCCTGAGTGTAATAATGACAGTAAAATCATTAATAATAATACGTTGCTTATACGATCCTACCAATCCAATTAATATTTATATTTTTTAATTAAAAAAGAAAAATATTTTCAACTATTCATGAATTGCATTGCTTTCTTTCTCTGCTTGTCTAAATAAATTGTGCTTCCTTCATTGGAATTATTTTTGGTACTTTATTATTTT
This sequence comes from Cicer judaicum, assembly GCA_037974835.1. Classification (NCBI taxonomy): domain Eukaryota; kingdom Viridiplantae; phylum Streptophyta; class Magnoliopsida; order Fabales; family Fabaceae; genus Cicer; species Cicer judaicum. The sequence goes on along the minus strand of JBBPBS010001143.1, from coordinate 5,943,151 downwards.
GGCAACAATTTGAACAATTGCAATAGCCATAAGTCTTATTAATTAATATATAAAACATCGTAATCAGACTAATAATGAAGTGTTGAAATAACTTATACGGAGTCTTAAGTTTAAAGAAATATAAAAAAATAAAATACATGTTCTAATTTACCAAACAATACAAAAAGTTAGCAAATGGCAAATGATATAGAAAAAAGATGCTCCTAGCTGATGGAACCTTTCAAAGGATATCCCCCCAAATGAAATACACATCAAACAAGTCATAAACAAAATTAGTACAAGCTTCTCTGTTTTTATTTTTAAGGAGGAAATACTAAAGAGGCCAAATTCAACCACCACTTTATTTATGTGCATAAAACTATAGTGTAAGGTTCATTATTCAAGAGAAGATGAAAAGAATGATACATTATCTTAAGTTTTTAACTGAAAATCAACAAGGTCAGACACGTAAATTATGCAGATGTTTCTGTCAGGTACCACATACTTCTTGTTCTTCTTGAATATCTATGTGATTATTGTGAAAAAAAAAAAGAAGATATTTTTAAAGATACCCTTTATATATTTTTCTTCATGGTTTACTTAGAAGAAATGGTTTTTTTATCAGGGAACTCAGCTTTCTCCAAACCATGATGATTCAACAGATGATTTTTCTATGGTTTCGCCAAGAATTAGACTTAGAGATGGGAGGCACTTGGCTTATGTTGAGAGAGGTGTTCCTAAAGACAAAGCAACTTACAAGATCATCATTGTGCATGGTTTTGGAAGCTCCAAAGAGATGAATTTTCTGGCACCCCAGGTGATAAACTTAATCACTAGTTTTCAAATAAATTGGACATTCTATGTTTTGGATTTGGATCTAATTAACATAATACTATAGAAACAAAATCTTTTTTTTGGTGTACTACACATTGGAGAAAAATTGATAATTTGGCCATAAAGAAAGTAAACAAGAGGAATAGGTTTAAAATAAATAGGTACTAATGCATATTTTAGCATATTTTTTAGCTAAAGAGGAATTGGTTTAAAGAGGAATTGATAATTGACAACCTTGTATATATTTGTATTCCTTTCTAGCATATTTTTTTCTTCATGTTTTTCAAAAGAAGTTAAGTGGGCTTCAAATATTTTTTTCAAAATATATTTGTGCATGTGTGGATTCAAAGTGGGTTTTGACGAAATTACAGTGGCACCATAATTCTACGAAACTCACTCCACCGATCCAAAACATGCAGTTACTAAAACTACGATGGAAATGGAAGTTGTATTGTAGAATTAAAATATTCTGAATATGATATGATTTATTGACATAGGAGTTGATAGATGAATTGGGTATTTATCTTCTGCAATATGACCGGGCTGGATATGGAGAAAGTGATCCAAACCCGAAACGCTCTTTGAAAAGTGAAGCACTTGATATTGAAGAGCTTGCTGATCAGCTACAAATAGGAGCACTTTTTTATGTAATTGGAGTCTCAATGGGTTCATATGCAACATGGAGTTGTCTAAAATATTTGCCCCACAGGTACTCAAAATATGTATTTCTAATGAATTAAATTCTTCTAAGTTTCCACTTTGGCTAAGTTATATTATTAACTTCAGCCAAAAGAGCACTTGTGCAGGCTTGCAGGATTGGCACTAATAGCTCCAGTTATAAATTATAGATGGCCTTCTCTCCCTGTGAGTCTGGTAAGAGAGGATTATAGAAGGAAGTTTATTAGATGGGCATTGTGGCTTGCAAATCACTGTCCTAAACTATTACATTGGTGGGTCACTCAAAAATGGCTCCCTTCAACTGCTGTCATAGAAAAAAACCACACACTCTTCAACAAAAATGATATAGATATTTTGAAGACTATTCCAGGGTTCCCAATGTTTTCAAAGGTAAACAAATTACTCATAATCTTTGTTGATTAAAATGTCTTTCGTACAGTAAATGTTAGGTGGAAATTAAGAGTAATTAATATAGGATAAATAAGGGTATGATTCGGAAAATGTACTTAATACTTTCTTGATATTCTAAATTGACAAATAATTTGAGATACAAATATTTCAAACTCTATATTTAAAGATTAAACAGTTATTTTGGTCTTTAAATACGTGAGACCGTATTATTATAGTCTCTGAATGTATTGAAATTACAAAACATATTTGTAAGTGTATTTTCTGTAATAAGGGATTTGATGGATCAAACTAACTAACAGATGACATATTCGAAAACTGAAATAACTTACAGAAAATGTATTTGATGGACTAAACTTACTAACAATATACACATTTGATGATGTTTTTGTAATTTTGATATATTCAAAGGCTATAGCGACTGCGAGTGACACATTCAATGACCAATATGCCTATTAACTCCAATATTTAATAGGTACATGTTTTATGTGAATGTAATTTTTCTATGAAGGTAATGTTGATCATGGTATGTTCCTCCATACAGGACAGGTTAAGGGAACAAGTTGTTTTCGACACTCTCCGCCATGATTGGAAGGTAGCTTTTGGAAAATGGGAATTTGATCCAATGATGCTAAGCAATCCATTCCCTCACAAACAAAGTTCATTTCATATTTGGCAAGGATATGAAGATAAAGTTGTGCCTTCTGAACTACAGAGATTTGTTTCAGGAAAACTGCCTTGGATACAATATCATGAAATACCAGATGGTGGTCATTTAATTGTATACTATAAGGGCTTGTGTGAGGCTATTTTGAGAGCACTTTTACTTGGTCAAGAAAATCAAGCATATAGACCTAGGTCATCTTTGTTATTCAAAGAGGAGTGCTATCAGGAAACTATTTAACACACTTATTATTCATTATTAGGAAAAATATAAATTCATGTAGATGTGTCTCACTCTTTATTAGGTGATACACACACAAACTTCAATTAGTTATGAAGATGTGTTGTATAAACTATGTGTGTAAATTATATTCAGTAGTATGTTATATTAGTATGGTACAAGTTTTTACTTGATGTATAAGTCCTAAGTTTAAACATTGATTACATTCAATTAATTTATTTTCTCAAATTATTATCGGTGTTAACGTGTTAGGGTCGTGTCCCGTGTCCACGTCAATATTCGTACTTCATATATAATAACTGATATAACTACCCCTATAAATCTATAACAGCATACCTAACTAACTATAATTAGTTATGCAGTTATTTGCTGTAAAATTAGTTGCGGATAATTTAGATTAATTTAAAAAGTCATATTGTTGTTTCATTAAAATTTGCATAAATATCCTTTTACAAGATTTTCCTTAGATGAAGCACTGAAGAATCCAAATTCAGCTCTCATTCCATTGATGTGCATAAAAGATTCATAATAAAGAAGAAGATGAAAAGAATAGCACATCATCTGAAGCTTTTAACTGAAATTCCACAAGGTCAGACACTGAAAAAATGCAAATGTTTCTGTCATGTAAGGCATTTCACTTTTACACAGGCTTCTGTTTCTTGCATATCTATTTGATCATTGTGCTGGAAAAAATGCTATATAAACCTACCCTTTATTCCTTCATGGTTTCCACAGTAGAAATTAATATATATTGTCAACTGTTACTGATGGTTTTTCTTGCAATGGTTTATGAGGGAACTAGGATTTCTCAAAACCAGAACCATTCAACAAATTCACCAAGAATCAAACTAAGAGATGGGAGGCACCTGGCATACATTGAAAGAGGCTTCCCTAAGGACAAAGCAAAATACAAGATCATTATTGTGCATGGTTTTGGAAGCTCCAAAAGGATGAATTTCCCAATACCCCAAGTAATAACTTTAATCTCCCTGCTCAGTGTCCGACTCACACGTGTGGTTACATTCAATTATGCCTATTTTCTAAAATCATTAACGTGTGAGTGTTAGTGTCATGTTCGAGTCTATTAATACTCCTTTTCGGCATGATTTTTTTTATTTAATTTCTGTTTTTAAAATAAGTTGTTGTTCTGAATTTTGAATTTGATTGATTCACATAGGAATTAATAGATGAACTAGGTATATATCTTGTGCAATATGACAGAGCTGGATATGGAGAAAGTGATCCAAACCCCAAAAACTCACTGAAAAGTGAAGCACTTGACATTCAAGAACTTTCTGATAAGCTACAAATAGGATCACATTTTTATGTAATTGGAGTCTCCTTGGGTTCATGTGCTACTTGGAGTTGTCTAAAGTATTTTCCACATAGGTAAATTATACTAATACTCAAAATATGTACTTCTATGTTTTCTACTTATTATTCACTAAAACAAAAAATTACAAGAAAAATTTAGTAAAAAAAAAATGTAAATTATCTCTAAATCCGTGTGACAGTAAATTCGAGGGGTGTTTTATTTTTTCCTCATAAATCTATGTTGCTAATTTTATTTTTTGTAGCCGTAATTATACTTAAAAACTTAATCATAATTTACCAAATGTACTTGTGCAGGCTTGCAGGGTTAGCACTGATATCCCCAATTATCAATTACATGTGGCCTTCACTCCCTAAGAGTCTCATAAGAGAGGACTATAGGAGAAAAATTGTTCTTTGGGCACTTTGGTTTGCAAATTACTGTCCTACATTATTACATTGGTGGGTCACTCAAAAGTGGCTCCCTTCAGTTGCTGTCATAGAAAAAAACCCAACATTCTTCAACAAAAATGATATAGAAATTTTGAAGACAAGTCCAAGGTTCCAAATGTTCTCAAAGGTAAAAAAAAAAAATACATGTTTTACCTAACAGTATAAAAAAGTGTTTACACACTTTTTTAAAAATAATATTATAATAATATAATACTTTTGGGTAAATTTTTTTTACAATGTCAGTGCATGATATTTAAACTATGTAAGAATTTAATTAGTAACCATTATATGTTTCTACTTACAGAACAAGTTAAGGCAAAAAGTTGTTTTTGGTACTCTTTGTGATGATTGGAAGGTGGCTTTTGGAAAATGGGAATTTGATCCAATGAAGCTAAGCAATCCATTCCCTCACAATAGAAGTTCATTTCACATTTGGCAGGGATATGAAGACAAGATTGTACCTTCTGAACTCCAAAGATTTGTTGCAGGAAAGCTTCCATGGATACAATATCATGAAGTTCCATATGGTGGTCATTTAATTTTATGCTATAAGGGGTTGTGTGAGGCCATTTTGAGGGCACTTTTACTTGGACAACAAAATCATGCTTATAGACTTAGTTCATCTTCCTTGTTCAAAAAGTAACTCTAATAATTCATTTTTTGGTACTTCTTATTGAAGATGTGTCGGTGAAGTTTTTCAGGATGATGTCAATTGTCATAAATTACATTAGTTGCTTGGAAAACTCCAATTGAAAACTATGCATGGTTACTTTAAGAATTTCATGTATGACATTGGCATGAATACAAAGTTTTTTTTCTTTGAATTTAAAGTGTTGAAACTTGGTGCCATGTTTGTTTTCTGCTATTTGTAGACTTATTGCGTGTTATAAATTTTGTATTAGAAAGAAAGAAAAAAAAAACTTTTTTTTATTTGGCAATTTTGTTCAAACACATCACTTCCAAAAAAGCAAAAATTTTACTACGAGACATGAGTGCAAAGATTTAACTATTACAGATCTCCTAAAATAAAGATTTTAACCATAATTTTTTGTTAATATAAAATATCTCTTTCTCTCACTAATTTCAAAGTGTTTATTTAATTCTTTAATATACACAAGAAAATTATGGATATCAATACCAATAAAATAAATGTAAAGTATGACGTATGATAGTTGAATATTTTACTCAACCAAACTTCTCGGTATATGAGTGTTCATTTTTTACTTAAAAAAAATATATTTAATAAAATATATTTAAGTTTTGCGAAAAAAGTTAAAGGAAAGTGATTTAAAAATGAAATGAAATGATAAGCATTGTGATATTTTATAATTGGAAGCGAAATGGTTGATTGGTAAATTTGAAAAGATGAAAATTGTCCAACCACACGGTTACAATGGTTAACGTAACTGGCAGAGAAGAGTAGTATTCTTTACATGCAGGCACAAAACGTGTCGACAAAAACTCATAACTGATCCTTAAAAATATCAATTTACAACAAAATTTGATTTAAAGATGTTACCTGGCAGTTAAAGTTTCTGTCTTTATTTATGCACTCTATCTACTCTTCTCTTTCTCTTTCTCTTTCATCTAGTGTAGGTCTTACCTTCTTTTCTTTCTTATATACTTCCAATCCCTTCTTTTTCATCACAATTCCCATCCTCTTCTATATTCAGGTATTCTCTGCTTTTCTTTTCATTTTCAACTTCATTCATTTTTATCAATTTCTTTATTTCATGCTATTCACATTCATATGCATCTTTGCATGTTACATGCAATTGCATCCATTTCATCATCTTAATTGTTTCATCGTTTTAAATTGCACTTCTAAGTATGCTATAAATTTTTATATGGTCGCAATTGTGATGTTGTTTCAAATACACTAAATCAAAACTTTTATTTTTCGAATCTAAATTTAAAATCACCAAATTATTTTTTACATTGAAAATTGTTTATTAAATTTAGTTTTTTGTTGTTGCTTTTTTTTTCAGATTTAATTGGTTATCTTTTAAAACTATACATGATTATTTGTTGAGCCGTTTGTTACGGAATACAAAAACTAAGACTTTAGTATTCAATTATTAGAGATTTTAAAAAATAAAATAAAAAGTTATTTGGTGTTTGTCCATTGTAATAAAAAAGAATTTTTTAAAAAATCAATTATAAAAATAATTTTGATGAGAAACTAATCAAAAGAGATTATTATTTTAAGAAATTTATATGATACTAATTTTTTTTGTAAGAAACTGACTCTAAAAATCTGTGACAATATTTTTGATAAGCATCCATGGCTGTACAACAATCAGATCAAGAAGTTCCATTACAAGAACAAGAAGAACAAACATTTTGTCAACTAAGCAAACAAAACTCAATACTCTCACTCACCCTTGATGAGTTCCAATGCAAGAGTGGAAAGAGTTTTGGTTCCCTCAACATGGATGAATTCCTAGCCAGCATTTGGAGTTCCAATGATGAAACCACTCACAAGAGTCATAGTAAAAGTGTTGTGACAGAACACACAATTTCACAACATGGTAACTCATTCTCTGTCCCTTCTCCAATTTGCAAGAAAACTGTGGATGAAGTTTGGTCTGAGATTCACAAAAGTAACAAACAATTCAAAGAAGCTAATAACATTGGAAGAAATGAGACACTCATGAAGCAACAAACACTTGGAGAAATGACTTTGGAGGATTTCTTAGTAAAAGCTGGTGTAGTACAAGAATCATCATCATTCAAATTCAGAACAACAATGCCATTTCAGAACAATGTTTCATGTAATACACCATTGAATCAAAGTTTATTAAATGGTTTGAAGCCTTCAATGGGAATTGGATTTTCTACTGATCAATGTGTGTCTAGTAATGGATTTGCAACTTATCAAATGTCTACTGTTGAGAAATGTCGAACCGTGCCTGAGTCCAGCGGCTGTGGGAATAGGAAGAGGATAATTGATGGTCCTCCCGAAGTTGTAGCCGAGCGAAGGCAGCGTAGAATGTTGAAAAATCGAGAATCGGCTGCACGTTCTCGAGCAAGAAGACAGGTTTTAGTCATATAATTTGGTTTATGCTTTTGTGGTCGCTTCACAATCCTTGATTATGTATAAATCTTGGTCAAATGCGACAGATTTGGCCTAAAATGTGTTACAAAACTTTTATTAAAACTCTTATTTTTGTGTGACTCACTTCATCGTTTTAAATTGTGGTCTGCTAGAACAATTGGGGACGCGTCGGTCACATTTGTTTGCATTTTACAGTTATATAATAGTTTGACATTATGTAATATCGCGTCTGGTCGCGATTTAAAATGGTTGATTGAGTCTATTTGATTTTTCTTTTTCTATGTATAAGCTATCTTGTTTTGTGAAATCAGTGTCTTTTAAATCCATGATTCTTCTAACATTTATGCATGTATTTTTATCAATTTTGCTATATATTAATATCATTTATCAATTAGCATACGTTATTACATTTGAGGTCCTTTCCCTTATGGAATTTTTTTGTAATGCAGGCATATACAGTAGAGCTAGAAGCAGAGCTGAATCTGCTAAAAGAAGAGAACGACAAGCTAAAACAAATTTTGGTACACAATACTTGAATATTCATATTCTTATTTTTATCATTTCATATTTTATTTTCATGATTTATGTTTTCTAATGCTTAACATATTAAATTTGCAATAGGCTGAAGCAAAACGCAAGAGGAAACAAGAGGTAAGTGATTATTGTATGTTTATATAAATTTCTCTTTATGTGAATGTGTATTTATTATGTATATGTATTGATACAGATTTTACAAAGAAAGAATTCAACAAAGGTTAAAAAAGGTGCAGAAAAATTAAGAGCAATAAGAAGGCCTATAAGTACAACCTGGTGAATGAGTCTCAATGACAAGAATTGAAAAAAAAAAATTGGCATAAATGTTAAGAAAATAATATGTATGTACGCCTATCAAATTCTACTTTTGCTGTACAATTAGATATATGGACTATTGAAAAAATATAGATACATGAATGCTGATATTATTTTGTTGCATACATAGTTCATAAATATAATTTGAAGCTATAAAATTAAGTTTCTTATCTAAAAAAAAATTAAGTGGGTTGAGAGTTTAATTAATCCCCAACTCTCAACGTAACTTTATTTGATTGAGTGTCTTGTCCAACCTTTAGTATAATACTGTTTGTGATGCTGGACTACATAATTAGATTTTTAAAAAATACTTAATTAATAATTCATTCTCATTTTAAATATCTCATTTATTTTATTTTATTTTATTTTATTTTAAGTTATTTATTATTTTACAATATTTAAACAGCATTAATAAAAGTATTTGAGTTAATAAAATTTATTTTATCATTAAAATCAATAAAACTAATTATTTTCTTAAAAATTACACATAAATGGTAATTTGTGCAATCATTGGTTACAACACCAATTTTTTTTCTTTATCATCTCTTTTTTAAGTTGTGACACTCTTTGTGCATTTGTTTATAAAAACACATTGTGCATTACTTTATTATTTTATTACTCTTATGATGAGTTTGATGTGCACAATATAGGACTAGCTACGAATTGGATAAAGATATAATATTAATAGTATAATTATTATCATATTAAGTTTGATACAACAGGATAATAATAGTTTATTGAACAATAGATTCAGTGATAAAATATCTCATTAGGTTTTATACAATTTATAAAAAAATGATTAATCGTGTTGATTTCAATGATAAAATAAGTTTTATTAATTCAAATATTTGTATTAATTGCAGTTAGTAGAAAAATTTAATAAATTAAGTTACAATAAATATATATTAATGGGAAAAAAAACAACTAATGATATATTAAAATTGTAAAATAAAAAAAAAAGAGAAAGTGAAATGATAAATATGACACTATGGTGTGATTGAGAGGGTAGTTATTATTCTATATAATTAAAAGTAATGAAAGATTATATACTTAAGTTAATAGAAAAGAACAAATTAGCTAGCAAGGAGATAGTAATATTAATTTTGTAGATACTTTACCTATGGAGTAACTCACATACTTCATAAACTGTTTTTCTATTTCTGTTTAGCTAAAGTTGGAGCTTCCTCATCATGCACATTAAGCTCAATTTACATTTACATTAAAACATAAAGACTAGAACAGAGGATATAAAATAAAAATAAATATATTTTTCTAGATAACAGTGACATTGTTTCTAAAGCAGCCCAACAAAATCCACTTGTGGGGCAATAATATATATCTATCAGAAACTAGAGAAATGATTCTGAGAAGGTTGAAGCATTTGCATGTCAGTAGTTGTTTGGCACGAGTTTTCATCACTAGTAATGATGGTCCTGTAATTTAAATATCCAAAAACAATATGGTTATGGGCAGATTAACGAATAAATTTTGTATTAATTAGATTAGCTATAATAACTTACTCTCGTGATCTTGATGCCCAAAGTGAACTAAGCGCTCGAAGTCTTGCATAGTATTCTCCAATAACAAGAAAAGAGCGTGCAGCTTGACGAACTGTGAGTAATCGACATAATTGGTGAAGTGTTTGTTGCCTCAAATTATCAGCCTTCAAATTAAAAAAAAAAAAAAAAACATTAGAGTTTAGATATATGAAAAAGATTAAAGAAATAATGTTTGTTATATATGAATAATAATACCTGGCGAAGAAATCCTTCAAGATTGGCAAGCTTACCGACAGCAACAACCATTTGTTGAACACCATCAACAAGAGGACCTCCAGCAATGGTGTCCACAACAGATTGTTGCAGCTGATCGAGTCCTTGAGACAGAGCTTCCTCTGCTTGTTGTGATGAATGTCGAAGTCCATACATTCCCATTATCTGTTGCTCCGCTATTGCTTCTAATTGTTGGATCAACATCTAATTAATCACCAAATTACTAGTATTGTTATTCTTATTTTTCTTCTTTAATTAATTAATTAATTTCATGTTTTGATTATTATTGAATACTAACCATGATTATTTCAGAGGGTCTAAAACCACCGATCCAAAGAAAACACCGTTCAGCTTGAGATGTCCACCCGCCATTGATAAGATGAAACACGTCTGATTTTGCAGTCACACCTTTCACCCTAAATACTTCGTCATAATGACATAAATACCCTTCCACCATTACTCTCATTTCATTATCTGATAACGCCGCTTGTAACCCGTTTCTTAGCTCCGTTAACAAACGGTTATCCTCTTCTAACCATCTTGCATATTCCATGTCAAACATTGCACCTGCATATTCAAACTCATTCAATGTATAATGGAATCAAATCATTTCTCAAAGTGCATTTTCTAATCATACTATTATTAATACTAATGCGTTTCCTTTTCTTAAAGTGCATTTTCTGCGCATAATAATATTTCGTGGTTATTTTTTATTTATCAACCCTTTTTAAAAAAAAATAAAGCAATATTGTTAATAAAAACTATAAAAGTGGAAATGAACAGTATCATGATAGAATAATTCTCTGAAAAGCCAAATTAGTAAATAGTATATACACACATATAAATAAAGTAGACTTCATATATTAATTTATAATATTTTAGAAAAGGTCATACTTTTGAACATAAAAATATATCAACATGATCTAAACATTAGCCTATTGTATTTTTATATAATTCAAACTTGAGTTATTTATTCGCAGATTTCGGTCAGATTCAAAGTGTTCTCTAGATTTTGAAATGTGCACTCAAACTCTAGTTTTGACTTTTGATATATTTTAAAAGGACTATACTCACACATAAAAAAAAAAAGAAACATAAATTTTAAGTTAAAATAAATAAATAAAACAAACTCACCAGAGCTCATATTGCTTCCAACACCACCACTCCAATCCATGAACATACCCTTTTAAATTAACATTTAAATATATAGTAATCGGTAAAAACAAAAATAATACAAAACAAAAACCATATAATATAATATGTACGACTTTAGTACCTGAGATCGTGCTCTTTGAAGGTCTTGTTCAAGTTGTGTAAGCTTTAATCTACTTGACTCTAGTTGCTGCACATAAGCCTGTAAAAAAAATGCAATAAAAATTTCAATATTTTTAGTTTTAATTTTCCATTTTCTACCACAATAATGAAATCATTTTTATTAATCAAATTATAACTTATCTGGCCTTTTATAAAAAAGAAAGTAGGGTCTATAATAATTTCTCAACAATTAATTAAATTTCTACAACTATGTTTAATTGTTTATATATTTATAGGACACACCTTTTTCCTTAGGCGACTTTTCCTTGCAGCTTCTCTGTTTTGTGCTAAACGTCTCAATGTCTAATAAGGAAAAAATCTTACCTTAGTTGAAAAATCCACATAACAAAAATTAAATTAAATTACGACTATATATAAAAATTAAAAAAAAAAAAACCTTTGCATCAAGTGGCTTATTATCTGATGTGGAACCACCACCTCCCTTTCTCTGCAACTGAAAAAATAAATTACTCAAAATTTCATTTAAAAACAAAATAGAAAAATAAACACAAATTTGAATTGTAGAGTTAGTCATTACAAAACAAAACAAAAATAAAACAGAAATTTTGGTCATAATAAAAAGTTGCTACATTATTTTCGATGAAGAACAAAAGAGCTTATTCTTACTGAATTTCTAGGAAGCATATCAGAATGTTGAATTCCATTTGACCATTTTTCATGAGGCATGCATTCATCTATATGATATGGATAGCAAAAAGCATCATTTTCACCCATTATTTTTTTGTATGTGAAAATTTGTTTTTGTTGCTTTAGATTTTGAAAACTCACTCCAAATTTGACTTGTGATAGAGAAATACAAGTTCTCACTAAATCAAGTGAAGAGAGTGTAAGAGTCACTTCACTTTAATATAAGAAGAAAAAAAAAACTTTGATAAGTACTGAAAAAGATTCTCACTTTGTTTTTTTGTTAGTACACAATATATCCCTCTCTCTCTCTTTCTATATCATGTTTTCATGTCAGAAAATCGTTCAGGAATCAGGAAAACTCTGTGTTCTTTTGATTTTCTGAAATCTGTTGGGATCTGTGCTATGTTTTTTTTATAATAATAATAATAATAACAGCATTAAAGATACAAAACTTTTCCTAAGTTTTTGGGATATGGAAAGAGAGAAAAATTTAAGTGATTAACCTTTTCATGAGCTGATTTTGGTGAAGAAGCTGTTTTAATAACATCATTATTATTTGTCATATCTTGTTGTAGTTGCAGATGTTGTAATTGATCTGAAGAACAAAAAGAAGATGCTTTTTTACTTAAGGGTGGTGATTCTGGCTCAAAAGGGCTCTCATTTTTGCTTGAAAGTGCTGAATCACTGCTTTCACCTCCTGATTTGTTATTAGTACCTCCCTGTTTCCAAAACAAAATAATCAAATATTGATACAAATCAATGCTATATAGTAAAAAAAAACAAAAATTTAATATAATTTCTTATAGTCACATGCATGTTATTTGAATTTGAAATTGAATGTAACATATAATGTTTATGTTAAGCATAAATAAATAAAAAATGGTCAAAGTATATTATAGTATATAGTATAAGAGTATAGTACTATTGAGGATTGATGGAATCTCATTGGCCAAGAAGGGAACATTTCCAGTGTAGCTGCAGGTTTGCCTGTGAAAAAAGCTGCTAAGAATCACAAAAGAAAAATCTGAGAGGATCAAACAAAATTAAAGTCTTGAAATTATTTACCAAAATTAAAAAGGATTTTATTGTTTTGGTTCAATTATTATTTACATGAAAAAGGAAGTAAAAAAAAAA
>JBBPBS010001143.1:5904295-5929626 GCA_037974835.1 Cicer judaicum | reverse complement strand
AAAAAAAAAAAAAAAAAAAAAGGAAGCTAATCTAATCCTTCTTTATGATGAGCAGTTATGGAGTCAGTAAAATGATGCAAAAGGGAAGTGAGGTTTCCAAGTTTGTGACACCACTTCTTCCCATGTCTATTGCATCAGAATCATTATGGTATTGGAAATGGTAATTGGTAACACTATATGCTATTCTATTATATTTATTATTATAGACATATTCAAAACTATACCACCTTTTATTTTTGTCTCTGCTTTTAGAAAGAGTTGGTTATGCTTATCTAATGTCAGAAAAAGTGGTGTTAGATAGAAAAGGAAACTTACATGCTTTTGTTTCATCATTTCTAATCTTAACTCCTTGCAGACCAATTGCTTCTTCTAGCTCCCCAAAATCAAATCCAGATCCTTGATCATTGCTAACAAACAAAAAATATATTAATCATATATATATATATATATATATTGAAATTCAAACTATACAATAAAACAGTTCCTTAAGGAAGAAAAATTACATTAAGCTTGATGAAGGATTGTTAATCCTATGATGAATTCCATAAGGTTCAGAAAAATCAAGTTCTCCAATTCTTTGACTCGCCATGCAACACTTTTTTTAGACCATTTTCTTTTCCTATGAAACCAAATTCAATTTACACATACAAACAAAAAAATGACAATAGTATATAGTTAGTGTGTGAATTACATCAAAGCTAAAGAATATGAAAAAATTGATTTATATGTGTGATGTCATGAGTGTTTACTTTACCTCAATTTTTGTGGAATTGAAAGAATATGGAGATAATTAGAATTGTATAAAGAAAAGGGTAACAGAACAAGCAAAGAAAGATCAAAGCTTTCTTATCAAAAAGTAAATATTTAATCCTAAAGTTGTAAGTTGTGACAGGAAGAGGGTCCAGTCTTTTTCTCAGATATGATCCACTTTGCAAACTTTTTTTTTTATCTTCCTTCTTTTCTCCTTCTCTATGAAGAAACCTTATTGATTAGTCATGTATCAAATTGTACCTAGTTGCAAAATATTTTGTAATAAGAAACTCATTTTGTGGTACCTAAGATATTGTCTCTTAGAAAAACTTGTCTCGGGCTCATTTTGGACTTGTGGGCTGACTCAAATAAAAATAGTTATTTCAATGAAAATAAATTCAATCAAACAAAAATATTACTTATTTATTTCTAGAATGTAGATGGACATTGTGTCCGTGTATTCAATTATTTATAAAAATTACAAACATTATAAAATTTTATAATTTAAAATTATGAGTTATTTAATTGGTATGAAAGGACAAATTTATAAATAAATTATTTTAAACGAATTATAAATTTGAAAGAAAAAATGTTATACTAAAATTCGATATTCTTTTATATAATTGTCATAAATATTTTAAAATTTTAGTTACTTAAGCATGGAACAATAGAATATACTTGTGGATAAAGTAGTTTAAACTATCAATAAAATTGAAAGAAAAAAAATCACATCTAAATCATGTATTTTTTTTAATATATAGATGTAGATTATTATTTTAATTATTTTGACTGATAGATATAGATTATTGTTATTATAAAATTGGAAAGGTGGCTCAAGTTTAAAAATTAAAATTAATGAAAATAAATTGAGTAAAACAAAAATATTATTATTTATTATTATTATCATATAAAAAATTGAACATGTGGGGTCTTTTTGCAGGAACACACTAGAATCACTGACTCCAACTCCACTCTCTCTCTTGTAACCGCCTGAATTTTCTTATTGGTTCTCTATTGTGGGGACTATGTGTATTGTGTACATGTAAAACAAAAAAAAAACATACAAGAACTCATCTAATTTTTATCTAGGAAATGGGAACACAATAAATTCAGTATGAGATATCAAGTTGAATTTTCTTTCTCATTGAAGTTGGCAAAAATAAGTAAAGGAAAATAATTTAGGTGGTTTTGTTACACATACGAACAAAATCCTTCTTCTATTTTCTACTCCAAGAAATTTGAACAAAAAACAAAAAATAAATAAATTAGGCTCATACCGTTTCAACCAAAACAATATAAAATATACAATATAATAGTATACAATTAATTAAGCATAACCACTTTGTGTATTTAATCTTAGCTCTGAGATGGATTTGTTTGGTATTATCCTCTTTGTTGATGGGTCAACATCCACTCTCTGTCTTCACCTAAACCATGCCACGTTAAGATTCGTTTCTACTTATAGTTACGCAAATCTTGTTGCAGATAGCAATAGAGTACATAGTAATCATGGACATGAATTGAAATAATAGCAATTTCATTTCATTTTTCAGTTATAAATTAGTATGCTGAATCCATAATTTTTGTTTTATAAGGATAAGGATCCATCATTTAATTATGTAATAAAAATCAATTTTAAATAATACATATATTTAAAAAACTAGAATTATCGTAATTTTATAAAATTATATATTAGTTGTAGTTTTTATAAAATTATAATAATTTAATAAATTCATCATGACTTTAATTAAAAATATATTAAATATTAAATTATTATTTATATTTAATCCCTTCATATAAAACTTAGTTGAATTATAAATTTTAAATCAAAAAATCAATTATATAAATAAAAGCTATAAACTCTAATTTTAAATTAGAATAATATTTTTTTTATAAAAGTTAGAATTAACTCGTATGTGACTTTATTATACAAACTCTCAATCTTATGTACTATTCTTTAATCACCAATCTTGCAAAATTCAAACTATCCTAGAGAGAGGTGATATATATATATATATATATATATATATATATATATATATATATGACAAAAATATAAATTTCAAAGTTGATTATTTTCAGGATTTCAAAGTCTATTGTATAAACTATAAATATTTGGACCAACATTATTGAACATATAAATTGGTAATATAACAAGGAAGATAATTAAAGAAAGGACAAATAGAAAGAAGGGAAAGATACAGGAGACTTTTAGGTAATGGACCCAATGATACATATCATAAAGAAGTAAAAAACAATATTTTATACTTGGGCTCATCTAATACCTATTGCAGGTAGTATATGCTTCCTACCAATTATTCCTTTATGATGTCAATGATTGGTCTTAAAATTATGTGTTTGGCTCAAAATATATAAACACTCCAATGGATGGGTTAGGTCAATATATATTTTAAGTATATATTTTAATTTATATAAATATATAACTTTTTGTTCCCAATATACCTTACAACAAGTTATTCATGTGAGGGTGTCTTTGAGAAGATTTTAGCTTTAGACAATATAGGTCATTCCATGAATGTGTCAATCCCTTGAGCCGTAATTATTTGAGGTCTCATATTTCCTTGTCTAGAAAGGTGATTGGTCTGAATCAAATCCCAAAATGCATTATTCTTTTCTTGATTATTATGTTCAACTTAAGTCATTATTCTATCAAAAAAATTGTGTTAAGTCATTATACGTGTCGGCAAACTATGTAACTTAAAGTGCATTTTTTTTTTGTTTAAAAAATTTATACTAGGATGGTCATAGGTAGACAAATTTGCATCATGGTCTAAATTTGCATTGAGAGTAACGTTGAGCATTTGTGACCATTGCGTTTCATTTTTTATAGGTGCACGGCCTTTTCAAGATCAAGTAGAGATGTCATGTACAGTAGTTAACATGCGAGTAACAATTTTGGGTCTCCAGAGGAAGAGGGAAATAGATAGTCTAGCTTTGATTTTCGGTAACTTTAGTTTATTGAGAGAATAAATTAGTGATTAAAATAAAGAAATAAAAATTATTTAAAAGAAAGATAGTGATTAATTATAAAAGAGATAGAAATAAAGTTATCAAATGTAGATGATTGAAAGATAGATAATCTTAATTATATAGAAGGGTGGTAATGTTGAACAAATTTTACGAAAGAGATTCAGGATTTGATCTCGGAGAGTGATAATTTCTTTTTATTATATTTAATTATTAATTATTAATATTTGTTTATTAAAAAACAATTTATATTTGTGAATCCAAATTGGTAAAAAAATTAAAATTGCGCCTAAAAATAAGGCAAATAGATCCAAACTAAAATGTAGTTTATGTTAAGTCTGAATTAGATTATATTTTACAAAAAAAAAATTACTTAATATTTTTTTGCTTACGAAGTGGAAATGAAGGTTCCTTGGATTTTATTCAAGCCAACAATTACCAAAGAACATTGGCACATGGTCTAAATTAAGAAGGTTCCAAATTTTTTTTAATATATATGAAATTTTAAAAATTGCATTGATGTCTTAATTTTCTATATTGATCATTTTATATTTGCATATATCCTGAATAAATATTCAGTTTGAAGAGAGACTAATTTCCCTCTATATTTGCTCTAGATAGATATTAAACTTAATTTCTCTAAATTCTCATTTCCCCTCTACGCCCCATAAGATTTGAAAGTATGATTATGGATATGAGAAGCTATGAAAAAGAAAAAAACTTGAAGATTTAACTCAATCTCAAGCAGGAGCTCTTGATAATTTCTTTTATAAAAGAACCACTATTTTTTGTTGAAAATCATAATGTTGATGTTAAAATTCTTGATAATGTGCCTTTTGAAAATGATGATGTTGATAATGATAACAATGATGTTGACAATGTTCATTGTGATGATGGTCGTGATTTTAATTTGAATAATTCACTTAATAATGAAGAAGACAATGTAGAGCAAAAACCCATTTGAACATTTGTTCAATGTATTTGACTATTATCGTGAGAGATGGTTCTAAAAAAATAAGTTTTTTAAAATGGAAGTTGTTAATGACTTAATAGATTAGTATTGATAGCAATTGAGAATGATCTTTTAGAGACAATACAATATAAAAACTTGGTTGATGAATTTACTTCAAACTCCTCAGTAGGAGTCCACTCCTTTTTAGGTGGCTCAACCACTACCCCTACATCACGCCCACACGTCCAAATAGTATATGATCTCCAAATCACTCCACATTGTCCTCCCAAGCATTCTAAAGGAGTGAGGTGGTATGTGACCCGCCAGCTATATTGTGAAATAATACCTTGGTTCTAGTGTGGGAGCACATTTTTGGGGCGATTTACGGTTTGATATTTAACCATTGTTGAATTTATTTGGTTGTTTTTATTAGGTTTATTGAATAAAGATACCAGTGTTGTTGAAATTGGTTGTTTGGGAGAAAGGTTTGTGGCTATGGAGGTTGAATTGGAGGTGGCTATGTTTGCGTGGGAGGAATGTTCAGTTAATTGGAAACTTTTCTTTGACCAATTTGTCCAAATAGGGAGGTGGGATATTTGGATTTTGACTTATGATGTTGAGTTATTGAATTCACTTCAGTTTTTGTGGAAATATTATGTGTCATCGACGGTGTTAATCTTTGTGTGGAGATTGCTTACAAAATTGTATCCATCCTTAGATGCTCTTGCGCGGTGAGGCGTATTCTTGATGTGTCACATAATGTTTCTTGTGTGTTGGTGTTTGATGGGAGCTTATCGTTACTATAGAGTTAACCATCTTCTTCAATTTAAGGGATGTTTGGAGACAAGAATATGTGGAAGGTGAAACACATTATTTGGTTAGCAATTGTTTGGTTACTCGGTTACTTCGTAATTGTGTTATCTTTTAGAGTGTGGGGAATGTGAACTGTTGGTTGATCATATTAAAATAGCGTTGGTATTTCGTACGGTACCATTGCCAACGAAATAAAACGACACATAACCGCATAATCAATTATAGGATAAATTGAAAATATAACGAAGTCAATCAAGTTGCATTCTTGCATTTTGTGAGTTGACGAACATGTACCATCAATCTTGTTGGGGTTAGCAAGTTATGAGAGAATATGGAAGGGTTGGTTATAGTTTCTCAGATTGGTGTGTTTTATCTTAAGTTGGGCTTTTAGGTTTGAGAGTGTTGTTTCAACCATATAATAAAACCCGTGTTATAGAAAAACCTTAGAGCAGTGGATAGCAGGATTGCACGGGATTGACAACATTATAAAACAAATAAGATCGGTCACATTGAAACATAACAAAGGATCATACATAACAAATAAATAGTAGATTCAATTCACGTGAAAACTTATTATATTTATATGTAGAAATAACAAATTAACGAAAACATGAAAATGAATTTGGGAACCTAAAAACACTGAAACTCAGCTCTAAGTTCCACGGATCACCCTCAAAGTACTGTTACACACCAAGCAGCATAGGAACCTGTCAAGACAAAATTGCATTGATATAATTAACAAGAAAAACATTATTATAAATATATATATATATATATATATATTGATTACAAGTTACTATTAATAAAAAAATTACACTATTAGGACCTTAAAAAGAGGGCCTAACAAGTCAAAATGAATTAGTTGAATTCAACAAGACAAAATAAAATGCCAAATGGCAAAAAGAAACAAAACAAATGTAAAATAATGTTCAAAATTAATAACCACATGTGCAAATCTTTACACTCTATTAATTTGAATTTAATAAATTAAAAAAAAAACATAAAAAACAAAAGCAAAAGCAAAACGATGATGATATTTGGGCAGCCCGCGTGGCCTTCACAGCCCCAACCAATAGGAAAGGGGCTCTGACCGCGGGCAGTCTTCATCGCAGGTTACCGACGGCATAACAGTAAAACCTTTAAGCCCGAGAGATCCAATCTCCATCACGATCAGGGCGGGTACGGGGGCAGAGTCCGCCGTAAACGGAGGCTCCACCGTCACCGTGTCCGACGAGATTGAGATAGAAAATGATAGACTCGGAAAGGTGAAAACCGTTGCGCGGCTTCTCTGCTCAGATAAGATCAAGTAGTGTTTAGAATTAGGTTAGGTTTTGCGCTCCTTTTATTCACTCCTCGCTCTCTTTCTTATTTTCCCAAAATGCCCTTATCACAGAATCAACTTCTACTGGACAACGGTCCAAGATGGTACAAACGAACTGCTTTATTGGGCTCGCTCAAACCAGTTTAGAAATTTGTTAAATATACCCCCTTTAATATTCGAAAAATTTCCCGTGTACCCTCTTTATTATACCTATTCCCCTAACTTAAGAAAAAAATTGACTATTTTGTCCTCATATAAATAATAAAACCTCCATAAAATTTCCATTTTACATTTTGACATTTTCGGAATTGAGAATAAGTTTTTTTTTTTCAAATTTGCGGAGAAGTTGAAAAACAAGTTTTGCGGTAGAGAAGTTGTACTCTGGAAACTTTGTTTTCATGTTTGCTGGTACAGAAGAGTATTTCAAAAAATATGTTTTTAAGTTCTCCGGAACAGAAGAGTGTTCCGGAAAATTTGATGGCCAACATTTCCGATAGTTATCGGAGAACTTGAACATCAAGTTTTCTGAAAGTTACATATATATATTGTTTTAATTTAATTAATTCTAATTTTATGTTATTGTGATATATTTATTTTAATTATTCAGTGGGTGTATCAGAAATAAAGTGTGTATCCAAAAAATTTTCTAATTTCAAAAAAAATAAAATAATAAAAAAAAAACTTTAAATTAATAACAGTATTATTGACATTTTTTAACAATTATAGAAGTATAGGTATAAAAATGGGGTACATGGCAAATTTCTCTTAATATTCTCCACTCTCTTAAATAAAATCAACTGTAACTATAAAATTAAAAATTATGGCTACACACCGTAAATTTAAAATATTTACTGAACATAACGTAAAAGTTGGATTTTTAACTATTGTAAACATTTTTCAAACTAGCAGTACCATACAAGTTATGATTTACATTTTTCTTTGACTATGAAAGTTGTTTCAAAGGATTTTTACGGTAGTTATTGTAAAAATCTTATTTACACTAAAAAAAACAAACGAAAAAATCTTGAATAAAAATAAAAGTTAAAATTTGAGATAGGAATTTTTTGGAACATTCTAAATTGTAGGGGTACAATTAATAATTTCTAGTTTAATTTAGAGTACTGTATTGGAGTGGCATAACCCCTTCACATTATTCTTTAAAATATACATACATATAGTCAAAAGACAAACATAAACATGTCCGTATTGTTTTATTTTCTATTGTGTTTCATTCATATAGTTTTAATTTATACAAAAAAAGAATTAATTTAATTGACTTATTTCATTTTGATAATATTTATATTTGAATTTATCTAAATTTTATTTTTAATATTTATGTTAGATGTTTTAAAAATCAAAATTAAACTTGGAAAAAAGTTTGTATTGGTAAGAACAATTTTGCACTAAAAAATATTCAACAATTTTTTTAACGGAAAAAATATGTTTTATTAATAACAAAATAATACAACATTACAAATATATGAAATCAAAAAGACTAAACACTATTAAGATTTACATTCTTTAATTCAACCATAAAAAAATTTCATACATGCACAAAGACAAACAAGTCAATGGGTTTAGATTGAGATTTTATAGACTTTATATGTATTCATATAATTTTTTCAATGATCTCTAAATTTCCAAAAATAACTATAAGTTTGGTAGCCTTTTGACAAAGAAATAGAGTGTTAATAATGATAGTGGTTATCTTCAGCTTTGAAAAAATACACGAAGATAAGTTAATAAACTATATTACACCGAGACAACAAACTACACAATATTATATCTAAATAAAATCATACATAAAATAGAGGAAAAAAAATTTAATTTTATGTAAAAACCATTTGATTTAAATAAAGAAGAAAAAAAAAGCATTTACAGGAAAAAATAAAGTGACCCTAAATCACTCAGAGATGATAAAGAATGAGTGAAGTACTATTTTTTTTGAAGTAATATACAAGGTTTCTCATTCAACAAAAATTTATAGTAATTTTTACAGTTTAGTTTATATTATGGCACATAGATAACATTATTAGTTTAGGATCCGTTCGGGTGGGTTTTGGATTTAAGTTCACAAAACATAATTAAAAGTAATTTCTTATTAAATGAAGTGGTTTGTTTTATCTCTACATGATCTTTAACAACCCCACTCTAAGTCTGCCTTTATCAATTCACGATGATTTATAGTAATTGTAAATATAGATTTGCAAGCAAAACAATAAATTTAAATTGATAGAAATTATATGAATAGAGAATAATACAATTTAAAATAGACGTTAAAAAATTAAATTTATCAATAAAATTACAATATTTAAATTAATAATATAAAATAATAAAATATTTATAAATATAATAAAGTTTATAAATATATTAAATGAAAGTGACTCAAATATTTATAAACGTCAAAATCATTTATTAAATTTGTATTAAATTAAATTAAAATATTGGATCATTACAAACAAGACAGTAAAGCAAAACAATGTTGCATTAAGATGAGGAAAAAAAAATAATGTTGAAATAAGACAATAAAATAAAGAGAAAAAAGATTAAGAAAAAAACTAATATAAGTTGAAATAAATTTTTTGAATAAAAGATAAATATAAAAATTAACTAGATAATTTTAAATAAAAAATTGATCTTAAACAATACAATTTGTCTTGGGTGAAGAAAAGACGAATGAAAAAAAAAAACTATATTATATGGATGAAAAGGGAAGCGGCTAAATGTATAATTGATGAATTTTATATATAATTTTATTTTCCATCCAGAATCATATTCTACTCAAAGGATTTATACGCATATGATGAATTTTTTATATATTAAATTAGATGGTGATTCAAATCTAACATAGTCATGTACTAATAATAATAATTAAATAAACAGCATTGTTCAGAAGAAGAAAAAATAGAATTATATGATAAAACTAAATATAATTTGGTTACTAAGCTGTGAATAAAAAAAAAAGTAGAAAAGGTTAACAGAATTATCCAAGTGGGAAAAATTAAACACCAATCAGCTAGGAGATCAGTCCAAATGTCAACCAACCAAGGTCACTTTCCCAGATGGAATAATAAAAAAAAGTTAAAAGGACACACAAATCTTATTATTAGATCATAAACAACATCTAAACATAGCAATTTTTTAAGAATTGATAGTAATATCATTAGTCATAATGAATAAATGCTTAAAAAGCATCTGATTGCAATTAGTAAAAAGATAGGTGGGGATGTGAGAATCCATTTTTTGTGGCTTTTAGAAGAAGAATAATAACTAAATTCTTTACTTGAGAATATTATGATTTATAGGACTTTAATCTTAGTTAAAATTCTCATATTCTCATTCCAAAGAATCTTTGAAACTTTCCCTTTATTTTTTATTTTATTTTTTTCACCTTTTCCCCGTGAGGAATAGCATTCCGTGGTCATTTCTTGCTTTTCTTTTCAACCAATGCCATCATGTGTGTTCAAACAAAATATCACACACAATTCACAAACCAAACATTGTTTTTGCTTATGATTGACCACTTAGTCTACAACTTGATTCCAACTATGTCTTGTTCTTCTCATTTCAAAGTTTCTTCTTACACTTAAAAAAAGTGAATCTATCTTATGTTAATGTAACACGTAAAAATAATAATAAGTACAACTATAATAAGAATAAAAATTTATATGTCCCTTATCATATAGTGTGGGACATCCACTATATTGGAAGGTAAAGCCAATTGGATACTCCTAGAAAGAGATAAGTAACCCTCTATTCTGTACAAACACAATAATCTTTTAAAGATGCTAAAGAATTCAAAGTAGTAAGGACATAAAGTAAATATTACTACCAATATAGAAAAAAATGTTCTATACAAGCATGAACATGATTATATATATGTATTATTAAAGCTGCACAAACAAAATTATTCCATTTATGGTTTTGGTTTTGAAGACTTCATATCTTTTTTAATACTGCCTACAAACCCAAACAGAATCAAAGCAGTGTATTAGCTAAAAAAATCACATGAAATGAAAGTTGCGGCACAAATTTTTCCATCTATGGTTAATTATGATTACATAAAAAAAAACCTTAGTAGTTGTCATTAACACCACTAAAAAGAAACCTCTAATTGCATATACTCCTCCATGTGGTTTTAACATATTCCTAAATAAGTATAGTTTTGCTTTTTCATTGTGATCACATAAATATTTTTTTCAATTCCACCTTTAAATTATAATTGTCTTTATTGAAAATGAGTGATTTATGGTTAATTTGTAGTCTCAAATCACTTATATATATAAATATTTTTTATTCTATTTTATTTAAATAAGTCATATTTACACTCTGTTTTTCTTATGATTTTTTATGATTTCATTGTTTTAATACGACGTTTTGTTCGTTGTCTTGGTGCGATGTTCTTTTAGTTTATCGTTTTGTTACGGAATTCTTTTGATTCAGATTGAAAAAATTACTTCCATGTAATGCAAATTCATTCAATAATTTTGACGTCGTCGCGTTACAACTCCATATGCACGAATATTTCAGACACTTCAATTTTGTCATATTTGTAGGATTTGTTATAGTTGCAAGCATTTCTTTGTATTATTCTATTAATATGAGTATTGTGAATTTGTTTGAAGGTTCATTATTTCCAGTTTAAACGACTGAATTGTATTGTTTTCGATCAATGTAATTTTTACTGATTTGAAGAAATAAATATAATTTTTTAATCAAGAAAATTACAATGGTTAATATCTATTAGTTAGTTAATAAGGATAATTTGATAAAACATTGTAATATTTTTTCATTCGATTTCTTAACCTGCACCAAAAAACCTAGAACAATACTTAGTTTAGAACGAATAGAGTAAAATTAAAACAAGTAGGACTTTATCACAAAGGTTAGTTTTGTTTATTCTCTTGCAATAACTTCCTTATTATGAAATATTAAACTATAGCTTATGTTGGCATAGGAGAAAACTATTAATTAAAGACCACCTGAATTTTTGTGATGGAATACATTCTAAGAGTTATAAGTGTGTGTGTGTGTAAGAATTTTGATTGAAAAATTGGAGTTGTAGTAGTTCAGAAGATAACAAGTTCAAATGAATTGACAAGTGGTTGTATCAAGTCCATTTAAGGAGAAAATTCGATATCAAGAGAGAAAAAGTATCAAATCAATCCTCTTGCCCATATTATTCCAATCCACATGCAAGAAAACTACTTAGGAACTCACCTTTAACTTTGCCTAAAGTCTCTCATGATTCTTCTTGCAGCATTAAATATTCTCAAATATCAGAATCAAGAACAAGTGATATGAAGATACTGTTCAAGGAATCTTTCCTCTTAATGTTTTTCTTTAATGGTTTCTAGCTATAAGCATTCTATAAAATGTTTATCTTATCAATCATCAAATCAGATATGGTTTTATTTATAGCCCTCTGCTTCTATGTATGTGTCTGATAACAACTAACATAACAATTAATTACTAATATTATCTATTTAAAAAAATAATAATAATAATTTATTATTAATATTATTATATGAATTAGATGTTGATAATATTTAAACATTATTGGAAGAATTTTAATCACCCAACAATACTAGTTAGTACAGTGTAAACATCTTTCAAATTGAATAACGGAGATTTGCATGCACTTGACACATGCATTGCCTATGGAATGCATGGTTTTAAATAAAACTGAATCAGATTCTAATACAATTTTTATTAAATTGTTTTCATAGTGGTTTAGCATGGTATATGCCATTTAGTGGAAGTTGTCCAAGGATAAGAACTAGTACTGTAAAGAAACAAAAAAAAAGTATGGTTACATTACATAACATAAATAAATAAGGAATGACAAATGTACTGATTCTTACATTAAGAATCAGCTACATTAACTATGGTACAAGTCAAGAGCAAGGTAATAAAGTGGTCCTATATATATAAGCACTAGTACTGTATTTAACCAAATGCAAGTATAAAAGCAAGTACAATTGTAGCTTTAAATTTCCACTTTTTATTAAGTCCTGGCTACTTAGGATTCCAAAGGATGGGGACTGTGTTTTTGTGCCAAAGAAAGAATTAAAAGTTGAAGGGTCCATCTTACTTATATTTTAAATGGTGCAGGCTGAATAAGTACCAAACTTATTGAAGGAGACAAAACAGAATTAGTTCTTTATTCTATTCTTTTACCTCTAAACACTCCAATATAACAAGCATCTTTGCATAATATTATACATTTCTTTCTTTCTTTTTATTAACATCCTCACTTGCATGTCATGGTGGTTTAGTCAATGGAATCTTTTATCTAAGTTCTTCATATATATACAAACCAATTAAGATGTTTTTTAATGTCTTTGTCTTAAGACTTTACTATAGATAGATATATAACATAGCCCTTCATATATATGATATTCATTAAAAACAATGTACATGTAGGAGTTCTAAAATGACACTAAGATCAACATGGTGTGGAACAAAATATTTTTAGGCTTCTAACTTGTTTTAGAATCTTCCTTCCTCTAGAACAAAAATAAAGGATGGGCTTTGGCTGTTCCAAGTAGAGAGGGATATCAGATTCTCAAGAACCAAGTTATAAAAAATGGAAAAGAAAAAAAAAAGATACTCTTTCAAATTTGAGCATATGATTCTCACTTTTACCTGGCAAAAGAATAAGAATGCATATTGGGTTAAAATTTCAAGTATCAATTCTAGAACCTAATTCAATTTGGAAATTGATATTTGCATATAACTTTTTTTTAATAAAAATATTTTTTCTTTTTAATGTGTGTGGATACAAGTTGTGTAAGGAAAATAAAAAAAATATTGATTTTTTTATAACTCAACAATTATGCATAATTCAACTCTGAAGTTAACGTTAAAATTGTTCAAACCTTATCAAGACTGTACTAAAAATTGAAAGAAAGTAGTCGCGCGAATAAGTGTTCATTTGATAGATCAGTTGTTTGTACTCTAGAGGTCTAGTCTTATGCACAAGAGTGTGTTGAAATGGTCTTATAAGGCTTGGACAATCATCACCTTGAGCTAGCTTTTGGCTTGGATAAGTCTAACCCCAAAAAAAAAAAATTGTAAGGGGGCTCAAATGGACAGCACTATCTAAGAATAGAAAATGGAAGTTGAAAACATGGTCCCACAAAAGTGAACAAAATTAGGAAAGGAATAGTATCTATTCATCAGGTCACAGCAGAGAAGGATATAATATAGTTTAGTTTTCAATTGGTTCTAACCAAGATTCCATAGGAGTAGTCTTGTGTATAAATACTAGTCTAAGCATGCTTTGTGCTGAAGAGCAAAGTGTGTAAAGGAGAAGCAAGACAAGCTCAACAAGCATTCAAAAGTTCTCTTATATATTTGATACTATCAATCAAACAAACCATAAAAACACTTGAAAACAAGGCTTTATCTAGTTTTTCACCTTCCATAAGATGTATCATCAACATCATCACCAACACCAAGGAAAAAATATCCATTCTTCTTCTAGAATGTCAATACCATCTGAGAGACACATGTTCCTTCAAACAGGAAATGGTTCTAGTGATTCAGGACTTGTTCTATCAACTGATGCTAAGCCTAGATTAAAATGGACACCTGATCTTCATGCAAGGTTTATAGAAGCAGTTAATCAGTTAGGTGGAGCTGACAGTGAGTATACATACATACATACATACACATTCTCTCTTTTGGTGTTCAACATCTAATCTTGAAGAACATAGAGTTTTATAGTTTACTAATGAAAATTTACTATCTTTTTTCATTGCAGAGGCAACTCCAAAAACAGTAATGAAACTCATGGGGATTCCAGGACTTACCTTATATCATCTAAAGAGCCATCTTCAGGTAAAAACATTATAATCTTTATATATATCATATCATATCATATTATATATACATGCAAAATTTTATTGGCTGATGCATCATATAGATCGGCTAAAAAATTTACCTTACCATGTATGGTGCAATTACTGATCATCTTTATATTTTTTGTTAATTACCAGAAGTACAGGTTGAGCAAGAATCTGCATGGACAAAGCAACAATAATAATGTGACACACAAAATCAGTAAGAGAAATGTCTCTCATTTCTTTCTAATCTAAAGTTTAATCAGAGAGATATTTGATAATAACAACATAGTTTATATTTTAGCAGACACACATGCAACTTCAGGAACTGATGAGAGATCACTTTCTGAAACCAATGGAACTCACATGAATAAATTAATAACCCTTGGACCACAGACTAATAACAAGTAAGAAAAACAAAAACAAAAACCCCTTTTTTTCACACTCTTCATTTAATCTTGTCAAGATTTTGTTATGCTAACTTTCACTGCCTTTACGGTAGAGATATACACATAAGCGAGGCGCTGCAGATGCAGATTGAGGTTCAGAGAAGACTCAATGAACAGCTTGAGGTTAGTCTTTGCAAACACATTAATTTTGTATCAGATCCTTTACAGCAAGTGCAGAGCTGTTAGATAATACATGAACTATCATCTAACAGCTCTGCAGCTGCTGCTGAGGATCCAAACAAACACGTTAATTTTGTTATGATAGAGTTCAATGACTCTTTGATTTATCTTTCTTGAGTTGTAAGAAACCATTCTAAAACATGTGACAGGTACAAAGACACTTGCAGCTTAGGATAGAAGCTCAAGGAAAATACCTTCAATCAGTACTTGAGAAAGCTCAAGAAACACTTGGTAGACAGAATTTGGGAATAGTAGGACTTGAAGCTGCTAAAGTTCAACTTTCAGAGCTTGTTTCAAAAGTATCCTCACAGTCTCTAAATTCAGCATTTTCAGAGATGAAGGAGTTACAAGGATTTAATAACCCTCAACAACGAACACAAATTACAACAAACCAACCAAATGATTGCTCAATGGACAGTAGTTGCTTAACATCATCCGACCGATCTCAAAAAGAACAACAAGAGATCATTCAAAATGGAGGAGGGTTTGGATTAAGACACTTCAACAACAACAACAACCATTTGTTCATGGAAAGAAAAGAATTACAACAAGTCACAGAAACAAACATTAGAAACAGTGAAGTACTAAAGTGGTGTAGTGATGAAGTGAAAAAGAACACAAGTACTAATTTTCATGGAAACTTATCAATGAGCATTGGAGTTGAAAGTCATTCAGATGGTGAGTTTCAACAACAGAGGAACAGTGGTGCATCAAGAACAGATCAAACAATGAAATTAGCAATGGATGATCATAAGATGCAACCTTCAAATAGTTACTTTTCAACTTCAAGATTGGATTTAAACAGTCGTGGAGATAATAATGAAGGATGTAAACAACTTGACTTGAATAGGTTCAGTTGGAACTAAGATGAGAAAATTTTAGACAAATGAAATAAGTTGGATCAACAAATTAAGAGCAATGATGAATTTGTAATCAGCCCTTTATTATAATGAAGAAGATAGCTCCAACAATATTGATACAATTTTATTTTATAGCTAGCTAATTCAAATTAAGTTCATGATATAGTATGTAACATATATTTTGTTAATGAGCTATAGCTTCTTTTTTATGGATGAAAAAAGTTTAGGTGAGTTATACAAAATAATTTTAACATGATGAAGTGGTATTCCGCATAGTTTCACTATGTGTGAATTCTAGTATTAAATTTGTATATTTTCACTATAGGAGTGTTTATATATTTAAAACGATCCAAAATAAAAATGCAAATCTAAACGCTAAAAGTTAAAAACCCCACAAAATTAAATATAAATAAATATATGTAGATGTGATTTTGTAAAAACCGTATATGTTGAATCAAATTTCCAATTTATTTATTTATTTGCTCAAAGATTTCATATTTATTTTCTAAAACCAAACTATAAATTTTAACACTTATATATATTTATTTATTAGTATGATATATTACATTTATATATTATTTGTTGATTTTAATTTTTTTTTTTAATAATACTTGTTAGTTTAATTTTTGTAGTCGAGCATTATTATTTTGTAATATTAAACATGAGTATATTATATGTTATATCTTACATCTATGTTATATTTTATATCAAATTTACTATTTTACCGTGTTTCTATAATATCAATGTAAATGTATTTTTTTATAATTGAAATTTTGATATTAAAAAATCACTTCAAATTGTATCCCTTGTAATTGGATTTGATTAAATTTTTAAAATATCTCATCCAAATCGAATAGAATTACATGTGTTTTTATTTTTATTTTATTTTTATCTCAAAATTAATCATAATTGCGTGGAGGACACCACTATCAACTAGGAAGGTGAGAGTTCGTCTATATAATTTTTTTTCCTACTTTATCTATTTAACGTGGGACTTATACTTTTTCTATCAAAATGCTTTCTCAAATTAATAAGGATTCTTTCCACAAATTTATACTTTTAATTTGATAGGAGATTAATTTTGAGAGACTAATTATCGAAGATCGGTATAATATAAAATGAGACAACTCAAAAAGTCTCACAAATTATGTAATATTAATACGTTCGTATCAACCAAATATATGTTTAAATATGTGACACATATAAATATTTAACACCAGTAAAATAATGACACATTAATTATATTCAATTCATTTATTCTTTTAAATTATTATGGGCAGGTTTCAGTTTTTCATATTTGATGTTCGTGTGAATATATGTTCTCTATATGCAGCTGACAAGTTCATATTTGATTTTTACTTTAAAAGAAAAAGTTAAAGTTCTTTTTTACGAAAGAGAATCGTGTTAAGTCTCCCACCATTGTGTTGGTAACTTCAAAGTGTTTTATTGTTTACGTGAATCAATCGTAATTCTGACGTAAATAGGGTACACCTCAAATTTTGCATGTATTCGGTGAGATTGAAAACATATTTGAATAAGGAAATATGCAAATTGAGGCACATGGAATTATCCGTGAGGAATCAATCCTATTTCATATATAACAAATTTAAGTACTGAACTATGGATATCACCTAAAACATTTATGATGAAACAAAAATTAACGAACTTTCACATCATTGAAAGGTGGTTAACTTAAACATATGTTTCAAAAACTTTTAGTCTTCGCATTTTCTTTTTGAAGTTTCTTCAATTAAAATTAATTTTATTCTAAGTATATCAATTCATGGAAATTTAAATTCAGATTCGTTACATTATGATAATTTAGTCTCTTCTATTACACATAATATATAGTTTGGGTAACTTAATCTACAATTTAAAAGATTTTGGTAAATTTAATTTAACTATATTTACGTGGGGTCCACGGGTGTATTTGGTAGGGAAGAAAAAGTTAGAAGAGAGTAATAAGGTATAAAAAGATGGATAATAAAGTACTTTTAATGTATTATTTTGTAATGGAGAAAATGATAAGAACTGAACTGGAGACCAAATAAATGTTTTTTCTCACTTCTTTTCTTTTATGATTATAAATAAGATAAAATAATTATCATAAAAAATTCATGTTGATTTTAATAATATCGGTATTTTTTAATTTGAGTTAAAATGAAATGACTTTTTTCTATTCTATTCTTTAGTTCAATAAATAGTAAGAAGGGAGTCAAGTAATTATATTTAAAATGACATAAATATTCTTAACTTAAAAAAACCAAATATACGATTATTTTAATTGGAATATTCAAATCAAATAATTAAAATTAATTTAGTTAATCAAATCTATTATAATTTCCTAAAAGACAAACAAAATGTATCATCTCAAAAATAGTTAAATTTTTAGTTTTAATTTTATTGAGTTACTTGTTTAATTTTATTCAAATTATTTAGTTTATTTTTATTTTAAAGTAAAAATTATTTTTTAATTTCAAATTGCAAATAAATTAATACAATAATGTAAGATTTATATGGAAAAAAACATAGTTAGAAAAATATGAAAACGTACTCACAGGGAAACCTAAATACACTACTAGAAATTTTGCTTATATTGACCGATTTAGAGACCGAATATTTTTAGTCACACTGGCGACCAAAATAGAGACCGTAATTTTGAACTTATGAACTAAATATTTGTTTGTCGCTAAAGCAATCGCTAATGAAATTTAGAGACTAAAATAGCAACTAAAGTTTAGCGACAAAAAATTCAGTCGCTAATTATCACTAATATAAAATTTGCTTTTTAAACCCGCGATTGAAATAGAGACTGAAATTTTAGACCTTAAAACTAAATATTATTTTTGTCACTAAATTGGTCGCTAACAAAAAGTAGAGATTGAAATAACAACTAAATTTTAACGACCAAAATTTCAATCGCTAACTATTTTTTAATTATGTAATTTAATTTTTTTTATTAATAAAAAATATGAAATAGTTTTTGCAGAATTATTTTTTTTTTAGAAAATGTGAAATATTTAATAATTAATTATAAAAAAAATAAATAATTAAAAAAACAAAATTATGTAGCCAGGCATTTGAATATTTGTCTTGTCAATTTTTTTTTCCTTCCAATTTACTCAAATAAACCTTAAAATTCCATTTCCTTCAACCGTTCTCTCTCAACACCACAACTCAAAGTAATCGACTTCCAGCCTATCTGGTTCAAACAGTTAAGCCAAAGCAACACTTATTTCTTATCGGACTCAATTTTTTTGTTCACTTCTCTTTCTTTTTTTTTCACTATTCCCACTAAGCTTTGGGTTCTCTTGATGCTTTCAATCAATTTTTCTACAAAAAAAAATAGTTCCTTTTTCTTTCTCAACCCACCACAAATCCTAAAACCATCATTCGTTGCTAATCTCCTCTCAAACCAACCTCCGCAACTACGACGTGAAGTCCTCATTGTTTTCGTCTCATCGGCTATTGTGAATCAAAAGGTAAGGAATTT
This sequence comes from Cicer judaicum, assembly GCA_037974835.1. Lineage (NCBI taxonomy): Eukaryota > Viridiplantae > Streptophyta > Magnoliopsida > Fabales > Fabaceae > Cicer > Cicer judaicum. The sequence goes on along the minus strand of JBBPBS010001143.1, from coordinate 5,909,973 downwards.
ATATTCTAATTTTCTAATTATGCTTCACTATTGTTGTTTTTTTTTCTCAGTAATGTAATCATTTTGAATTTATTTAACTAAAGGGTGTAAAAAAATTATGCATATAAGGTGTTTGATAATATGCACTTTTGATAATTTTAACTAAAGAGGATAATGTGTTCCTGAAATTTATGATTACAATTGATAATTAATAAACTACGTGTTTTCTTGGTTTAATTAGTAAACCACATGTTTTTTTTACTATATATGTTTTTGATTTAATCAGTAAACTTTGCGTGTTAACCACTCCATCAATATCCAGTCTGAGTTCTAGTGTTGGTATTATTACGTTAAAAGTGATATCACTTTTTTTCACCAAAGAAAAACATATGAACTTGCATAGGATAAAATTTGAAACAAAACACGAGAAAATCACTAAATTGTCTTATGAAAATAATAAAGGTTGTGTATTTATTTCTGAATTTTAAAAATAAATAAATCAAATTGTTTACGTGAATGTTAATCATTTATGTGGCGGGTTTATTTGTTGGCTAACCACAGTTTATTTGTTGGCTAACCACGTAAGATAGTTAATTCGTTCAATTTCAAATATAAAATTATTTTGAAATTGAAAGTATATCATTACTTTGATAACACTCCATCTATATTATTTATTTTTATTTTTCTTTCATAATTTCATATATTCTTATTTCTAAGAAACTTCATTTATATAATTTAGTTTTTTTCTTTTTTTATGGTATTCAAATCTTAGAAAATGAAAGAATCAAAAATTATTTATTATTTTTTCTTTTTGAATAAAAGTTTAAACCTAATGATTTATAAATGTTAGTGAATGATAAGTTGTTAGAATTATAGTAACTAAGATGAACTTTGAAAGATAATTTTTTAGTGTCCTTTGCAAAAAAATAATTTTTAAGGTTATTCTAAATTCATAAATCTAAGAGATTAATTTTCAAGTTTATTAGAGATATTATTAGTTAGTAATTAAAGTAGTTAGTTAGTAATTGATTATATATATATATATATATAAAAGATCACTTTTCATTCTTTTGTATCAATTTACATGTATCACTATAATACAATATTAAACTTTCTCGCATATTTTCATATATATCATGTTTGTTATCAGATATCTTTCCTATTGGAATTTGCTAGGTGGAAATGAACTCTTCTTGAAGCAACACTTTACTCCAGTTCAATAATAACTTAAAATATCATTATGTGAGATAAATTGTGGGGTCCGTTTTAAGATATATAAAGTTTATTGTGGTATCTAATTTTAGTTCTACGAAGTTCATCATTGAAATAAAAATTGATTGATTGACTTTAAGGTAATGTACCTCAACGAGACTCAACAAATTACACAACCTTAAGTAAAATTCACTAATGGAAGATGTTCTTAATTAGAATAACTCCACTTGCAAGTTGTCAAATCCTAGCCTGCTAGCGTGTAACATCAAAATCTCAAATTTTTGTCGATTCTTTGGTTGGAGTTCGATAGAGTGGCGATGTCATTAAATTGGCTATAAAATATTAATACTTACGTGAGTTATATTATAGGATTTAATATAAGTTCTTAAGAATTGTACTATTAATAAATGAGATGTTTCAAAAAGATTTGACAATATATTACACAAATGTTGTGTTGTACCCTGGTAGGTTCTCTTACCTTCTAGTTAAAAATTGTACGAGATTTATCCATTTTTGTTTTCTCTTTTCAATTTCTCTTTAAACTAATCAAAACAAGTTGTGCATCTCTCCTTTTTAACTATCTTTCGTTTACTCCTTGCAAATCAATCAAAGCTTACATGATTTAGGAAAATTTATTTGAATTTTAATTAATTAAAAAGTGTGTTGTTAATCCTCTATTTTAATTGTAATAAATGATGATGTTATTTATACGATAAATAAAATATAAGTGAGACTGTTATTTGAAAAAGAATAATACATCTAACACATACATTTCATTTCAACACAATTTCTTATATCCATTAAAATTCATATAAATTACACTAAATTATGCAAATCTGTATGTTAGTTGATCAATTTATTTATTTGTAGCTTTAACATTTTGATGTACGGCCTACTACAAACATCCTGTGAAGTTAAAGATAAAAAATTTAGTAAAAAATAAAAGGTTAGAGATGAGAAATATCTAGTTAGTTGGAGTGCCTCTTAACTCTTTGTCCTAATCTTTCCAACCAAATCAATGCCATTAATAAAAATCAAGACAACCGAAATTAATTAAAATCAACAAAAAATTAGTTTAGTTGATAAAAAAATAATAATAATTTATACCTACAAAATTATTTATTCAACTTTAGCTTTGATATGATGACTTTTTTGGTGGGTGATTATTAAGTATTTTTGTTGACGTTTTTTAAGTATTGGAATATGTCACCAATAATATAATTCATAAAAAAATTATATAAAAAAATTAATTAAAAATCTAAAAATAAAATGTTTTTATTTTCACTTACGTACATAAGAACTAAACCACACGATTATTTATTGGGAGTCCTCCATATACGTTGAAACGTCACATACCATACAACATTATTTGCATGACGTGTACTCTAAAACTCCCACTCAATACTCATTCTCCTTATACCTCACTTTTAAGTATTTAGGTCAAGTTCTTGCACAAACAAAAGCATAATTACTAGCATCTCCACAACAACATTAAACACAATCAAACACCATTTTATCAATGGATCAAGAAAACATATTGACCCGCAACATCTCATCATGCGATACAAGAAAACCCACTTGCCATATTCCAAATTCATTATCTATTGAACAAAATGACAAACTCAAGTGCAAGTCTCTTATTGAGGATAATGATGATGAAGCCAAAGAGGAATTAGAGCATAATAATCATGAGAATGATACTTACAAGGTTGAGGAAATTACGGGGCGTGAGAAGTTGAAGAGGCATAGGGAAGAAGTGAAGGGAAAGATTGAATTACCAAAAAATTGGGAGAAGGAAAAGATGTTGAAAGAGTGGGTGGATTATACTACGTTTGATGCATCATTTGCTCCTCATAAATTGATTGTTATTGCTCGTGATGCACTTATTGATGATGCTCGTAAAGCAAGGTCACAAAGATTAAGGATTCACACTTAGTTTGTTTAATTTATTTCTTTAATTTGAATTAATGTTCTTACTTTTCTATAATAATTATTGGGTCACTCATGAATTGAACAATGTTTTTCTCATTTTTGTTAATTGGCACAACAAATGGGAAATAAATTAGAACAAAACATTTAGTATGTAACATGCATTTTGTCAGTGTTTATAGAATATTTTTCAGATCTATTTTTCTTCTTCTTCTTCTTCTTTTTTTAATATTGACCACATGTATTGTCTAATATGTATGCACGAATGACCACGTAGCCCAAAATAAAGCATGCAAACCTTAAAAACCCAAGTTGAAAAGTTTAAAAATTGAATGAATGCCATGTAATTGTTTAGTGTAAATTACATGCATATTTTTTTACATATGCCATTTTGTTTTATGAAAAATGTTATGTTAGTTTGCATTGTAACTTAGCTTTCCTGGATCTGGTATTCTTTCAATTGACTTGGTCAGTAACAATTTTATTTTATCCATTCTACATTTATATTATAATTATATATGAATATGAATTAATCTTCACAAGTACAATGCTTCCAAGTTTAATTTAATTAATATAATTAAATGTTTTTTTTTTTTTTGCTACTTTTACAAAAATTAACCTTTCGTGCATATATATGGACACAAGGTGATCCCATCCACAACAACTGGCGCAATTATTTCTCCCGTGCATTTTTTGTTGTCAAGTATACTAATCTATCAAAAATAAATTTTAAAAAATATATATTTTGATAGAAATCAAATCAATGCTATTAAACCTATTTTGTGATATAGTAAATTGCTAATCAGATTTTATTAATTTTAACTTAGAAAAATATCTCTTAATTAGTTTGCCTATACAACACTGATATTAATAGTTAATATTATTCTTTAAACATAGATCCAAAAAAAAAATTACTCAACAATATATATATATATATTACGAAAACAAGCAAATATCTTCAAAGGGTTAAATATCGTAAATTTAATTTTGGTTAAACCATTAAAATATCTCTAGCAATCGTAAACTCTTCAAATAAAATTTTACTACCAAGATCATAAAAATTATCATTTTCTAAAATTTTAAGATATTTAAAACACAATTCATAATCAAATAATGATTTAAGTCTTTCAATCACAATCAAAAATCTAAAAATGTCACTATATAATGTATTATTTAAATATTTCTATTAAGAAGATTGATTGATCTACAATAACTCAAAAATAATAAATTCTAAAATATTTGTCCGTAACAATGTTTATTGTGTGTATTCATATAGATTTCTACCGTGTTTTTTTTTTCTATGAATTTGTTATTTTTTGAACAAACATACATTTAATCTCTATTCTATTGACAAATTTTTCCGCACTAAACATAACATTTGGAAATTCATACGATCTATATTTTTCCAAGTACTTAATCATACATTTTACTAATTATTTAGTTACATCAATACCCATACTTTTTATTGTAATTTTTTTCTAAAAAAACTCCTAAATGGACTCAATATGATATACAAAAATAATTAAATACCAATAAAAACATGTCATTATTAAAATATATAGAAAGAGAATGAGCCAGAGGAATGGGAAAAAAATATCATTGACATAGACTTACATAGTAACTCTTTTTTAGATTGATGAAAAAGATTAAAAATATTAAAAAGATAAAAGAGACTATGGAGTTACAACCTTCTTTGAACACTTTTCAATTAAAAAAAGAATGATTTAAGAATGTGTTAGGTCTTTGTAATTGTGATTTCATCTCCGCAATATAATTTTTTTTATTTTAGACATTTAACGTCAAGTAGGCGCTACAAAAATTTGAACTGACATACGGAGAAAAACATGGGTCGATGATATCAAATCAATTGGAATATTAATTTAAATATTAGAATAATTTATATACTTATTTTTTTTTACTTATTTAGATCGTATTCATCAATCCTCTTCTAGAAATTCAATTTCATCATCATTTTCATCAACTCAACAATCCATATTTTCTCTCGCTCAACTCAATCTATTTCTCTTCATTGTTTATACTTCACCTAACCCAATTATTTTCTGTTAAGAACTCTAAGTCCAATCTCGTCTTTTCTCTCTATTATCTCAAAAAAACATCAACCACAAATTTACATATATTTATGAAACTCTTCTTTTTCCTCCTCCAGTAACATATCAATCATCATTTTTCATTTACGCTAAAATTAAAATCAATTTTCTCTCAATAGAGAGACAATGAATTATGAGACAATTAACTAACCTTAATATACACCTATGAATTCCAACAACAATCTCTAAAAATTGAAATTCAAAATCCCCATATATATAGTTTCTAATGGCAGCAACAACCTCATGAAACTGGGTTGATACTTTATGAGATTTTAGATTGGGATGAAGGAGATGAAGTACTCACTTTTTGTGTGTTAAAAATCAACATTCACATTTTTAATGGAACTCTCATGTTCACATGGTATTAGCTAGGTTTTTATGTTCACATGGTATTAGCTAGGTTTTTGAAATGAAGAAGATGAACACTTTTAAGTTTTTTTTTTTTTTTTT
>JBBPBS010001143.1:5798777-5888427 GCA_037974835.1 Cicer judaicum | reverse complement strand
AAAAAAAAAAGGTAATCTTTTGTCTATTTTGTATGAGAGAAAGTAAAAGAAAAGAAATATTAAATATTTTATTTTTTTTATTTAGTTGCAATAAAAATAAGAGCAAAGATTTTTTCAGAAAACTTTAAAAAAAAAATTATATCAATAGAAGGACATTTAATGTTCCTTAAAAAGTTGACATCATAATAAAAGAATTTGATAAATTTGTGAAAAAGGAAAATAGGTTGATTTTAGCATGTTTCTCTCCATTTTGAAGAGAAACTAGTTATGTGGATTCAACCTCCTTTTTTTTCTTCCTCTCCCAATCTTTTCTCTACTTTTTTTTTCAAACGCAATACTTAAGATTGTACCATTACATGTAAAGTAACAAGACAAGACAATTTTTCAGCGTGAAAATACATTAGCTCAGATTATGTGTTGTCAGTGTGGACGACAACTTTCGACCGATGAGTTTCGAATTATACCTTTATACCATAGTTGAGATTTGATTGGATCTTTCAAAAAACAGTGTTTGTTGGAGCTTTTATTTAGTAGTTGTGTTGGAGAAAGATGTTACCACACGGCTATTGGGGAATGGGAAGCTTAAGAGAGATGCTAATAAAATGTATATTCAAGGCTCATTGCTTTGAGATCCACACGGCTATTATTAAAAGTGTATGCTTTGAGATCCAAAAGTATATGACTTTTTTATGGATATGACATGTTATAGCCCAAGCTGAAAATCAAAATTCAATTGGATCCAATATGTCAGCTCACTATCAAAAAAAAAAAACGCTCACGATGAAAATCATTAACCGTTGTAAGCCAAACACTGACTACTCAAGACGTGCAATGTCGTCTCCTCCACCACCCCACAATGATAACAAAAAGACCTCCAATATTGAGCTTGTTTTTCCTAACACTGGTTAGCAACCTGTCATGTTGAACAAGTCAGATAAAGTATCACGCCCTCTCTGCTACATTTGACTTCCACACCCTTGAACACCTATGCAAATATCATCCAAGTTGAAACCACACAAAGCATTATAAGCATATGCAATTGAAAAACCATCAACGAAAACACACGGCCACATACATTTGTCTTGGTCGTTGGCTTGACGAGGAGGATGTATAGCATGCATCCTGTTTGCGATATCAGCCTGCAACCAAGACCCCAACTCGTGGAATTTCCAATCACCATTCACTTCCACTAAATCTGCCACACTACACTGTTGCAAGGGGATTGGAATAGTAACACCTCGGTCCAAAACCAGGTGCCAACCAACAATCATCCGAAGCATGAACCGAGTTCCCATCCCCAATGGATCAAAAAGACATATTGTGTAAATTAGGCCATAATCGCACCAGAGCCCTCCACAAGCTAGAATCTGAAGGCTTAGCAACAATCACATTATCTCTAGATTATCTCTATTATACTTTCCTGTCATGACATTGCATTAAAGAACCGTAAAATAGAGCTACAAACAACCATAGTCCAATGTTGAAACATAAATCTCTGTACTAGCACAATCGCATATCTCTTCTTGTCATGCACAACTTCTAGATAATGTTTAGGATAACAAAAGGCACCTTTTGATAACCACATTTCAGCTCTATCAACTACTAGCAAACTTATTACAAAATACAAATCATTACAGCTTAAAATTTATGGACAGGCAAACTCATAAAACAATCAATTGAATGTAGCACCAAAAAACTAAGAAAATTTGACAATGAGCAGAACTAACTTCTCAATCATAAGATACAAGGAAAGGAATGACCATAGACATAAAGTCGTCATAAGAAAGTGTAGCTGAACCCGAGTAACGCTTGTCCTTATCCTTAAATTTGTCAGTCAGACCCTGAAAGTACAAAAAGAAATTAGCATGGTAACAACAAGTAAATCAGAGGGGCAACACTTAATTGAAAATGCTAATTTCTACAAAGTTATGTGAATAAATGCTGTTCCAAAATGCTTAAGTCTTCCTTATTTCTTTTGCAAAATTTAACAGATATAGAATGCCACCCTAGTGTTTATTTTCCTTTCACATATCACATAATCAAGACTATGCATGTGAATGTAATGGAAATAAAATCTCTATCCCGAACCAGACATTTGAAGTAAAACCATGGAGCTGTAAATTGGCATATATCAATGGAAGGAGAGAATAAGAAACATAAATGAAGAAATATAGATATGAGAGGCACATCCTTAGCTCTGAAAGCTCAATGAGTTTTTACCTTGATAATCATCGCACACCTGCACACATCCAATAACAGAACATGAGACATATGAGGACATTTCAAAATACAATAAATCTCAATTTGGTCCTTGAAAGATTTCATAACATCAATTTGGTGCATGAAATATTAGCGACATCAAAATGGCCCTGAAATGACTATTTTTATAATTACATGACATTAATTTGGTCTTTCCCAGTAAACAGGAAGTCTTTTGACAATTTTAATGCATGAAAGTTATTCATTGGATTAATAGAAAGAAATAATATGGAGTGGAATGAAATGATACTAAAATCAATTGTTTGGATCATTTAAAGCAATACATAATGTAATGAAAATACAATAGAATTCGTTCCATCCGATGCCCACTCCTCCTTATTCCATCATAAAAATATCTAAACAAGAACACGATAACTTCATTTCAATGTACTCCATTTCGCTCCTTTAGATATCCATGCATAATAATGCGGTATAAAATCTTTTCAGGGACAAATTAATGCTCTAAAAATCACTCTGAGACCAAAACTGAAGTTTACTCTTTCCAATTAAATTAGAATAAAAAAAACCGCTTGAGAGATCCAGATAAAAGGACTTACTCGACAAAATTGTCGAAACCAAGTTCAACCCTCCTACCACTTCCATCCCCATACTTTGAAAGCAGAAGTTGTAGAACTGAGGCTGGTACTGCATAGCCAATACCATACAGAGCGTCTCTTAGCTCTAATGGATCAATTTTTCCACTCCTATCTTTGTCGTATCTCTCAAATATGCCCTACAAATGAAGTACAGGATGACGTTCTATTATAAAACACAAAATGAAAACATCCTTTCAAATTCACCAACACAAATAGGTGTGGAAAGCATCAAGTTGTTTATCAATTATTGCATCAGAGAGGAATTAGTGGCTTGTCACACAATATGGATGCAATAATCACTATGTACTGTCACACAACAAAACTCCATGTACCAAAGAAATGACCTTTTGCAAAAGCTACCATTGATTATTTTGTCAAACACACCGCAAAACTAAAGATGCAAATTCCTATAGAGAATATAGAAAGAATGAAAAAGATACTCACTCGCCAATGACCAAGGCAATTCCAAAGAGCTGCAAATTCGTTTGGCCCTATAAAAACGATTAAAAATTGAAATGAATAAAATATCGAAAAAAGAAATTGAGAGAATTAGGAAAAATGAAGGTTACCAATTCTGAGGGGTTCATTTGGATGTTTGAAGAGAAACATAAGAAGACGAATAGTTCTTAGGTTAAAACTATGAAAAGAAGAAGAAAGAGCTCGTTGCAATTCTCTATCATCAATGAAACCGCTTCGATCAGTATCGACCATTTGAAAGCTGTTAATGATGTCTGGGTTTGTTCCTGGTGGGAAATTGGAATAGCCAGATGATGAAAATTGTCCATAACCGTAACCTTGAGAGTAGTTTGAAGAGGGAGGTGAAGTTTGGGTATAACTATTGTTATTTGGGGGGGTGTAGTTAGAAGAAGGAGGAGGTAACTCAGGTGCAGATGGAGTGTATGATTGAGATTGAGATTGAGATTGAGATTGAGAATTGTATCTACCGTATGAAGACATCACGCGAAGAGAAGAAGCACAAAATTCAATTTGAGTTGTTGTTGTTGTAAGACGCGAACCAAATACCAGATAGATATAATAGAAGAGAAGAGAAATACAGTTACAAGATTGATTTGAAGTTTCTAGTTTTGAGTTACTTGTTGTTTCTCACATATATATGACAAGTGTTATTTGTCACCAAAATATACTTATCAAATGATTAATAAGAGGGAGATATATTACACTTAAAAACTCAAATAAAATTTCTAAGTCTAGTAACTATATTATTAACCAAAAAAGCATAAATCCCATCCAATAGCTACAAGAATATTTAATATTTGATTTATTATTGAGCTAATTTGAATTTGAAATATTTTATTTTTTATTTTTTTATAATTGAGAGTAGTTTGGTACGGGAGAGAATGAGATATCAACAAAATCTCTTTTAAATTTTTGGTTGTGAAAAATGGAGATTAATGAGTAATCAAATCATGATTGTTCTTGGTTTTGTATAAAAAAGACACAAATTGATTGAAAAATTGAAAAACATATATTTATCATATTAATGACAAAAACGTTCTTTGTTTTCTGACTGAAACGAAGAATGATCAGTTTTAAGCAGAATTTAAAACTTGTAATGCTAAAATGAACACACATTTGTTAACTTAGTTTAGAGATTAACTCCTACATCTGAGGGACTAGATCCAACTTGAATTATCACCAGTTATGAGATGAAAACGTTTACAATGATATAATATTTTTATGCTGCCAGATTTATGCACTCAGTAAAACTGCAACTTGCTTTATATCTCTTTCTCTATTTTTGTCAACCTTGTTTTTGCTTATATACAGTAGTTAGTTTACAGTTTTGGAGTAACAAACTAACTAGCTAAAGTAGTTACAAGTAGTTACATCTAACTAGTTAACTGTCAAAAAAATAGTTTGGCTTCTTAATTGAGTACCACTTCTAACAATTCTCCACTTTGGTACCAAATGAGAAGTTTCAGCTTGTGATTCCTCAAATCATATCCTCTTAGTCCTTGATCTCAGTTCTTGGACTTGGCTTGCAACATATCCAAACATATTTTGAATTTGCTAAGTGTGACAAGTTTTGTAAACATGTATGCAGGATTATCACTTGTGTGCACCTTTGCCACATGTATCTCACTATTTTCAATGATATATATGATGAAGTGAAGTTTGATGTCTACATACTTGGTTTTTTCATGATACATTTGATTTTTACTCAAGTGAATGGAACTTTGGCTGTCACAATTTATGCACTCAGATTCTTGCTTGACTCGAAGTTCTGTGATTAATCATTTTAGCCAAATTTCTTCTCATTACTTCAACAAGAGCAACATATTATGCTTCTGTTGTTGATAATGCCAATATGTGTTAAAGATTAGCTTTCCAACTAATTGTGTTGCTAAACATAGTGAACACATAACTTGTAAGAGATATTCTTCTATCTAAATCTCTAGCAAAATTAGAGTTTACAAATCTTTGGACTGATTTTAACGATTTTGAACTTTTGTTGTATTCCAAACACATGCTTTGAGTTCCCTTTAGGTACCTTAGAATCTATTTGACAGCTTGCCAATGACTCGTCCTTGGGTTTCCCATAAACCTGCTCGTGACACTTATAATATGAGTAATGTTTGGCCTTGAGCATACCATAACATACATGATACTCCCTATGGCACTTGCATATGGTCATTATTAATGTCTTCTTCTTCCAGGTTTGTGTTTGGTGACATGGCTGAAGAAAGCTTGAAGTGAGCTGTTAGTGGAGAGTTGACTGCCTTTGATTCACTCATATTGAATCTATTTAGAACCTTTCAAATGTAGCATCTCTTGAGAAATTATTAGTTTTCCTTGTTTTCTAATTTTGATTATTTTCATTCCTATGATCCTCTTGGTTGGTCCTAAGTCCTTCATCTCAAATTCTTTCTTCAACTAACTCTTCAATTTTTCTATTTCTTTCATACTTTTAGATGCTATAAGCATATCATCCACATATAGCAACCAATGAATATATGTGACTGATGATATTTGTTTATAATACACACAACTATCAAAATTACTTCTAGCATAACTTTGACTAAGTATGAATGAATCAAACCTCAAATACCATTAACTTGGTGATTGCTTTATCCTATAAAGTGATCTATTTAGCAAGTAGATTTAATCCTCTTTTCCTTGAGTCATAGAGCCATTTGGTTGTTACATTAAGATTATCCCATTCATAACACTATGGAGAAATGTTGTTTTGACATCCATCTGCTCCAATTCCAAGTCAAAGTGTGCTACCATGGCTAGAATTATCCTTATAGATGCATGCTTGACTATAGGAGTAAAGTTTTCATTGTAGTCTGCACCTTCCCTTTGAGTGGTTCCCTTTGCTACTAGCCTTGCTTTGAACCTGGGTAGTTCAACTCCTGGAATTCCCTCTTTCCTCTTGAAGATCCACTTGTTGCCTACAATTCTAGAGTTGGTTGGCTTAGGTATGAGTTCCCAAGTGTTGCTCTTCTCCAGTGATTTCAGCCCCTCAGTCATAGCTACAATCCATTTGTCTTTGTCTTGAGACCTGATAGCTTCATTGTAATTCATGAGATCTTCTTGTATGATCTCTTTAGTAACATGTAATGCATAGTTGATCATGTCTGCATAGCCATATCTTTGAGTGAGTTTTGATGTTCTTCTTTCTCTATTCCTGATGAGGTTATAATCATTTGATTCTTGCTCTGGAAACATAACATGTTCTGCTTGGTTTGCATTAATCTTGTCTTGTTTCCTATTGTTGTTATGAAGTCAACAACGTTCTTGACTTTTTGTTGAACTTTCTCCTTTTCTGTGGCTGAAGTCAAGAACGTTCTTCATTTTTCTGCAACTTTCTCCACCTCAAGATCAAACCCCTCAGTCCTGTCTTGTTGAGCTTGTTGTTGTTTCAAGAACGTTCTCCGTCTCTCTCCAACTTTCTCCACCCCAAGATCAAATCTCTCATCTTCAATTTGATGTGAGCTTTTATTCGCATCATTATTTACATATTTATATAGCTCAAGCTCATGAAACTTAACATCCCTGTTGATGATACATTTCCTACTTTCAAGACACCATATTATATAACATTTTACACCACTTGGATATCCAACAAAATACAATTTCTTGGCTCGAGGAGCTAGTTTCCCTTCATTTACATGGTAGTAAGCAACGCAACTAAATACTTTTAGATGATTATAATTTGCACCATACCCTATCAACATCTCTTGAGATATTTTGAGTTCAATTGCAGTAGAGGGACTCAAATTTATCAAATAATAAGTTGTATGGACAACTTCTCCCCAAAACTATGCAGACATTCCTGCATTCGACATAATGCATCTAATTTTTTCAAGTAAGGTTCTATTCATTCTTTCAACTAGTCTATTTTGTTGAGGTGTGCTCCTTACAGTCCTATGTATGTTGGCACCATGAGCTTTGCAAAAACTAGTGAATTCATCACTACATAATTCAAGACCATTATATGTCCTTAAAGTTTTAATCTTTTTGCCAATCCTATTTTCAACCATAGACTTCCAATCTTCAAAGGTTTTAAATGCTTCATCCTTACTTTTTAACAAGTAAATCCATACTTTTCTACTATAATCATCAAGAAATATAATGAAATAGTTGTTACCTCCATGTGAAGCAATCCTTGCAGGGCCCCATAGATCATTGTGAACATATTCCAAAATTTCTTTTGGAATTTTGGTTCTATTCATTCTTTTAACAAGTAAGGTTCTATTCATTCTTTCAACTAGTCCATTTTGTTGAGGTGTGGTCCTTACAGTCCTATGTATGTTGGCACCATGAGCTTTGCAAAAACTAGTGAATTCATCACTACATAATTCAAGACCATTATATGTCCTTAATGTTTTAATCTTTTTGCCAATCCTATTTTCAACCATAGACTTCCAATCTTCAAAGGTTTTAAATACTTCATCCTTACTTTTTAACAAGTAAATCCATACTTTTCTACTATAATCATCAAGAAATATAATGAAATAGTTGTTACCTCCATGTGAAGCAATCCTTCCAGGGCCCCATAGATCATTGTGAACATATTCCAAAATTTCTTTTGAGCAATGTTTTCCTATAGATAACTTGACCCTATGCATCTTTCCATACACACAATGCTCACAAAATTCAAGATCACTAATCTTGTCCCCACCTAGCATGCCTTGTCTGTCCAGAACTTGCATTCCCTTTAGACTAACATGTCCCAGCTTTTGATGCCATATGCTGACTTTGCTTGATGTTTGTACTGCCACTGTTGCCACTTCTATCATTGTTGCCATTCATGTCACTGTTTGACCATTTAGAAGGTAGATGCCATGATCCCTTGTTCCCTTCATGATTACCAATAATCCTTTTATGACTTTTAGAGTGTCTTTCTCTGCTTTGTATGAACAATCAACTTCTTCCAATATTCCTAGAGAAATTAAAATTCCTCTTCAGTTCTAGAACATGTATTGCCTTTGACAAAATCTTCATGGTTCCATCTTCCAGCTTTAGCTTGATTGAACCAATTCCAACTACCTTGCAAGTTGATTTGTTTCCCATAATCACCTTGCCTCCATCAGTTTCTTTGTAGTCAAGAAACCAATCTCTATTTGAGGTCATGTGAAATAATGAACACCCTGAGTCAAACACCCAATCATCATCCATGATTTTAGTTGAATTTATCATAAGAACTTATGTGCTTTCATATCCTTCAGAAGCTATATATGCATTTCCATAATTATCATCACTATTTGATCATTTATTTTCTTTCCAATTTGGGCAATCTTTCTTGAAATTCCCCTATTTCTTACATATGAAACATCTCATTTTAGACTTATCTTTTTCTTTATTCTTGAACTTATTCTTTTGTTTTTTATTTTTCTTCCCTGACTTAGCCTTGACAAACAATCCCTCACAACCATTGCTTTCTTCTTTCTCATCTGACTTCCTCTTCAAGTATTTGGAGATTAGTGCAGCTTGTACTTCTTCTAATGATAAAGAATCTTTACCATACAGAAGTTTATCATACGGATTTTCAAGAGAGCTTGGTAATGAATTTATCAACAATAGAGCATGATCCTCATCGTCCAATTTTACATCAATATTTTCAAGATCTAATAAAATCTTATCAAACTCATCCATATGATTTTCAATTGACCTCCCATGTCGCATCTTGAAAGTATATAATTTTGGTTTTAAGTACAAATGATTCACTAATGATTTTGTTATGTATTAAGATTCTAATTTGAGTCAAATACATGTTGCAGAGGTCTCCTTTGACACTTCCCTCAAAACCTTGTCTCCAAGACTCAAGGTTAAATCACTATGAGTCTTGTCTGTGATATCATTCTTCTCCTTTTTTGATAGTATAAATGTCATGTCTTTCTCTCCTCCCAGTGCTCCTGTCAAACCTTGATAAACCAACAATGTTTTCATCTTGAGACGCCATAACCCAAAATCATTCTTCCTATCGAATTTTTTAAGTACATACTTTGTTGAAGCCATCTTTCCTTTGAATCGAATACTCACGTGCTTTAATATCGGTTGTTGTGCAAAAACGAAGATCAATAAGCAATCAAACCAAGATTGTTCTTGGTTTTATACAGAAAAATGCAGATTGATTGAAAAACTGAAAAAACGGAGATGGACTATATCAATGTTAAGAACGTTCTTTTTTTTTTTTTTACTAAAACGGAGAATGATAAGTTTAAAGTAGAATTTAAAGCTTGTAATGCTAAAATGAACACACACTCTTGTTAACTGAGTTCATAGATTAACTCCTACGCCTGAGGAACTGGATCCGACTTGAATTATCATTAGTTATGAGATGAAAATGTTTACAATAATAGATTTTTCTATGCTGCCAGATTTTATGCACTTGGTAAAATTGCAGCTTACTTTCTACCTCTCTCTATTTTTGTCAACCTTACTTTTGCTTATATACAATTAATTTATATTTTTGGATTAGCAAACTAACTAACTAAAGTAATTACAGCTAACTAATTAATTGCCGAAAAATAGTTTGACTTCTTAATTGAGTACCACTTTTAATTAACAATAACCTTTGTATCATTTAAACGACTAAAGTATTTGTCTATAATTAAATGTAGATATGTGTCATATATCCCCCCTCTCTTGCTCACTCTATCTCTCTACATCTCTCTCTTTACACACACACACATATATATATATATATATATAGAGAGAGAGAGAAATAACATATCAAATGAGCTGAATTTTAGAATGAAATGATTAAATTTTGACGAGATAATCATACATGGTCAATATTATAAATAAAATAAAATAAAAAATCATATGATTTTTTTAAGTAATCATGTTTTATTTAAATAACTCTTAATAATGGTTAAGATTATGATTAAGATTTAACTCTCTCACTCTCTCATCGTAAAAATCATTTATTTGATATACTTTTTATATATGTGTCAATGTAAAAAGTTGTTACATTCTTAATCAATCACAACTGTTAAAATAATTAATAATGTTTCACTTTTGATATATTTATGAAGTCACTTATATAATTGATCATGATATACTGATTGTGTAAAAAAAATTATATTTACAATTAATATAAATTAAATTTTATATATTCACTCATATTTTATTATAGTTTTTTTTTATATATATAAAATATGTATATGATGTTAAATGATTAAACATCGTATAAAATTTATATTTTATATTGCAATAATTATTCGCAGAGGGCCACTTACCTTAAAAAATTATTCTAGCATAATTGATGTAAGTGTAAAATTATTACCGATATAAAATTATAAATTCCTTGATACGGGCCCAATGAAAGGGATGGAGGAAATGGGCCTTAACAAGTCAGTTACCCATTCATTGTTACAGAAAAATCCAGAAGAAAGAAGAAAAGTGAATAGAAAAGAATAAAGGTAAATGTTCATCTATCTTCTGATAATGTGTTTTATATTACAAAAACCATGATTAAATAAAATAAAATAAAAATTAGAAAATTGGATGAACATTAAAAAGAAAACAAATTTTCATAAGATTTTTTTTATTATAATTAATTCGCACAACTGTAAAATTTAAATTTGAACTCGAGACAAAAGATTCAACTTAGTAATATTTATTAATGAAAGTAGGATTTGAGGATATATTTGTTTTTTATTATTTGTTTTAAGAAGAAAAATTATAAAATTTACCGTGAAAGTAGGAAAAAAATTCAATTTTATTAGGTATTAATGCATTTTTTTTACCTTTATAAATCATTAAAATTTACTTTTTTTTTATTATTCGAATTTGCATTGCTATAATAGATTCATCGTTTTTTTATTATAAGTTTATAACCACTTGTGTTATGATCATGCCATTTGATATGTTAGATTGTTAATAAATTTTATATGAGCTCAACCATACTTCTAAACATGTTAGTAGAGACAAAGAATTCACTTTAAAGAGATTATCCTCAAAACAAAAATTATCTCTTCCTTGTTTCAATTTAGTTAACGTCTATTAGTTATAATTAGTGGGACATAATATATTCATTGTAACATTATAAAATTCTAACATCACAAATAAATGTGAAAAACACAATAAATATAAAATCTCTCTAGCTAATCTCTTCTATGAAGTTTGAATATTCTAAAAATAAAAATGAGATGTATTTGATATCAATATTTTAAAAATATTTGTCGATATGTATCATATGAAAATCAAAGAAATATAAAAGGTAATATACCTTTTTTTTAAGACATCATAAAGATATATATAATCTATTTTAAAATATTATTATTATTTTTGAATTAAAAAAATTATTTATCGATGAACGAGACTTTAATACTATATTTCTATATATGACATAATTAAAAATGATTTTCTTTTAATAATTAATATCCTAAAATATGAATTAAAATATATTATAAAAATTATAATTATTATAATTATATTTTTATGAAGAATGATCGATACATGTTTCTTTATAAATATTCTACATGTATATAATTTTATATAATTTTTTTAATACATTTTTACTTCATATTCGGGCTTGGTGGATCCATGTTATTCGACCTCTATTATCTTGGTGTATACTCTTATGACCTGTTATTTAGCATGGTTTCCCGTGCTTTCGATGTTTCCAAGACCCCAACAAGTTGCAACTATGCTCCTTCCACAAATGAATATGGCATTAGTGATGGCTTACATTGGGAATGCTGTAACTTTTATAACAACTTAACAAAGCTGATTTTGTTTTAGTACTTCCTGGCTAGGTGAATAGGGAACACAATTAACGTTTCATACGTATACTTTCTACTCCATTAATTATTAGAACTACTAGAATTTCACCTAAAGTTTTGTCCTTAAATATGACCTGATTTTAAATTATTAGACACACTTAATATTTTTTTCATATAGTCTTTACTACTATTAATTTATTTTAGATAATGAAAAGTTAAAATTAAACATTCTATTTCACCAAAAAAAATAATTGATCACATAATATTTTAGGAACATCCATACATAAAATAGTGAAGTTTTTGTCCTCCAATAGTGATTTTAAAGATAAAATATTACTTTTAGAACAAAAAGTTACTAGTTTTTGTCTAACAATCATTATTTTGAAGTAAAAATTATGACTTGGGACAAAATTACAACAAATGTAAAAAAGTCCAATGTCTTATTTATTCAACCATACTTAAAAATTTGAGTTTAATTTATTGAAAATAAAAGTCTTGAATTTGATTAATTATGTAAATCATCCTACAATAAAAAATAAAAAAATCTAATGTAGTAACTATTATAAAAAAGAAACTTCAAGTTTAATTTTAAGTAAGGGATTCATCTTTTGTAAATGCAAACAAAAAACACATAGAAGAGAACAACTTTTTATTTTTATATAGATATCAATTACTTTAAAGAAATAGTTTTTGTAATTACAAACTACTTTGATTTACTAAAATAAATGAGTTTTAATATTTATATTCAAATCTCAATATAGTTTATCATATTTTCACAATATAAAATCATATTGATCTGAACAAAAATGAATTGGATGAGTGACTTCAATACTTGAAGGTTACTTTATATTCGAAGGTGGAATAATACCTGCAAACACTATGATATTTAAGTAAGTTGTCTTTTGAAGAGTAAGAGAAAAGATAGATGATAATAGTGTACATTTATTGACGTCGAATATACTATTTATATAGATGGAAATCCCAATGTAGAAGACCTTGAATTAGGGATGACAATGAGTAGGGTTTGGGTAGGGTACTATAGTACCCGTACCTATACCCGCAGTTTAAAAAAATACCTATACCCATGCCCGTATCCTATTGGGTATCAACTTTAATACCCGTACCCTTACCCTCTGGGTATCTAAGTACCCGTACCCATACCCATTACACACACTTTAACTAAAATAGATCGATAAATAAATATTATTTTGTTATTAAATTTAAAAATTATTCAAATATACAAAATTGAGTTGTCAAATAAATATATAATTATTACTTTATGTGACAACTCTATTTTATTAAATGTTATTATGATCTTCGTTTTGTATTTGTTTTCCTTACCGAAGAAACTAATAACATATAATAAAATATTATTCTCAAATAAATAATAATTATATTTTTACTTGATAACTTTATATTATTAAATTTTATTATTATCTTTCTTTTGAAGTTATACTTTGCAACAAAGATGTCCTTAAACCCCGAACCCTAAACCCTAAATAATATACTTAAACCTTGAACCTTAAACTCTTAATATCAAATCTTGTACACTAACACACTAATTGTTATGAAGTAAAACTATAAAACGAATATAGTAATAACATTTAAAAAAATAGAGTTGTCAAATAAAGTACTAATTACATAATTATTAGACAACACTATTTTACTAAATGTTATTATTATCTTCATTTAGTAGTTAGAATTCGTAATGAAGATAACCCTAAATATTTAACCCCGAACTCTAAACCCTAAATACTAAACCATAAACTCTAAATCCTAAACCTAAACCGTAACCCCTAAACTCTTTACCCTGAATCTTGACCCAAAACCCTAAACTCTAAACCCTTATCCCTAAACGTGATTTCTTAAACCCTAAACATTACTTTTTAAATCCTAAACACCATAACACACTAAACCCTAATAAAATAGAGTTGTCAAATAAATATGTAATTATTACTTTATTTGACAACTATATTTTATTATAGTAAAATAAAAAGAGAGATTAAGTAACTATTAGGGATGGCAATTAGACCCAGACCCAGTGGGTACCCGCAAAAAAAACCCACAATGGGTAGGGTAAAAACCCGCATAATGGGTATGGGCACGGGGACGGGTAATTACCCGCAAAATTAAGCGGGTATGGGTACGGGTACGGGTACTATAGTACCCACCCCGCACCCGCATTTATATAAATATATTATTTTTTTATTTTTTTATTATATTAATATTTAGTTTAATTAATTGTTTACCTTTATGTTTTAATATCTTTTAATATCATTGGACCATTACAATATTTATAATCAAATCAAAAGATAAACGTTTGCAAATTTTTTAAGAATTTGATTATGATGAATAGTTAAATAGTTGTGACTTTATAACTAAGAATTATATCTTATTAATTGTGTCTTTATAATTATACTTGCAACTTATAAATTGTTTTTACTGATCTCAAATAATATTGTCGTAAGACTTGCAACTTCATAAAATATTATTATGGATATTTGAATGTGTATTGTAACGAGTGTTCACATGAAATGTTTTGAGTTAGAAAATATTTTGATTTATAATATTTTATTATTTAATTTATGATATTTGGATAATTTTTAAATAGGTAAATACCACATATAGTCCATTAACTTAATTTCAGTTAACGTTTTAGTCTTTTATTTATTTATTTATTTTTTCCGATTTGGTCATTTATTTTAATTTTAAGTGACAATTTGATCTTTTATGCTTTAAAATGTTAACAATTTTATCCTTATTTTTTGCAAAATTTCAAAAAATTCATCAAAAATTTCAAACAAAACACATAAAATTAATTATCATCCTCAATATAATGCAACTTCTTCAAATTTATAACTTAAATATTTAAATAAACTCATTTTTTTATCTCTAACAACATCAAATAAAAAATGACAAATATAAGTTTATTTGAAGATTTGAGTTACAAATTTGATAAAGTTTATTTTATATTAAAGAATATAACTGAATTTATGAGTTTTGTTTGAAAATTTTGATGAATTTTTCTAAAAAAAAAAGGATAACATTGTTAACATTTTAAAACATAAAAGATTAAATTGTCACTTAAAATTAAAATAAAGCACTAAATCGGGGAAAAAAAAAAGATAAAAGACTAAAATGTTAACTGAAATTAAGTTAAGGGACTATAGGTGATATTTACCCTTTTTAAATTTAATCACAAAATAATATTTATTTATCGATTTATTTTAATTAAAGTGTGGGTAATGGGTATGGGTACGTGCACTTAGGTACCCAGAGGGTAAGGGTACGGGTATTAAAGTTGATACCCAAGAGGGTACGGGCACGGGTATGGGTATTTTTTTTAAACTGCGGGTATGGGTACGGGTACTATAGTACCCTACCCAAACCCTACCCATTGCCATCCCTAGTAACTATTAAGTTTGTTTTAGTAAAATAAAAAAAATAATAGCTAGTAATACATAAAATAAATAAGGGGACCAATGGACTTGACCCATATATGTGAATCCTAATAAAAGGTGCTATTTGTCGCCGCCTCCGTAGAAGGGAGAGGAAACACAATAATGCTCTAGTTAGTCAAACAAACTCAATTTCTCAAATTTTTAACTATATCAATCTCTCTCTAAAATATTCGAGTTCTCTGTTTATCAAATTAATCATTTTACATTGTTCTTCTTTACCGTAAGTCCAATTTAAGTGAAATCAACACCAAAACAATCGTTTGAAAAATGGCCATACTTTTATTATTTTTCTTATTTTAGGGATGGCAATGGGTAGGGTTTGGGTAAGGTATGAAGTTGCAACTCTTATGACAATATTATTTGAGATCAGTAAAAATAACTTATAAGAAGTTGCAAGTATAATTATAAAGTCACGATTAATAAAATATAACTGTTAGTTATGAAGACACAATTATTTAACTATTCATCGAAAACAAATTCTTAAAAAGTTTGCAAATGTTTATCTTTTGATTTGATTATAAATATTATAATGGTCCAATGTTATTAATAGATATTAAAACATAAAGAAAAATAAATAATTAAACTAAATATTAATATAATAAATAAATAATATATTTATATAAGTGCGGGTGCGGGGCGGGTGGGTACTATAGTACCCGTACCCATATCCGTTTAATTTTGCAGGTAAATTACACATCTCCGTGCCCATACCCGTTATGCGGGTTTTTACTCTATCCATTGTGGATTTTTTGTGTGGGTACCCACTGAATCTGGATCTAATTGTCATCCCTACCTTAAATGCAGTTGATTATGTGGGATCATCTTCTTTGGCACTTAAGTTATGTGTTACTGTAAAAAAAAAAAAACCTTAAAACTTTCATAGTAGATCGTCATATTGGACTAAGTGGGCAAATAAATCCGGATTAGAGTTGGACTATTATGCAACACACTAATTTTAATGTAGACAAAAAGATTATTTATATTTGTTAGTTTGCATGTCACTACCATAAGCAACATGGGGCGTGAATAGTGAATACTGTAAACAGCTGTGGTATACAAATTTAATTAAATAATCATATACAACTAGTACTATTGTTTTAGGGTGGGGTGCTTTACTATTACAAACTAACACTAGTGACTATAAATTAATGAGCCCTTATAATAAAAATAAATAAATAATCATAGACACACCAAGAGATAACACCAATACCAACTAGATTTAACAACAACAACAAAAAATATCAACTAGAGTTTAGGATTAAACCCATCAATAAAACTGAATTTACTTGTTAAACTCAAATAATCCGAGACAGCCACATAACAAAAATTTATGATAAATTTTCTCTCATTATAAAAAAAATAATTAGAATAAATTTATAGCCAAGTGAGAGAATCCACTTAAGTCACATTTAATAATTAATACACACCTAAAATTCAATCAATTTTTTTATCTTAACATCCAATTTTTAAGAGAAAGGAGTTCTAATAATATAAAATTTAGTCAAGTAACAAGTCAAATATAAACATCTATTATTTAATCAAACTCGCAAAATGTAACCAAATTGTTTTTTTGGTCTAAGGAACCATTTTTCTTTGTGTAGGTTTTTATTAAAGGCAAAATGGAAACATTTGACACCTTATTATTGCTATTTAAGTTGGTATAAAAAAAAAGAAGTTATTACTGTTGTAGTAAGTTGCAAGTTTTTAATTTTTCAGTTAATTTCCCACCAGTTGTTGTTTCAGCTTCTTGTCTTTAGCTCTACTCTTCCTTTTGGTTCCCTATCATTGTTTGTTGTTGGTTTCATTCTCATTCTCTCTCTCTCTCTCTCCACTCTATCTAACAAACAACACAAGCGTCATTTACTTGCTTCTTCAACGCTACCTAGCTAGCTCCACTACACGCAACAACAATATTAATAAACAACCTTAAAATACTCACTTCATGATTCTCACGTTCCACAACACAACACTTTTTCTTCAATCCAACTCAACTCTTATTACTATTTCTCATTTCTTAAAATTAAATCACCATTTTCTCAACAAATCTTACATCTTACCACTTTCTTAATTCACATATTTTTTTTATATTACAAAGTAAAAGCCTTTTTCATTGCCACCCATGACACAAATTCTCCACTCTCCACCCCATTTCGCTCCATCAACAACAACCTCTTCTCCTTCTCCTTCTTCTTCCTCTCCTCTCTCTTCATTCTCTTGCCATGCCATTTTTCAACCTCCCTCACACCCACATTTTCCACTTTTTGAACTTTTATTGACCCTTTTCAGAAAATCTTTGTTTCCTTTCAAGAATAGTGCCACCAAGACCCTCTGTAACATGGACATTAGTCCTCCTACTAACGTGCGCCATGTCGCGCACGTTACCTTTGATAGGTTCAATGGTTTCTTGGGTTTGCCTGATGAGTTTGAACCTGATGTGCCCAGAAGACCTCCTAGTGCTAGGTATATATATCACTAATTCAAGACAGAAAAAAAAAATGAAATTTGTCTCTAATTTGACACTAATTTTATTTTATAATTCAACTTTAGTTAGTAGTGTATATCAATCATTGTTATGATCTTCTATTCCATTGTTGATTATCATTTATGTTAATATTGTTTGGATCTATCTAGCACAAACATTTTAAATTGAAGGTGTGTACAATTTGCGACACAACACTTATACATAAAATTATATTCAATTATTTTCATTTTTTAAAATTATTATAGGTGTCAGTATCATGTACAAGGTGTTTGTGTTTGTGTGACATTGCATTATTAGATGGATGGTTCCTAAGATTTTGATTATAGAATGTTTAGAACTATGCTAAGAAAAATATAGGCTAACTTTATTTGATTGAATCCTTTTCATTGATCTAATGTGTACTTTTTGTTTTACCTATTTTTCTCTTTTTGTTTTGTTTGATTTTCACATGTAGTGCAACTGTTTTTGGAGTTTCAACAGAATCCATGCAATTATCTTATGACTCAAGAGGGAACAGTGTGCCAACAATTCTTCTGTTAATGCAAAGGCATCTCTATGTTCAAGGAGGGTTGCAGGTTCATCACTAATATTTATTTGTCTAAATCTCATTGAGAGAAGAAAAAAAGAAGTTCTGATTTATAGTTCAATTTACAGGTGGAGGGGATTTTCAGAATTAATCCAGATAATACTCAAGAGGAACATGTTAGGGATCAATTGAACTTAGGAAATGTCCCTGATGGCATTGATGTACATTGTTTGGCAGGACTAATTAAGGTATATATGTCATTGTTTTTGTTGATGTGTTTGTGAATGCTTGTTTAGTGAATTGATTTGAATGGTCATATTGCAAAAAAAAACTAGTCTCTTTTGTGATATGATAATGATGAATTGTTTTGCTTGCAGAATTTATGGTTTGAAGACTTTTTCTTTTTTCAGAAAGGATTGATTTAAAAAACAAAAATTGTAGATCTGACTAATAATAGAATCATGTGTTCAAAGAATTGATTCAACATGTAATTGATTGGAGAAAAGAAACTATCAATTTCAAATAGCTGTCTGTCCAAGTCTAATAAATGAGACAACCAAACAAACATCATTTTGAGAGAGCCACATTGGCTAATTTTATGAAATGAATGCAATTATCTAAGCTACGTATTGTTTGGGATGGTAAGCTGAGAATCTAAAATATCCTGTAGTTATGAAGGGAGGGTTTTACAAATAAGTTCTGTTTGTTTTAATTTTACTCTTCTCATTTTCCTAAAGTATCCTTTATTAAATAGTTAAGTCAGACAAGTGTTCTATTCCCACTCTATGCTTATCTAAGCATGAGCATTATGTGTGGGTTCGGGTTCAAATTTGTTAATCCAAACAAAACCGATCGTGGCATATTCTGTCCTAATTTCGACCGATTATGTCATCAATTTGAGCGGGTTGCAGGTCAGACGGATAGATTAGATCAGGTTATCGACCCTTGATTGGGCCGTTTTTCATGGAATTTTTTTGCTGATTACGATTCATTTTCTTAAGTAAAAAAATTTTCATACATTTTTGGTAAGCTTGTGGTATTTTTTTTCAAAATGGCGCATAGTGCGAACGGGAGAATTGAGTGTCGTTCAAAGACATTGAGTAATTTGAGTTATGTAAAAACACATGTAAAAAATGTTCTAAAAAAATGTTCTAAGTGAAACTATCTCTTGTATACATAGAATCGATGCAGAACCATCTTCCATCACCCGTTTATACCCGACCTGGGCAAACCCACCTATGTTGCTAAAAAAATTTGCAGATTCAATCGGGTTTGGTCAGGTAAGCCCAACCTGCTCACCCCATGCTTATCCAAATTTCTGTCATGTAAAGAATTACTGTATTAAAACTGTTCTTTTTTTTCAACCCAAAATAAACACACCTAGAAACCACAATACATGTGTTTTTCATCTTTTAAGTTTTATGACATTGCTGAAAACAGAAGTATTATGATCTTAATGTCATGATTATTTGACAAGAGTTTCATTATCACCATGCATTTGCATCTTTGAAGGAAACAGAAGTATTGTGCTTAGAATCTATAATTTGTTAGTGATTTTGTTTTGGCGTGAAGGAGATGCATAATGCGTTACTACATACTATATACTATGATAATTTAGTTTGATATTCTTGTACATTTCAATTTCAAGGCATGGTTTAGGGAGCTTCCTACCGCTGTTCTCGACTCATTATCACAAGAGCAGGTGATGCAATGCCAGACCGAGGAAGAGTGTATTGAACTAGTGAAGCATCTACCTCATACAGAAGCTACACTCTTGGATTGGGCCATCAATCTGATGGCTGACGTTGTCCAACATGAACATCTTAATAAGATGAATGCACGCAACATTGCCATGGTTTTCGCACCAAACATGACTAAGGTCTGTTCCAATTCAACTTTTTTTATCTAAATCCTCCCGTTAACAAGGAAAATTGATTATATAATCTGGAGTTCAGTCTGGAGGTAAGTAAAGTCTGGTCGAGTCATCGAACCTCTCCCAAATGGTCCTTCCTTAACTGAAGCTCATTAACCACTTGAAGTCAACCAGTTGGTTTGTTCCAATTCATTTAATTCTTAAGTGATTCCAGGGACATTTAATTTGAACTTTTATTAGGTCATGGTTATTGGTTATTCTGATAATACTTAGGTTCAAGTTAATGACAGTATTTGGTTTTTTTGATTGCAGATGGCAGATCCATTCACTGCATTGATGTATGCAGTTCAAGTGATGAATTTCTTGAAGACGCTTATAATAAGGACGCTACGAGAAAGAATGGATTCTGTGGTGGAATCTAATCCTAAATTGAATTTAGAACCTTCTGATGAGAATGGACACCATAGACTTTTGAAATCATGCCAGCAAGAAGATACTGCAGTAGACAATGAAGAGGCTCAAGAGGAAAATTTTGTTTCAGAAAAACCTGTCTTAGAATGTTCAACTGAAACCCTCCAAAATAACTCCTCAACTGGAGGAGAATCTGGTAGTTTGATAAGCACTTCTGATAATCCAGTTTGCAATGAGGACTTGTATTGTGAGTTTCCACCCAAACGAAACATGGGGAAGAATAAGTCTGGTCAATCAAGTAGTTCAAATGCTAGAAAAGGGTCTAAAAAGACAAGAGGCCAGCAACCTGTGATCAATGGAAAAGTGCCGGTTGAGAAAAAGGGAATGAGGACTTTGAGCAACACTGATACAAGATCCGACCGAGTAGAAGCATGGCGGTGAAAGAAGCACTCAATTGTAAATTGATTATTTCACATTGTGTTATTGTAAGTTTGTCTAAAAGTCTCATGTTGCAAATTTGTAAGGGAAGTTTGTGAAGTGATTGATAGCATTATGTTTTCTATATTTACTTGGTTTGTTTAATTTATCTGTTTTTCAATAACACTATTATGATTACTCTAACATTGTAATGAAATCTCATTCCCTCTTCACAATTGCTCCCTAATCATCACCTGTCACTGTTGTGATCTTTAATTCACTTTTGGATCTTTAAGCTTCTAATTTGGTTTCCTGCCAGTTTATGGCTAGTGCAATAAGTTTGGGATATCCTTACATAGCTAAGATGGCAAAATGATAAGTGGATAATGAGTTTCAGTTAAGGACAAATCAATTGAGAGTATCCGAGTTTGAACCTTCTAGTTGAAACAATCATTGATTTGATTTTACTTACCTTCTAATCGAAATTCATATTATCAAGGTCTTTTTTTCCTGGGAACCGCAGGGTTAAGACTAGAAAAGATGGTAATATGGTATGCTACGTGTTTAAATTTGAATGGAACCTTTTTATTGGGCCATGATAGAGAAATTAGAGCCTTACAAACTTTAATGAAATCAGCAATAATGTATGATTGATTTTGGAGGCATCAAGGTCCACAACGCTAGACCAATTGATGGAATTTTTATGGAGGTGGGAAATATTACGAGGATGGAAAACCACACACAACTATGAAAATTTAGAGTCAGAAAAAATGTTGAAAGTATTCTCTAATCAAAACATATCAATCTGTCATTTTTATGTATATTGCTATTGCTATATTAGGATAGGGCATTAAGAAAGAAGGCCAAACGAGAACCAACCATTTTTCTAGAATGGACCAGACATGTATTGATTGAATCATAAGTGGAAGTCATAGAACTAAAAGGCATGCATGCCTTAGTTCTTGGTTTGTGGCAATTCTACTTTGTAACCTTATCTTAACGCAGAAAGCAGATTGTTTTTTTGTGATTAATAACACTAATTGATATTTGATAGGAAATGTAATTCCAAATTAAACCTCCAAGACAAATGTTGTACTTAGAGTGCATAAGTTGTTTCCATAAGATACCGCGAGGAGTATATTGAAATAAACCAAAAACAACTTATGAAAATACATAATCTATTTTCGTATCTTCTCCTAAATATTTACACAATGTTATAAAATAAGATGAAATAAACTGTAAATTAGCTAACACACCCTTAATGTAAGAAATGAAGGAGCCAATTAGTCAACAGCTGGTTACCTGCAAAACAAAGTGTATAGGAAATGCAGACTAAGTAATAGAAATTCATCTTAAGGACAGGTAACCTAATTATTGTAAGACAGTTAAGACCATATGAACTAAGATTTGGTGGCCTAATGATACTAGAGTTGCATGGTTTAACTTTTTTGCCAATACGAACATGATACTGTGGTACCATATTTCACATGACAAAGTCCATAAACATGCCATGTTGCAAACACTATTGAATCTTGTGGAGCCACTTGGACAACTACAAGTGGAAGTGATTCCATAAACGTGTGATTAGTGATTAAAGATTGGAGAGAGGTATAGCTATATTTATGTGTACAAAATAGTCTTTGCCATTTACATTAGTGGACTCTGGACAGCACCATGACAGGATCGAATCATTGCTTAAAATTTGTGGTCCTGTCATTTATGTCCTTCCTCAAAGGGAACTTGTAATTGGATAGCCATCTGGAGTAGCATACTCATGATTATTGCACCTTATTTTTTATTTATATTTAGGTAGAAGATTATTATAAGATTAACAGATTTTGTCTGATGCAATTAGTTACTACACACAGGAACAAAAAAAAATCTTATAGAAAAATACCATGTCATCAAGTTATTTCCCATGACTGTGGAATAAAGGCAACTTGCATGCCCTTTTAATATAGAGGTTACCTGCCCAACTTAAAGAATCCTACCCAAAAAATCTGTAAAGTTAAATCTCACTAGATGGTTGTGTTCACTGGAGCACATTGCAAATCTAGACCGTTTGATCTTGATCGAACAATCTTTAGTTTAAAATTTTGTTTTAAATTTGTTTTAGATCAGTTTTGCAAAGTTGGAATATGAATTCGTTCAACAGAGACCACGTGACTGCATGAATATGAGATTGTCTCAACTACTACTGATTATCTGGTCTAGTTACCATTCAAATACTAAGGATTTTTATGGAGGCCCCCAAACCCTGGTCAAGCATAACATAACCACCCATTTATAAGTCACACCAAAAGAAAAAGCAAGATACAAAAAATCAGACCTTTTTACTACACATATAATAGCATCTTCCTCTTGATTTTTTTCATCTCATCAATTTTCATTCATCCTTACCCTTTTCTTCTCTTACTCATCTTTGAAAACTTATTGTCAGTAGAATACTAGCTAACTATCAAGCAAGGTCATGGCAACATGTGGGAGCCTGCAACACATCTTTGATAACCTATTGCCAGAAAACCCAACACTGCTTGAATCCCTTTCATGGAACAAAATTAAACCTGTAAAATCCATAAAGGAGCCCTCTTCCTGTACTGAGATATTTGGTGAACTCCATTTCAAGGAATCATCACCACCCTCATCATTATCAACAGAGATAAACCACACAAAGCTCAACCAGAACAAAGACTCTGAGTCTTCTGATACTAGTAGTCAAACTCCATCTTCAGCTTCCTTTTCAAGCACCCTAATAACAACAACTCATACCAACAGGCACAAAACTAGTGACAGCTTTTCTTGGTTGAATTCGGAAAGTTTGCATCTCTGCACGGAGGGTCTTGGTTTCGAGAGTTCAGACGATGTTGAGGACTCAAAGAGTAGAATGAGCGAATATTGGCAAACAGATCAAAACAAGAAAGACAGTGCAATAAAACAACATTTATCTTCAAGAGATCATTCTTATGGAGAATGTAGGAGGTCAAGGGTTATTAATCAGTACCCTCCTCCCATTTCATGCATAGGGAGGACAGGGAAGCCTTGGGTGTATTTCATGTCTTATAGGAGTGATGGTAGACTTGTCATCAAAGAGATAAAGATACCTACACAAGAGTTCCTTCATGCTTATAGAGAGGATGGAAGGCTCAAGCTGCAGTTTGCTCACCAAGATGATGAGTTTCCAGAAGAGGAAGAGGATGATACAGGAAGTATAGATGGTGAAGGAGAAGACATGAGAAAAGAAGATAATGGTTGTGTAACACATCATTCAAATGAAGAAAAAGAGATTGATTGATGGTCAAGTTACTTTTTACTCAATTAAGGAAAAGCAGAGAGATTGCATAACCAAGTTACTAGCTACAAAAATAATACTAAAAAACTTGATAAGCACTCTTTTATATATGTTGACTTTAATTTTGCTCATCTCTATTTTACAGATCATAAGTTTTTCTGTTTTTTGCCTTCTAATATTTGTCCACTAAAGAGAAAATTAGAATATTTTATAAGATGCATAATGTTGTTCATCAGAATACTTATATCCCTTGCAAACGTGTATTGTTGAAGGCCTATGAACCTATGATTCTGTTTCATTTCATTTTTGAGAGAGGAGTATGTGAACTATTTTTTGTTGTTGAAGTTTACACGAGACTTATGACAAGTAAAGAGACATGAACACACTTTTACAATATGTATCACTTGAGCTTACAAATCCTATGTATTAGTTTCAATTTTCAACAGAGTTGGTTGCGATTTCTTCCTCATGAAATTTGGATATATTATTATATTACATAAATCTTATACAGATCAAAACACAGGTCATGCAAATGACATTATTATTTTTTTGGTCTTCCTTTTACTTCAAAAGAGTAATATATAAGTAAACATCCACTAATGCAATCTCAAAATTCAGAATTGGCTAAAATTTTAAAATATAAAAAATAATAAATAGGTGATAATGTGAAAACACTATCATGGCATAATGAGAATAAAACTATGAGTTTATTACAACACTCTCACTCTCTTTCACACAACTTCAGCCTAATCATTAATCAAACAGTAAGATCATACATGAAAGTGTTTAAATCAAACAATCTTTATTCAACAGTGAGAATTGAATCTAGCTTCGCATTGAAATTGAGTCATGCAACTCCTAAAGCACATTTTCTTATCGCGGAAAATACGAAGATAAAAACCAAGGGAAACTAGGACAGTCTAGTCTTCTAGAAATAAACCAAAACCCATAATCAAGTAATAAGATTGCGAACGGGATGCAACATGAGAAAAGATCAAGTAATGTGTTTAAATGGTTGGTTCTACAAAACATCAAAATAGTTTGTTCATTGATCTTTAATTTGCATATTTATTAAATTACACAGAAGCTGCAGACGGTGTTTTGTGTTCTGCCATGTTCTTGTCTTCTTGGAAGGTGAAAAATGCTCTGGAAGTTTGAAAAGGCTTAAATCATCCCAGGCATAATAACTATGTAACAGTGACAAAGTAAAATGTTTATCTATCACAGACACGATTGTTTCCATCTAATGTTAAAAGAACCTTATATAGATCTGGACGCCGATCACGAAATACTCCCCAACTATGTCTCATGGATTTGATTTTGTCCAAATTAAATTGAGCAATAAGAACTGCTTCCTCTTTATCATCAGCAATTGAAACAATTTCTCCAGTAGGCCCTGCTTGTCGAAAAAAAGAGGCATAAAAAGGAAATGAGAAGTTAGGCTCCAGCTGAACCTTTTCAAGGGCGTGAAGAAATGAAGGGGAAAAAAATCAATTAAATATACTCCCTAGTCCCTCTGATCTCAAATATAAGAGAAAATGAGTCAGCAAAAATGAAAGTATTTGGTCTAAATTTTAGAGCAAATACATCAACTTTTGTTGACCCAACTTTCTCTTATATTCAAGACCAGAGGGAGTAAATATGAAAGGATGGAGACTAAATGGCAAGATTGATCAAAGGTTCAAAGGAATGAATGCGGAAAAAAATATAATCTTTTAAATATGAGGTTTTATCACTGTTCAAGGAGTAACATTTGTTTGCAATCCGAAAAGAAAACAGTTCAGTCAAATTACCTGCTATGAAGGAGTTTCCATAAAATACTATCTCACTTTTTCCATGCTCAGTCTCAATTATCTCATTTCCTATCCTATTTGAAGCCACAAGAGGTACCTGCAGTTCCCAAAATTAATTCATCAGATATGTCTGAAAGTTTAAGCATTCATGTATTTGCAAGTGGTTAATCCCTTAAATGTATAAAATATTATAAATACAAACATAAATAAATATATATCCTTGTATGATATTCAAAACCTACCAGATTGGCCCCCGCATGTCCTTGCATTACTCGTTTCCAATGGTCACGAGAGTCAATGCTTTTATCGTGAGGTTCAGATCCAATAGCAGTTGGATAAAATAAAATCTCAGCACCTTGAAGCGCCATTGCTCGGGCTGCCTCTGGAAACCACTGATCCCAGCAAATAGCTGAAATGACAATTAACTAATTATTATAGTTTGAAATATTTGATAGATTCACTCTAAATAATAGTTTGAAATACGCTTTGTAGAGATAGGCTAGAAGAATAAAATGCCAACTAAAGTTCTTACCAACTCCAATTTTTGCATATTTTGTCTGGAAAACCTGTTTTGGCAAAAAACCTCAATGTTATACGATGTTCATTGGTCATAAAATAGAACAAAAAACAAACGTTATTCATAGCAGTGACTATCAATTAAGGCTATACCAACACCCACCTTGAATCCAGTGTCACCTGGATTAAAATAGAACTTTTCCTCATAACCTGTACGGAAGATAGTATAATTAGTTATGATGTAAACATGGTAAATGATAACACATAAATAACCAGAATATTGCATACCTGGTCCATCTGGAATATGGGATTTTCTATAAATTCCAAGATCTGTTCCGTCAGCATCGATAATGGCTATCGAGTTATAATGTGCATTGTTTGCTTCCTCAAAGAAGCTAACTGGTATGACTACACCTAACTCTTTGGCAAGTTTCTGCATCCTACATTATGCACATTGAAACAAGAAGATTCACTACAAAATAATGCATAAAAAGGACAAAAGTCCAATCTATTCCTCTGTCTCTTAAACAGAACTGCAGTAATGTTTCAAGTCCTATGGTTGACATGAAAGCACTAAGTGTGTGTTTAGTTTTGCGGTCACAAAAATTGATTTAAAATGAATTGAATCTATAAAATTGATTATGGCTAAAAGTGAGTTGAATGCAAAGTGATTTACATTTGGATACATTCATGTAAAAGTAGTTTGATTAATAAATTTGAGAGTAAAAATCAATTGTAGAAGAAGAGGCTTCAAATTATAACTTCAAGTTAGAATCAATTCTAGAGGCATAACCAATTCTAATCGAGAACATCCAAACATGTCAAACTCAATTCTACAACTTTGAAATCAAATTTGTCTCCTCCAAAAGTGGTGGCAAACATACACTAAGTGAGAAGCAAATAACAGAAGCCACATTTTCAATTCTTTTACCTCATAATTGTAGGATGGTCCTTATAGGGCTTAGCTCTTTGAATGAAATCCTCTCTCTGTGCCTGACAGAAGTAATAACCCTCAAAGAGTTCCTGAAATTAGTCATGCATCATTAAGATGATCCAAACACACCAAAATAAGTTGGAAACACTGCTAGGGACATCCAGGGTTTCAATATGCACACCTGAATTAGAACAATGTTTGCACCCTGTTTATGAGCAGCTCTAACAAGTCTGCAAAAAAAGAGCCATAAGCATGACAAAACATTCTTATACTTTTTCTTTCCTTTATTCAATTTATTAATCTATAGATTATCTCAGATTCTCACATATACTCTGACAAGAATTATTAGGCAATAAAAGATGAAGCTCAAAATGTTTCAGTTAGAAGCACAAACAGAACTGAACCTTTTACAACTAAATGGCAAAACAAAAAATCTACCAATAAACTCAAAATGAAGCTCCTTCACCAAGAATAGGAGCAAAATACTAGAAGCAACAATAGTGTTGTGAGCAATGAAGAACAACAACAACCAAGCATTATAGCTTTTCTAGGTTTTCATCTGCTTTTAGTAATTTGACTATTCTTCATCTGATCTACTCTCTTTACTACATAATCGATAGGTGTTACAGTTGTGCAATAAAATTCTAGCTAGAAATGGTTCGCCTTTTATTAAACTTGAATACCCTCGTAAACAAGTTGATAATTTAGAGTAAGATTTAGGTTGAACAATAAAAAATGGGATGTGATTATTATAAGAAAATAAAAAGGTGGAATTGGAAGAAAAGTGAAGGTTGATATGAATGAATACCTCTCGGCGGTTGCAACATTGGAGGAGAGATCATCGGAGCAAGCAAACTGAAGAGCGGAAACAACGACTTGTCTACCCTTGTCCTCCATGACGTCGTTTGGATTCTGTGATGAGAAAAAGAGAATATAATTGGATAGCAAGCACTCTTATTATGCTGCGTATTTTTGGAATATAATTGAACAACAACGCTTTATGCATTGTGTTGTGTGTGTTAATAGCGTACAACATGCCTTCTCCTCTCCATTTCTTTTACATTATTTTTAGTATCCAGCTTCATATATCATTATTCTCATTTTTGTAAATATCTCTTGTAACAATTAGCATTTTTTATTTTTATTTTATCAAATAATATTAAATATCGAATTAGTTCATAAATTAATTTGATTCATGGAATTACATACTTAGTAGGAATGAGTTCAAACGATTAACAAATATAAAATCAAGGAACATTTTTATAAAATCTATGTAAATCGGGGAAGTAGTTCAATTGATTTTAACTAATAATGATATTTGACTCAATCGATTTAAAAAGTAGTTGTAATGCTTTTAAGTTTGGCAAATGATATGCTCCAAATTTATCTCATTTGTTTTGCAGATAATTCGGTAGAAGCGAATGATCATAATTCAACTATGATTCGAGGTATTTAAAATAATGTTTGTCTTTGTTTTGGGCAAAAGTTTAATCTCACAGTGTCCAAAGTATTTTTTATGCTAATGGGAATGGCAGTACTGCTAGTATCCTTAGTCATAGTTTGAAATTGATAAAATGAATTATCTTAGTCAATATTTAAGCGTACCTCTTTAGCATAAACATACTAATAAGAATACCTTTGACTACTTTTTGAATCGCATGAAAAAACAAAAACTAAGTATAAAGTTATCTCTCTTTCTTTTATAGATAGAGTGACTTTGGCTCAATCATCTTTATCTAGTATTTCTGGTTATGTGTCGCAGACTATGGTTATTTTAGTGTATATGTGTGATGACACAAATAAAATTAGTAAAAAATTCATTTGGAGATGCACTAGTGAGCAACCAAAATATCATCAAATCTCTTGGGAGAAACTCAATAGTCTTAAGAAAGAGATAACTTGGGTTTACGAAGCTTTTGTACCTTTAACCAAGCTTACTTTAGGTTCACATTGATTGTGCTAAGCACAAGTGTGGCAACTATCCTATGCCCAAGTTCAATACTAGTCAATTATTCCACTATTTGAAAATTCATATGTATTGCATGGTCAAATGGTGTTCCTTATATAGTTTGGATTGTGTGAGATGGTAACGATACACGATTTTGAAAGGACAACTAGATTACAAGTGTGATCTCTTTTGGTATATTTTGCCACTCCCTTTGTTTTTGTTGTCAACATGCTCCAAAACTTTTATGAATGTTTTATGTGATTGTGAGGTTGTCAATGAATTTCAAGAACAATATATCAAGACATTTGACTTATTTTTTTTGGTATTTGTACTTAAGAATAATTGCTTTTGAATTTTTAAACTACTAAAGTAATAAATGTTTGTGAGATCGATAAAGATAACTAAATTGGTATTTTCACAATCGTTGAAAATGATAAATATTTTATTATTTGTTATCACTCATCAAATTCATGTTATTGAAGTAAAGTTAAATAATCATAACATTATTAAGATGGATGACAACAACACTCATTTTTAATATTGGCCAAGACCTCCTTCGAGATACTTTGAAATTAATGTTGATGAGTCATTCTATTTTATTTTGCACTACTTCGTGCGAAGACCGTATTTGCTTATTTGAAGGCATTACTTGTTGAATGGATAGCTCTTGTTAATAGAATTATGATTGCGCTCAACATCTTGCCTCATAATGTCATATTTGAAGTTGTCTCGTTTATAGTGATTGATTTTTTTGAGAAGGTTCATACATGTATAGTTCTGCTTCAACACATCCTATATGAAGTCCTTTATCTCCTCAAACTTTTCAAACGAATGTCTACTGTTCACCTTATTAGTCACGAGACTATTAAAAATTTAAATAATCTTAATTCAAAATTTCTTCAATCTATGTGAATCATCTCTATTTCTCTTGTTTTTTTTATTCTATTTAATTAAAAATTTATATTATAAAATTATGCAAAGTTTTATACAAATTTAAAATAATTTGATGTATTATTGAAATACATCAAAATTACCGTCTTATACACTTTTATTAAATACCGTTAATCTTTATGAGATTCAATAACATATTAAATAATTTTAGATTTGTGTTAAAATTATCGTCTTATGCACTTTTATCAAACATCGTTAATTTTCATGAATATTAATAACATATTATATAAAATTTCAATTAAAAAAAGTTTAAAAAATAAAATAAAAATAAATAAAAACGATTGATAGAGATTAAGAAGATATTAATGGTGCTATATTCTTATTTTCAAATGCTAATAAGAAAAATAAACTATAATAATTTAAAATTCGATAAAAAAATAAAAAAAATTACATAAAAATTGTTTCGATAAAAAACATTATACAATAATATATTTGAGAAATTACATATTAAAGAATTTAACAGCATTCTTAAAATGAATGATATATTCTCAAAAATACTTACAGAATTAATGCTGCTATATATTTTTATGTTTCTATTGTATACTAGCAAATAAAATAAAATAAAAGGTAATTAAACAAGTGATTACAAGAGAACTTGTTCCTGCTGATTCAATTTCCCGTGAATTTATTACCTTTTTATTAAAAAAGATATAATTAATTATTGGAGATTTCTTAAATAAAATAAAACTGAAATAAAATATAATTAGTAAACACCCTACACGCATACTCGCTATAATGGATACAAGTTATTTGGGCCCATGCTTGACGTGTTGGTCGAACCCAGGCCCATTATCTCCAAACATTACAAATTCCAAACCCTATATTTGATCACATTGAGATTCAGAACTAACCCTTCATTAACCTCTTCTCTGACGGCTACAACCCTCGTCGATTCCAAACCCTAATGGTAACAACTCACCACCAACTCCACCGTTAAAATTCTTTCGATCTTAATCTGATATTAACTTACGTTTGTTTCCATGTATTTGGTGAAACTAACAGGCACCGAAGAAGGAAAAGGCTCCACCACCGTCGTCAAAGCCGGCGAAATCAGGAGGAGGAAAACAGAAGAAGAAGAAGTGGAGCAAAGGAAAGCAAAAGGAAAAGGTCAACAACATGGTTTTGTTTGATCAATCTACCTATGATAAGCTTCTATCTGAAGCTCCCAAATACAAACTGATCACTCCTTCAATCCTCTCCGATCGTCTCAGGGTACAATCTTATCTCAATTTAAATAATTATTATAATTTTAAGTATACTATAATGTTATATAGTTTTAGGTTATGAAATTATGAATAAATGTATTAGTTAAGTTATGATATGAATTTGATTATTTTGTGGTATTTTTAGGTTAACGGATCTTTGGCACGTCGTGCAATCAAAGACCTAATGGCGAAAGGTTTGATTAGGTTGGTATCTGCACATGCTAGCCAACAGATTTACACTAGAGCTACTAATACTTGAACGGCTTCAAGGTGCTTATTTGTTATGTAGCTTCTGTTTAGAGAACATTGTTATCAGGATGTTGTTTGGTTTTCATGTTTTGTTACAAATTTTATGTCATTCGTCAATTTTATTTTGCTGAGGACAGTTGTTGAAATTTTGTTTTAAATTAATTATGACAAGCTGAATTTGTGCTATGGTTGCTTGTGTTTCGTCGTTGCTGTGATGTTTACATTATTGTGATTGTGTAAATTTTGTTAAATTGATTTGATTAAAATTGAAGTTTGAATTTTTTTACTCTAAAGGTGAGACAAGTTTGATGTGAATAAGTTAATAAAGTATCCTAATGTCCAAGTTTTGATTTACATTTAAAAAATTGTTTTAGGGTTTGGAGTTATGCTAAAACAGAAGTAGTAGACATTAACATCAGTGAATCGTATGGGTTAGTAGACTGTTTATTCATATAGACTTTACCTAGCGAGACAATGCATGATCGCTTTTGGTATAAAGTTATCTGTTACTACCATCGATTTTGTGGCTTCATCTAATATAGAGGCCTCTGTTAAATGCTTAGTGGTTCAGCTAATAATGTTAATGGAATATTTCGCAAGAGTTTTAAGGGATTGTGTATGTGGAGTACTACTACTATTGTTATTGTTATTTACATATCAAGTCCCTTCAAAAGGTTGTTTTATTCATATTGTTTAATGAGATCTTTACTTCTTCCAACTCCATGAGCATTGTGTTCCACCGTAGTCCTCCCAACTTCATCCTTAAAACCTACAATAGGATAATCATCATCCTTAAAACCTACAAACGGATAACCATGTCCAACTCATTTTCCTTTATATTTCAATTCCGATCACAATTTTAACCCGTCAACTTAAAAATACCAATACTCCCACATAAACTGACCTCTGTGCCCCAGCCAATAAAAAAAATGGCTACCAAAGTATCCCTGATGGAATCCTTTTCCTTAACATGAAATGCCACACAAAATACCTCTTCACCATTCAACCAAATTTGTCCATCTTTTTACTTACCAGTCCACAGTCTTTGTTAGAATCAATTGGTCATTCTCTATCATTGTCTCTTAATTTCAATCACAACAGTGATCCAGTGTTAATCCTGCTTAACCCAACTCTGACCGCAATATTTAACATCATAAAAAGCTGAAAAGAAGTAGAACATGCTTCTAACTCGAAATACTGTGGTGCGGTCAACATAGTGGCATTGTTTTATTGAAAACAATGAAGTAATGTACTAAAAATGAATATTGACAATGTATGTATATTATTAGGTGTAATTATATATGGCCCTTGATGATAATTAAATCTCTAATGGAGAATATGATTGATTATTTTTCGTGATGTCGGTCGTTACTATACTGCTCAAGGAAGAGCTTTTCGCATTTGAAAAGAGCACAAATATTATTCACTTCAAAAAGAAGAAATACCTTAAATCAATATTGATTTGTATACAACTTATAGCGTTTCGAATTTAATTAAGAATTATGGTATTCACAAATTTTAACAACAGTTTGAGTGAACGTGTTTTAAATAAATAATTAATTATGATTAAATGATTAATGAATATTATAAATTTTTAAACACTTAAAATTTTTATTCGAACATAATTTGTAT
Source organism: Cicer judaicum (assembly GCA_037974835.1). Taxonomy (NCBI): domain Eukaryota; kingdom Viridiplantae; phylum Streptophyta; class Magnoliopsida; order Fabales; family Fabaceae; genus Cicer; species Cicer judaicum. Next base: position 5,854,685 of record JBBPBS010001143.1, on the reverse strand, counting down.
GGTAATGAATCTTGTTATATTCAATTATTTATTGATCATTTTCACACTATTTTAATGATCGAAATTGTTTTCGGAATTATTGTTAAATTGGTGATCAAAGATAAAAAAATATACTTCGTTCAATTTATTATGACTAAATTCTACTAGTGTCATTAGACAAAAAAAAAATTGTAATAGTGTCAAAAATAAAACTCATGAGTCATGCCTACATGATTATGTAGCATTTAGTACTAATCAACTTGAAGTTTGATTTGTTAGACAAATGCTCTCGAATTAGTTTAAACTTTAACATACTTCATTACTAAATTCAGTTTATCACATTTTGGACCACAGTGCCAAATAACAGCTTAAATTCGTTTCTCACTTAAACATGAGTTCCACATAAGTTATATCAACCCAACTTGTTTAAATGGTTTAATATATTACCCATGTAACATTCTTAATTATTATAAAATGCCATAAAAAATATTCTATGCTGTCTTTTACATCTGTATTAGAACAAGAAAACAGCTGCAGACAGCAACCAAAAAAAAGTTACATTGAAATCTTCATACATGTTACAATACAAATTGCCATCGTATAAACCAACCACTATAAATACATCATTCCTAAATTTCAAAAACCACAATCTTCCATTCATTGATCAAACTTTTCCTTAGTAACCTCATATCATAATAAACCATGTCTTCCACAACTACTAAAGTTCTCACATTGATCATATCTGCATTAGCCCTTATGCAAATAACAGTAGCTGGTGATCCAGACATCCTAACTGATTTCATAGCTCCAATTGGAAGCCAAATTGATGGAAACTTTTTCACATTCACCGGTTTCCGCGTCCTTCTTCCGAATAACACACAACCATCATCTTTCAAAGCATTGAAAGCAAGCAGAGCAGAATTTCCAGCTGTTGATGGACAGAGTGTGTCATATGCTGCACTCGAGTTCCCGGCCGGAGGGATCAATCCACCACACACACACCCTCGCTCAGCCGAGCTACTCTTACTCGTGAAAGGCTCACTTCAAGTTGGATTTGTTGACACAACTAATAAACTATTCACTCAAACACTTCAAGCTGGAGACATGTTTGTTTTTCCAAAAGGACTTGTGCACTTTCAATTGAACTCTGATGCTCAAAAATCTGCTTTGGCTTTTTCTGCTTTTGGTAGTGCTAATGCTGGAACTGTTTCAATTGCAACTACATTGTTTAACACTACAATTGATGATAATGTGTTGGCTTTGGCATTCAAGACTGATGTTGCAACCATTCAAACTTTGAAGAAAGGATTTGCTCCTTAAATAAAGCCTTCATTTTCTTTGTTATTTTATAATTAAGTGATAGTTTTTCCAAAGTTTGCGAGGATGTGAAATGGTTATGTTACTATTTCTGTTATTTTTTATTTATTTATTTTTAAAAAACTATTGTTGTTATGTAATAATCACCTCAAATAATACGAAGAACTTTTGTGTTACCGATTTTAAATGGTGGAGTATTGTTGGTACTAATTTTGTAAAATATAAATGTGTTGTTGATATTACTTTTCTTTTATGATTATTATGATGGTCCATATTGGACTTCTATGAGGTATGTATTAACCAATATTTAAAAGTCTTTCTACTTGCATCGATAAAAATTACAGAAGTTACAATTTTACATGATTTGTTTTGTGTAGAAGAATAAAATTGTAAAAAACATATAGTTTAAATGAAGGTTTGGATTAAAAAAACTTTACGTCAAAACTTAATATTCTTTTGTATAATAGTCATTTAGAAGAATCAATGATTTAAATTAATAAAGAAGGATTAAAACTTTATTAAAAAAATAAAGAAAGTTAAATTAGTAAATAAAATAGTTTAATTAAAAGTGAAACTGAAAGAAAAGTATCACGCTAATATTTGGTATTCCTTTTATATAAAATACAAGAGTGTAGAGATCCACTTTTTAATAATAAAATTAATATAAAAAATGTTTATACAACTATTTAAAAATATTAGTTGTTTGGATGATATCATTTTATGCATGATATAAAGTAAATTTCGTTAAAAAAAATGAAAGGATAGACAAATTAATTTCATAGTAAACCCTAAACCATTAGCTATGTTTTCGTTCTTTCTTTCTTTCTTTCTAACAAGTCAAAATAAATATACAGTATGTATCTAAAATAGAAAAAAATCATAGATTATAAACACTAAATTGAAAGATTGGGAACACAAGTCGTAGCAAACTCTTTTACATTTATTTTTTTAATATGCCTTTTAGATGTATTTAAGTCACTTTAATGTGTTTAAAATCCTCATTTATAAGATTTATATTCATAGCATATTGGCAAAAAATAATTTAATTTCTTGATTTTTATATTATTCGAATGGTTTCAATTAAATTATATCGATATATGACGCATTACTCGACCAAACAAAAAATAAATTATCAGTTAATATGATGAATTAAATTATTTATAAGCGCACTATATAAATCATTCAAACTGTTACACTATACATATTCAAACCAACAATTATTCATTTTTCTTTAGTTATTTATAATATATATTTTTATGAATAAACATTTTAATTATATTTTATATTTTTAAACTGAATAACTTTTCTATAAAAGCTTATAGAAATGTAAACAAAATTATCAAATACATTTATAGGAATATTATTTCGGTCAACAAACTCCTATAAAAGCTAGAAAGAAAATTTCAACCCGTAAGAAAACCTCCTATTTTTTGCAACAAAGAATAGTCCTATTTTCTGTTTGCCACGTATGACAATCAACAAATTATCACCTAATATATCGAAAAATCATTTTCTGATATTTTCACTACCAGTTCATCTTTAATAATCTACCAAAAAAAAGAATCAACAAAGTATAAAATATCACCGCCATTGGCATTATTTACATTTAAAAAAAAATATTAACCTCATTGTGCACGCCGTTAACCTACCTTTCTCTCTCACTCACAAACAAAAACGATAAAAAAAATCTCCGAACCCGTAACCGTTATGGACTCATTCAAACCGAACCGGTACCGTATCCGCCAATTTCTCACCCCGAAGGCGGAGCGTTACCTCGGCGTCCAACCCCACGCGCCGTCGCCTCTCATTAATTCCACTCTCCTCGAACTAACCGAAGATGACGTCGTTTTCAGTTACGAATCTTCCCAACCTTCTTCTTCTTCCTCTTCTTCTAATCGCACCCCCAACCGCCACTACCGTCATCAATACAACCACCATCAATACCACCATCGCAAGGCTTCCCCCTTAGGTCCTCCCGATTCGTTCGGCATCCTCGCTTCATTGCCGGAAGGCGACGAATCTCCGAACGTCGAAAACACTTCGCAGTTTCTCAACAATGCTCCGGCGTCCGTTTCAGTCTCAGGTTCCGTCTCATCCAATTCATCTTCCTCATCGACGCGACCTGTTCTTGTGGTACAGAGACCGCAGACGGAGGGAACACCGTCTTGGTCGTCGCCGGCGTCGAGTAGATTTTATCATTCGGCGCCAGTGAACGTTCCGATGATGTCGCCGGAGATGGTGGAGCTTGCGAGGAAATACGAAGAAGAAGACGCACTAGCGGCTGTTGATGAAGATGAATTCAGGATTCCTCCGCATGAGTATCTCTCAAGGCAATTGGAATTTTCGTCGATGCATTCGTGTTCGTTGTTCGAAGGAGTTGGAAGAACCCTAAAAGGAAGAGACATGCGTGCGGTTCGAAACGCCGTTTTGAGCCAAACAGGTTTCATTAGTTGAAAAACAATGAGTTTTGGATTTTTTTTTTTTAATCTTCAAACTTCATCATATTTTCTTGGTATTTTATTCTCAGCCTATGAATTTCGGTTGGGAAATGGAAAAAGGCTAAAAACCCTAATCGATGAATATGAAATTGAAGACCTGGTTAATAATTTTTGCTCAGTATTGTTTAATATATTAGCAAAGTCTTTCAATTTTATTATTTCTCTGTTGATGTTTGATTTTCCTTACATGTGGGAGAGGTTCTGTTGTTATATATGTCTTTCTTAATTTACCTTTTTTTTTTTTTTAATTTTTTTTAATTTTTTATCAATGTGTTCTTTTGGAAGATATTGCTATGATTTTTTGTAGAGTTTTTGTGAATTGTAACTCTTAGGCTGATTTTGGGCAAAGTTGCTTGCTTTTGGATATTTGGTTGGAATAATTAGTCCTTATATGGTTTTCTTGATGGTAGATTTTAGGAATCATGATGAGTAATAGATCATATTGTGATGATGGAACAAAATTGGTGTCTAAAATCTTCCACACAAACGCCAAATCTTCGGGTATTCATTATTATGCATGTTAGGAATGACAAATGATGGAATATAGAAGATAAGTAAAGTTGGCAGGCTAGTTTCTTTTATTAACATTATTGGGAAAAATCTAAGTCTCACATTGATAAGAGATAGAGCTTTAGAAGAATGTATAAAGAGTGACACCCCTTACCTTACAAAGTCAATTTTGTAAGGATGAGTTAGACCCAATATAAAAATCAAATATAGTATTAAAGTCTATTGATTAGGACACCTACCATTAATACTCACACGCCAAACCCCAATACACCCCCTTACCTTACAAGTTGGTTTTGTAAGGATATCTTACACTTAATATAAAACCCTATAAACATGCACCCAACAAATTGTTAGGGTACACTTAAATTTCTCTTAATCAGTCTAGAGAGATTAGATTCAATTCAGCTCACAAAAAGGTTAAAACCCAATATTGAAATGCCTGGCATATCTAAGCCAGCTTAGTAATGTCATGTCATAACAAAGACAGAAGGCCTGCCGAAATGCTACCCCATCGACTCGGCATATGATAATTGGCTTAGCACCCTAATATGGTTCCTTCACGAACCTTGTTTAACATTCTTACCGACATTGAGGCCTTCCCTTCATTTAAACCACGAAGGTCAAGCAAACTAGAAATCTTCACACACTCTTAATAATAGGTACAAGTTTGAATCCTCCCACCCAAGCTCAATCTGTGGGAGACCTGTTAGACAGATTCTTTTCCCTCTAAACTTACAATCTTTTTAAATACTCTCCACACTAAATGCTATTACCCTTCATTTATCTAAATAAGTTTGAGTAACATGTTATATGTGAGAATTATCATCACACATACTCAATCTTCAAAATTATCTATTGTGTCTTCTTCCATTCCTTGTATTAAGCTTCTTTTTACTAGCCATTTCTTTATATGTATTCAATTCAATCTTTGCCCATTCTCAGCATTTGCAGCATCAATTAAAATGAAGATATCCATTTACTTATTATTCTTGGAATATTTAGTCCTTCTTTGCATACAATAATTTTTATACAAGTTATCGATCCTTGTTCTTTAGTTAATTTTTGAAGTATAAACACGGATGATGTTTTACTCCTGTCATAGGCTTATGTGATAAAAATTATTTTTTATATATGCAAAGATTAGTAGTTCCTAATTAGTTAGGAGAAGGGAAATTGTTACTGGCAGTGATCAAACCATGAAGCCAAGGACCTCCTCTATGAAATTTCTTTTACGTATTTGAGAGCTCTTTTTCCTCCACTTTTTATTCTTATCATCTGTTTGAGTTCGTTTAAAACTTGGAAAGCTTCTCTCCAACTTCCCCTAATCATTAGGGGGATTCACACACTTTCATACAAGATGTAATTGTAAAAATGAAGTAACAAACATACATGCAAAGCAGATAAACTTGATGGCTCAAGAAAGTGTCATGGCTTATTTGAAATTATTTGATAATGAACTTAGTCATTGATAACGATCAACTCTAACATAGTGAATTTAGATAATTAGATAATTTTGCATAGAAATTTTGTACCATATCATTTTGGGGGCATGGTTTTGAATATCAGAATGGACCTGTCGATTTGATTATTTAGTTGTCTGGTGTGCTTAACTCAAAATACTGGTACATCTCAGAGTTGGTAATCAAATATATGAAAGAGAAGACTGAGAAAGCATGTCAGAGAATAAGTGTGTCAATTACATAATGTGTCTAGTCATAAAATACTAGGGGTGCACAAGAATGTGTCACCCAATCGAGATCCGGCACAATCTATTTTAACCGGAACTGCTGGTGGACTGTTGCAGGTGTTTAGTTGTTGGCTTGAAAATCTAAGCCATGATCTATTTTATTTTTTCTTTGGAGCCATTATCTCTTTATCAACTCAAATAATTCACTATCATGCTTATATAAAAAAAAAAACTAAAATAATTCATTATGTTGTTTGCATGGTATGTTATGCTTTTGTTCTCTTTTCTCTAATATAGAATCAGAGATGTTTTGTATGTTTTGTAATATAGAATAAGAGATGTTTCGAAAGTATAGTTCACTTGATAGCTGCTATTGATATGTAGAATTTGAATTTAAATATTAAAAATTTGAGTATGTCATTATGTCTAGCCACTATGTCATTTGATAAAATAAATTGTAGTATTTGATAAAAAAAATTGTCTATAGACTTGATTAATAAGGAGTCGGGTAGTATTGTAATGTAAACACCATATTATCTATGCAAGTAAAGATAGTGTAAGAAAATGTGAAAACTCAACATTCAACTTTTCTAAAACAAGAATCTGATTTATGCAATGCAATGAAACCTTGAGTCTTGAATTTGAAAGAAAATAAAGATTCACTAGAACTCAGTTTAGCCCTCTTAGACTCACCGCAAAAACTAACAAGGAAGACAATTCATACTTATTTATTCATTCACTCAACTGTTAGGTTATTAGGTATATGTATAAAGAATTTGAGCAATTAATAAAGACACATTCACCCATCGAAAAATAATGCAATATATTATTTTTTGTTAACATATTTTTTAATAATAAATATATATTTTATTAATTAATAATTATTATTTTAATTAAATAATTAATTTAAGTTTCATTAATTATTATTTTAATGACATAATTAATTTATGTTTTATTAATTATTTAATTAAATAATTATTATTTTAATTAAATAAATAAATATAATATTAATTTTATATTTTATAATTATTAAAAAAAATAATGAAAGAGTTTATAAAATAACGATATTTAATTTAATATTATAATTAAACATTCAAATACTAAATTAAATAATTTTATTATAATGAACTAATTTCTATTAGGAGCATCAGTAGGATAAGGCATTTATTATTACTATGTCTCTTGTTCCGACACAAATCAATTCTCTTGGAGTGTGTATTTTTTTCTCGTTGATCTATATCAATATGAATACGAGTAGACTATAGACGATGTTTTGAATCTTTTCTCATGGCTGGATTGTGGTACAATTCTATTCCATTGTATCCTGGTCATATGATTGAAGAGAAATTGTTGGGAAGTCTTCCTTGTAAATGTCAAAGATAAATTACAATGTATATTTAGAAGACACATACATCATGTAGTCACAATGAATAAACGTGCAAGCGGCGATGACATGTAAACATGGATAGTGTAATGCTTGAAATTCACCACAATCACACCATCTTTTGTCGAGATACAGAACGACCTGAAATTCACCACTACCTTAAATGTCCATACAGGACGACCGCTTGGTGGACGAACCAACTCCTTAACTGTAAAGATACTATGGGTTCGTCTGTGAATAACAACTTCATAGAAATTTGACATTGCTCGTTCCTAGTTAAGATTTTTAATGATTGTATTTGAGTAAATCAAATATGATGTCATCATTGCTTGGGCATGCATCATTCTTTTTTTAAATTTTGCAGTCACTCTGTAGTATGTTGTTTTCACCAAAGAACTGATTGGAAGATTGTGTGTCCCCTGTAATACATTGTTCATGCACTCAAAAAAGTTAGCTGTGATGTGTCTCCAACGTCTACCTTCATCATATGTTTGTAGCCATTGTTTCTTTGGAATATCGTTGAGCCATTTCATTGCATATTGACTCCAATCACTGATTTGTCTTCTAAAGTATGTGATGTCTGGTTGAGTCATAGCGTATCCTAAAGGAACAAAAGTTAATGTTGTTAGACAATTTGAAAATAAAAATATAAAGAAAAAAATATGTGTGATATATATATATATATATATATATATATATATATATATATATATATATAATACTAATTCACGTCGATTACAATATTTTTCATTAGCCCAATTTTGAAGGTCCTCGTGAAGTTTTGTGGTATATGTCAAACACAAAAGACATGATGTCAATTGTTGTTTACACGTCTAACAACACTTTTAATTGACTCGTGTCTATCTGAAATCAAGCAGAGGTTGGGCTGAGGTGTGACAAACATTCGTAGACGACTGAGGAAGAAAAATCAAGCATATGACGTTTCATTCTCAACAATGGCGTATGTTATAGGAATGATATAATCATCACCATCCTGAGCGATTGCCATTAGTAAGGTCCCACGATACTTTTCATATAACCATGTTTCATCAACTACAACAACTAATTTACAATGATTAAACTCTTTGATATATGGTTGGAAACTCCAAAAGAGGCGATGAAAGATAACTTTTCTAGGAACTCGTTGGCCATCCTCAATAAAGGGTCCCCCTTCATTATCAGTAATAGTGTCTTTAAGATAGTTTTTGAAAGTAATAATCCACTTTGTTTTGCAATCTATGTGTTTCTATAACTAGTGGTATATGTGTAACGAGATCATATATGTGCAATAAATACTAAAATTGATATTGTGGAATCCGCTATTACCATTTGTAAGATGTTTTCACAAATAACAACCGAAGAGAGCTGTTGGTGATCTTGTGAAACCATTGTTGATGAGCATGTGTGTGGCCCTTCCACTTTTGTAATCTTTTAGATGTTTGATTTATTTCCATTCAAGATTCTACACCTTCACATACAATTTTTATTTTTACAACAGACAATTCATCTAGTGCTATCATAATGCGCAACAACGAAGTTCGTAGAATTGTGCTTTTGATATTCTTTTACACACTGCATTGCCACAACTTTTTTGGAAAATGTGATCCATACTTGAAGATTGTCAGGATCTAGAACAAGGTAAGATTGGTTTTTGGACATAGAGTTGACAAATTCATTGTCAACGTAATTCATGTTGTCGGAGGTAACGTTGCAAAAATATGAGGGGGTCAGAGAAAAAATTGTAGTAGATTGACATTCTACTACGAGTTCCTGATCATCATCATTGTCGTCATCGTTATCGACAACAACTTCACTAAGAATGTCGTTTCATTCTCACTAAAATCGCCAACTTATTTATTGTGGACACCAGCCACAACACTAATAAGACCATCGTATGATGTGTTAAAGTCAATATTATAGGTTAATGTTGATGGGTGATGTGACGATGAGGGTATGGACTGATGGTGGATTGTGTTTCAATAAAAGGGTATGACGATTGAATGGAGTTGAGATATGAAGAGGATAAACTTACTTGTACGTCGTCTCTAGGATCATCTACTAACCGTGCATAAATTTCAATTGTTGAAATACAAAGACATTTACTTGCTATAAACATGTCAAACATCATATGCACGTCATTATCTCCTACAAGATTTTTTGATTCATATCGAACATATCCTAGCGCAAGAGTTATAGGGTATCGATAAATAACATCGACCACTCTCTGTGAGTTGTTTGGTTGAATATTTGTTTGGATGTATTTGCGCATGCAAAGATAACACCTTCTATGTTTGTCCTCTCAACACGTCTATTGTAATATACTAGGACAAAAAACTCTAATGGAACCATTGTAGCACTACGCGAAAAATAGTATTTTACAGCGTTTTTTTTAAAGTCATTTATAATATTTTAAAAAAAAATTAAAGATTGTAATATCTAGCGCTGTAAAAAAATACAACAACGCTCTTTAAAATAAAAAAGCGTTGTAAATCTCTTCTAAAAATACCCTGATTTTATACTAGTTTTACAACACTTTTTCAAAAAAGCGATGTAATAGGTGCATTCCTTTATTTCAGTTAGATTTTCTTATAGGATTATATCAACAAGCTCTTTCATGAATCGTAATATATAATATCTGCAATCTATGTTGTTAGTTTGACGATGACACTAATAAAACATATAAGTCAATAAATATTTGTGCATTGATCGTTAATGAAATTTTAAAGGCATATATTTCAAACCTTTATTGGAATTCATGTGATTTATTTGACTTTTGCTTCGATACTGTAGCACCACTTTGATCTCAGAAAACTTGTGAAGCACTATCAAATAAATGTGATTATTAACATTAACAACGTTTTTTTAGAAGTCTAGTAAACATTATGTGCAAGACGCATATGTTTAAAGCGCTCTAAAAGCGCTATAAAATATTATGTGAAGGCGCTTCTATTTAAAATGTTTTTGAAAAAACGTTGTAAAAGTCTGATAAATATTATGTGCAAGCGCTATGTGACCCTAAATGATTCTACAATAACGTTTTTTCCACATCGCTTGTCAAAAAAACGTTGTTGTATACTCTGTTATTTTTAAAATATTATACAACAATGCTAATATTTAATAAGCGTTATAAAAGACGCGCTATAAAATGTCATTTTTGACGTAACATAGGTAAAACATGTGTATGAACAAATGTTTATAATTATATTTGTTAGTGCATCGAATAAGTGAATGACATTATATATTTATATTATGTTGGATAACATCACAATGGCGTCACCGTAATCCTCCAATCCTCAACTGATTGGTTGATTTCGATTTTGGATAGAATAGTGTTGACGTGTACTATAACGTCATCGTAATCCCTCAATCCTTCACTGATTGGTTAGTTTCGATTTTGGATAGGATAAAGCTTATGTGTACGATGATGCAGCGTAATTCCCCAATCCTCCACTGATTGGCTGATTCCGATTTTGAATAGGATAACGCTTACGTGTACGATAACGTCAGTGTAATCTGCTACGATGACGTCAGTGTAATCCCCTAATCCTTCACTGATTGGCTGGTTTTGATTTTGTATAGGATAGCACTTAAGTGCACGATGATGTCAGCGTAATTCTCCAATTTCACTAATTGATTGGTTTCGATTTTGGATAGAATAGTGTTTACGTATGACGTCAACTTTTTTTTTTTCAATCATTTGGTATTTGTATGTTTAATTATAATATTTAACTAAATATTATTATTTTATGGACTCCATTTCATTAATTTTTGTTAATAATTATAAAATATAAAATCAACATTGTATTTATTTATTTAATTAAAATAATAATTACTTAAATAAATAACTAATAAAACATAAATTAATTATGTCATTAAAATAATAATTAATTAAATTAATAATTAATGAAACTTAAATTAATTATTTAATTAAAATAATAATTATTGATTAATAAAATATATATTTATTATTAAAAAAGATATTAACAAAAAATAATGTGTTGCATTATTTTTCAGTGGGGTAGGTGAGTGTATCTTTATTAATTGATTAAATTTTCTATATACGTGTATACCAAATAGCACTATTGATAAAAATAATTTTATAAATGATAAAATAAATTTAATATATTGAAAAATTTGTGAAGGAGGAATCAGTTTCTCTTTATTCATTACAAAAAAAATTATGAGAAAATATAAGGAAAAAACCGATTTCTCAATGCAAATTTAGAGGAAGAAAAAAATAAGGATAATTTAGTATTTAATTAGAAATTAGTGGTAGTTTAGTATTTTTTTTATGGTATAACAATAAAGAAGCCTTATTATCATTTGATTACCACAAAAACTAACGAAGAAGATAGTTAATACTTATTTGTTCATTTGTGAATGTTTTTGTTTTTTTTTTCTTTTATATTTGTTTTTAAAGTTTAAAGTAATATTAACTAAGGCAATCAAAATTGGATAAGACATTGAATCGAGGTTAGACTGAGGTTGGATTGGTCATGAATAAATACTTATTTTTTATTTTTAATATGATATATAAACAATAATAAATAAAAAATTACATAATATCCATAATTTTACGACATTAAAAATTAATTTCATATAAAATATGTCATAAATATTATTATGGGAATATACAAACATAAATTGAGTTACAGCATTGTGGATATCAATTTAAATAATTAAAAAAATCCCATTTATATATGATTCCTTACTATAACTTTATATCCACAAGTCTAAGTTAAAGATGGGAGGGACAAGAAAATAGGATTTCCTACTTAGAAGAAGATTAATAGTGATAGCAACTTAGCAACTACGAAAATAAGTAGTATAAAAAGTCAAGTTTGCTTTTAATCTTTCTTATTGCAAACGTCCCACATCGATGACTATGTGAAAAGCTGTGAGGGAGTTTGGTTATAAATATAAATGTGTTACACATTTAATAAAGTGAAGGAAGAAAAATATACTATTTTGTTTTTGTTGAAATTACATTTTTTTTTCATGATAAATGACTTAGATAAACCTTGAATCCGCTAAATGACTAATTTAATTTGTTTGTTAAGTGTAGTTTTGCAATAATTTTTATACTGGTATAAATTCAATTCTATAAATATTTATATTAGAAATTGCATATTATATTTTTTATAAGTTAAAAGTTTGTTCTCAAGATATAGTTATTATTTGTGAAATATTTATTTGAACACGTTAAAAATAATTAAAAATGGACTGTATCAATCAATGTGCATTTGAAGTAACCAATCCAAAGTGAATAACCGTTCTAAGGGTTCTGCAACTGTGACGAGAAGACATTTCGGTGTAGAATGTTTCCTTGCTATTCCTAAAGCACCGATTACATTTAATTTTATCCATTTTTAATTTTACAATTTATTTCGGATGGCCCCTCGTAGCTCATATCCAAATTTTTAGTTCTACACTTAATTAATGATATTAATTTGTTTTAAAATATGATAAGTTAATGTTAAATATATTTATATATAAAACACATTTCGTTATTTTATTATATAAAAGAGACACATTAACCGTACTATTAACTTTTATAGATTGGATTTTTTTAGATCTACTTTATGGTTAGGCTAAAGAGAATGCTTTTTGTAATATGCATGCATATGTTTGGTTCATTCAATACTATATCGGTGGAGTAAATAACTGGTTGGGGTGATACATTTGGTGTTAATGGACATTTTATTCTAATGCATGTGGAGGTTTTTCTTTCTTAAAATAGGTATCATCATTCGGAGAATGTGCCATGCATGAAATTAAACTTTCTCCCCCTTGCATTTGCACCGCATATGTAGGATAGGACAAAAGAGGGTTTCATAAGTGTGGCAAATGGAAGAGAGAAATAAATTTGAAGAGAGATAAAAAATAAGAAAGAGAAGAAAAATTGATGAAAAAGATAGATAGTGAAAATAGTTTTGAGAGAATATTAGTATAGAGCGTTTATATCGGTCACTCGTTCTTATTTGTTTGTTATAGTGAATTTGCAGCTAGGATGACTACACTAACTAATTCTTAAGCATCAGTGGAGCCAATCACTTAAATCTTATGTTAATTTACATATAGAGTTACGATTAAGTGTGTGAAATTTTATATTATGACACTTCCTATAATTTTATAATTTTTTTTATTTGTATATATCTAAATTTTATTAAAATATTATATGTCTTTTACTTCTTTTAATATTATAAAATCTACTATATTACTAAAAATAATAAGATTCAAGTTTGGATTTTTTAGAGGTTCAATTTAGAAGTAAATTTTATTTAATTTATTAATTACATTTTATTTAATTTATTGATTAATTATTTTAAAATTTTAATTAGCACCCTCAATATTTTTACGGTCTTCCATAAAATTAAAACTCATAAGAATATTTATCACAATATTTTTAGAAGTGTCTTATTTGTACGGAGACACCAATTTACATAAAATAAATATTACTCTTATAAAATAAGAAATTGATAAAATAAATATATAAATTATTAATATTATAATAATTTATAATTAAAATTATGTGAGTATATATAATATTAATTATTAATTTGATTATCAATAATTAATATTATTCATTTTATAGTCTAAAGTTATTTTCTACTCAAATAAAAAAAAAAATTCATGTGAATGAGAAAAAGTTTGGTATCCGTTGCTTTTCCTATTCCGCTGTCCGTTGGTCGCTTTATTATATTTTTAAGACAAAATTGGAAAAAGAGGTTGGAAAATTATCACTGAATCAAAACAGACAAATTTTGGAGGACATGTGAATTGTGATTTTTTTCTTCTTCTAATAGTTCGATGTACAAGAATTTGTTGAGATTATGATTTTGTGAGTAGGAAAGTAACAAATAACTAAGCAGACTACAATATAGTGAGTGCTATGCTTGGTGGTAAAGTGTCCAAAAGAGAGCCTAATATAAAGCCACCCCCGTTATTGGTATGTGGAAAATCTTTCACGTGAAAGTATTCAATTTAAAAGCAAAATCTTCCAATAAAAATAGGAGTGCATAGGAGATAAAATGTTAACTTGGTGGTTCCATAGATGAGTTCAGGAGTGAAGTAGTAATAAATTGTGATCATCAATTCATTTCAATAAGATATTAATTATTAATATTGACTGTTATAAAAAAAATTCAGATTTCATATTTAATAAATAACATAGTTGATTATATATATATATATATATATATATATATATTTTACAGAAACAATATATATGAATTAAATATTTATTTTATTCATAATGCATGGCCTCATTTCAAAAATGTTCAAGTGAAGGCAAAATATAAAATTCTGGTGGGAACAAAATTGTAAAGATGTTTATATATAAAATACATGAATGCATAATTGATAAGATATAGTGACATCAATCGGAAGATATATAAAATATAATGACATCAAATGGAAATCTTAGTGCCGCCACTATCAGACAAAATTTACCTTTCACTTTTTCTATTTGTCAGCGAAATGGTTTCAGATTAATGTAACATCTAAGTTGTTGTAGAATAATATGCAAAGGATATTGTATTCGATAAATGATCTAAACATATTTTGTGTTAGCAACAAAAATTTGTAGCAGGCGTCACAACATCTCCATTTTAAGACTTAGTGTGATATTCTTTTGTCCATTCAAACATATCATTATTTGTGTGGAATTTATTTCAAAATAGATTTCCTACAAATGATAATTTATTCTCTTAATGAATCATTTTTTTTGAAGATCAACAATATATAATAGATTACGAGAAAGTTGAAACAGTTCATCATTTGTTCTTTGCGTGTCTTCTTTTTGGATCCATGCGGTATCCTATTTTGAATTGGTTTGAACTATTTGGCGTGTTTCTTAAATTAAGTTTTGTTTTCTATTATTGAACATGATAAAATGGTTTAGTTATTATAGGTATAATTAATTGTGCTCTCAATTCTTGGTATGCATTGACATAATTTGTGGTTAATTGTTTTACTTTTTGTTTGAGTAGTTTAGTTTATGTTTCTAGTTTCTTTTGGTTACGCGTCCTTAAACTCTAGCTCAAGTGACATACGTTATATTGTTACGTTAAACGTTTTATTTTGAATTCCAATCCGAGAACTAACAATTATAAAAATTAATTATAGTAGAATTTAACATCTCTTCTAAGATCAATGTTTTTTGTTATAAACACTTTTTGTACTTATAATATTTCTTTAATATATTATTTTTAATTTATAAAAGAAACCACCATAATTTTATTAAAAGATATAATGTTTACAAAATTATAACAACTCTGAATATAATTTTGTCAAACATACACGTAGTGGCTTGAGGGAAAAAAATAGTAGACGAATTGGTCCAGTGGTGTCCACTAATGGCCCAATATGACTATGAGTTAGGAAACAAAAAAGACGATCGTGACTTATAAGTTATGACCTACCACCATTTACGGTTCATTAATATTCAGAGCAAGTAAGCCTTGTCCTAGGCTCTAATAATAGCTCCGTTGGAATTTAGTAGTATTCTTCACTACTTCCACCTTAAATTCTTTCTTTTCTGAACAGTAGTAACTCCAAAATTCTTTGGTTGCATTCCTTCTACAATGGTATAGGCCCATTTGAAAGCAATTTTCTTCTATTTATTTTATCACTTTTTTTTTTTACTTTATTATATTTTCAAAAGCTCTTAAATTATATTTTAATCAAAATATACTTTTAAATTGATTAATCCAAAAGATATCGCAAGCAAAAAAAGAAATTATTTTTGTTATTGCCCTAATTTATTTACTTTTTTTTTTGTATCGTGTGTCTTCAATTATATATATTACACGACGTTTATTAGAGTTAATATTAGTTGTATTATTTAATTAGACTAGTTTATTAAATATAATAAATTTGTTTAATTTGAATTATATTATCAATTCGACATTTTTTATACAGTCACAAATTATCCAATTTTTGTTTTAAAGTAACACTTTTAATTTATATTTCTTTTTAACTTATATATTTATTCTTAGAATTTACTTAAATGCTCAAATTGGAGGTGATCCATTTTGAATAGTCAAATATATTTTAAGTAAATTCTGACATAACTAAAAGTAAGAGTTAGTTGTTGATTAAGTAGGAATATGTTATGTTGAAGAATTGTAGATTATAGTGGTCACGTGCAGATAAACTAAACATATGTAAGCATAACTTTAACTAATGTTGTGGACACCAACTACCAATAGCAGCTCTTTAGGACCCCTACATTTAATATGATTATGTCTCAAAGCTGTCACTATATATATAAGTTTCGAACTACCATCTTCTATTCAAACTTCGATCTCTACCTTTAATTCATAACTCTTTACTTCACCTATTTCTATTGCTTCTTTTTCATATGGCGTTTGTTCATGTTATCACATCACTTCTTTTTGCATTAGCTCTAATTTCAACAATTCACCCTTCTGCATGTCAAATTGTAAAGGGCAAAGTTTCTTGCACTGATTGTACCCAGGACTATGATTTCTCTGGTTTGTCTCAAATTTCATCTCATCATTCAATTTACTTCATTTGAGATTAAATTAATTTTTTTTATTACCAACGGTAACTATAACTGTAAACGAAATTTAAAACCTTAGATAAGTATTGAAATTTATCGTTTTATAATTTTAATAAAGTATTAATTAATTTTTATTGCTATACTACTAATCAGAATTAAAGTATTTTTTTGTACAAGCATGTTTTTGTTTTCCAAATTTTAATTAATATGTGAAGAAAATTGTCCAATACTTTTATAAAATCTATATATAATACTTGCACAAGTATCGGTCCAAAGTCCAAACCACTAAGACAAAGATTTTAGACCTCAAACAGATAATTTTTTCAACAAAGACAAAGGCTTCCAAACAATTAAATTATTTATGTTATTAATAATTAAAAAAAAAATCTTGTCAATTAAGTTTTAGTTGTTAAAGTGTAAAGTTTTATGTTTGTTATCTGTGGTTCATATATAGGCTATGCCAAAATTTCATGTTTTCTTTTACGGTGCCGAGGATATAAATTAAGGAAATGTTAACAAACAATTTAAAAATAATTTAGTTGTATTTTAAAAATCATAAAGATTGTCTATTTAAATATTACTTATCACTTATATGTATAACTAATAAATTGTTCATTTATTTTTGCTTGACTTTTGATTTTGATGTTATATATGATTTCATATTATAAAAAAATCTCATTTTAAAGTTTGATTTAGATGCGTTCAAATTTATTTGACCAATCTTATTTTTAGATTTTTTAATTTATATATTAAATTTTTGAATAATTTCTAACAAACACTTTTTAATAAGTTTATTTATATTAGTTAAAATTCATATGAAACTCATAGATCACGTGGGAACTACATCAATTTGGTAGATTCTATTAAAAAATAATCGAAAATAAGGAGTGTGTTAATTAATTTGATGGTAACATTTTTCTTCATAGCAATTGTACATACATATATACATACTCACCCTGATTTTACAAACTCTTACCATGTTTTCAGGAATTAAGGTGTCAGTGAAGTGTGAAGGTGTTAAAAACTTGGCTGTGGCAACTACACAAGATGATGGCTCTTTTATGGTAGACATTTCCACATATCATGCAAAACTTCCTTATGATAATTGCGTTGCAAAAATTCTTGGTGGGCCAAATTACCTTTATGCCTCAAGGAAAAACCAATTCTCCCAAATTGTGAAGGGCAAAGATGGAAATAGCTACACAATATCCACTCCTATTAGTTTCTTAACTTCTTGCCCCCAAAATAAAGAATGCAAGGATGAGAATCAAATTGATTCATCCAAAACCATTAATTTTTTGCCTCCAGAGTGGGGTTTGGCACCAGCTAGTTATTATTATCTTCCTTTCTTCCCCATCATTGGAATACCATGATCATACAATGTTCCATTGATTACATTTGTTGTACCTCGGAAAAATGGAAGACATAGTTGTGGTGGAAAATAAATTAATGTATGCTTAAGATCTTTTGGTTAGCATTATGGGTTTGAACAAAATAATATTCTCTTCAACTGGAAGGTGTTCAATCATGTGGATGTTTTTGAGCAATTTAAAAGGTTGTAGTGGATCTGGTTTATTAATAGTGTGGAGAAATATAAAAATGTAGTCTACTCTAATTGGTATCAGTTTTAAGTATTTCTTGTACTCTATTTATTAAATTTTGTTTATAAAAAAATGTTTATTAATGTCTCTCGTGCTGTTTTTTACAATATTTATGTTGGAATATTATTAGTCAAAAATAAAATAAAATGATGGACTATTATGATATGTTAAAGTATTATATGGAATATGTAATGACTGGAGTTAAAATCAACATATCCTAATTAAATTTTGTAATATGATTAAATTTTATACACAAAAAGTTATAGTAATTGAGTGCTCAATTTGTTTTGAGAAATGAATGTTATCTCTACTCAGAGTTTAGAGTTTGCTACCTGCTACTTGTTGTAGATTTGTGATGTAAGGAACACCCAAATAAACAAATTCATATCAATAAATAAATTGACAAATTCATATCTATGTACTCTACAATAGCCCAATGAATTATTTATGGCTTATATATACTCTACAATAGCCCAATGAATTATTTATGGCTTGGTCTTTAACTAGTAGGTCACATACTTTATTGGTGGTTGCAAATTTAAGCTAATGTTTCCTTAAATTGTGTAAAAAGTACTGCGGGGTTGTATCTTTCAATAAATCATTAATTTTATTTTTTACAATTAAATTAAAAAATTTCACTATCAGATTCTAGAATCAGTTAAAATGTCAGGAATTGTAGGACTAGAATAACATTCACTTGCTTTCTTTTTCAATTTTTGAGGCATCCTAGTCTATAAACATAATTTAGCCTTACAGTTAAATGATCAGTTTGTTTAAAATTTTAAAAATAATTTTTTTATATTATTTTATTTATAATATTTTTTAAAAAATAAAATAAAGTTTTAAATAAAAAATAAATTTAAATAGTTTATTTTAAAATATTTCATCTACTTTATTACAATTTTTTTGAATTATAAAATTTTAAAAAATGATTAAAATAAAAAGGTAATTTTAATTTTATTTTCATAAAAGTCATTTTTTAAAGATACTTTTTTCAAATAAATTAATTTTTATTATTATAATAATGAATATCTAAATTATTAGATGTCAAAATTAATTTTTAATCGATAGTAAATAAATCTTGATTTTTCTTTTACTATTTTAAAAAATGTTTTTATACAAATTATTAAATTAAAATTATTTTTAAAAAATCTTAATTAAACAGACTCAAAATTGAGGTGCGAAAAAAAAGCGCTTGTAAGAAATCAATCATACAGATTTTAAATAAAAAAATAATAAAAAAAGTTGTATTAGATGACGGCAAAAAAATCTCTCTTGCATTATGAGTAATAAATTATTTTTTATAGGGTCTTTTAACTACCGTAACAAATGGTTTTTTTTTACTAACTGTAACTAAGTGTAGAGTAAGTTTAAAGTTTAAAGGTATAATTAAATAAAGAAAAAAATAAATTTTTGAATGCATAATATATATAAGGAATATAAGAAATTATAAGATATATATAAAATTAATATTGTCAAACAAATATAAAAGAATTAACATTTATTTTTAAAGTTGTATTTGTTATTGTTTCATAGAATTAAAATTATTAATTATTATATTTAAGATAAATATTTCTGCAATCTCATCTTCAATATAATTAATCATGTTAATTGTTTTGTTTTTATAATTTTCATTGTTGAAAATGCATGTTATGTGATTACTATTGAAACTAAAAAAGTCAACACAAGTAGTAGCACACAATCAATGGATAACAATTTGATTTATCCATCTCAAATAATTTTTAACATAATTCACCAACTCATATTCTAATTGGGTCTTGTTTTGAATAGAAAATTTTGAAGGGTAAAATTTCTCAACAAGATTACATAAAGACACATCATTAAGATTTGACTTGAATGTATAATTAAGATTTAAAACTACACTCAATATAAGAAGCTTAGTTATACGTTCAACATTTTTAAAATATATTTGCATCATTTTTAAGGTTTATGTCGCTGAACTTTTATTTTTCTTAAAAAAAATTTAACTTAAAAAAATAACAATGTGATATATGAAATATGATTGATATAATGTAAAAAAAAAAAAAAAAAAAAAAAAAAAACTCTAAAAATTTCAATCAATAGAAATAATCAACATATTTCATAAGAATTTTTTTAAAAAAAATTATAGGCTTTATGTCTAAAGACAAATAATATGAGAAGCATGCAACATGAAATTTTGGTTTCTTGTGATGAATCAGCACTTGCAGGGGAGAAATGTTGTGGAAAGACAGAGCAATGGTTTTTCTTTACACCAAGACAAGTGAGAGAGTTGAGAGGAGGAAGATCCAATAGAACAAGAGCCTGTAGTTATTGGAAGGCCACTGGTTTTCCTGCACATGTTTACTCTTCTGAAAACAAAGTTATTGGGATAAAGAAAATTAACCATGGTGTTTTACCAAGGGAAAGCTTCTTCCGGAAGGAAAACCATATGGAAGATGCATGAATACAAAGCCATCCAACACTTTGAACCATCCAACACAAACCTCCTCAAGTATATTAGTCATGCCAATGAGTTTTACTTTTCTTCCTCTTTGTTCTCATAAATAGGGTTTTAATGCTTCACACCTAATCTAATGTTTGGACTCTCTAAAGTTGTTCTATTGTGCAACCATCAACAAAGATCATCAAATTTAAAGAGATACAATTTTTCTTAGTTTAATAGTCTTTATAACTATTGTACTATACAATAAATTTTAGAGAATCTATATAACTAACTATCGTTGTTTAATATATTCATTATAAATTCATAAATTTGAGATATTTGTATCTGCAATCTAGATTATGACATTATAGTTTTTAATGTCTCTGCATCTACAATACTTTTGCATGCGATTGAGATTGAGGCTACATTGATTGTATTTTACTGTAGTCCTTCGCAATATTAGAAATTATGATGCAACTAATTCTCACTTTTCAAACTGATTTTCTAAATGTTGAATTAGACACAACTTAAATTTAAAAATGACATTCAAGTCTATTCACAAATAAATTCATTTAGTCACTCATCATTTCACATTTGAGGAGGTAACACCTAAAAATGTGTTTATCACATTCCACAAGTCACATATTGTCATAATCTTAATATATATATATATATTTTGAATAAATGATAAGTTAATACTCTTATTGTGTCTCTGTCGAATATTTTCTCATCTCAAATTCTTTGAACATTAAGTTTCATGTAGGAAATTTTATACCTTTCCACAAATTATGTGTATTTTTAAAAATAATTATAATTATATTAAATTATTTTTAATGATATAATAATTATAATTAATTGAAAATATAATATTAATATGATATTTTTTTTCATAAATTAAACAGTATTGTTGAACAATATATGATGGAATCTTTTTTTCTAATAAACCAACAAACTTTCGCAATCAAAATTTGAGGAGTAAAATATAGAGCACTAACTAACATCACATGTTTGTCGTATCTGCAACAAACGTCCATTACTAATACTCTCTTATGCCGCTACATTGAGAGACTTGATTATTTTACACGTATTACACAAAAATTATATAAATGAAATAGAAAAAAAAAATATTTATTAACTTAATTTTATTAACTATAGTGTTATTCACAATTATAACTAATGCCAATTGAAAAATAGTGAGTTGATAGCGATGCAAGTACTTTGAAGATATAATTAGAAAAATAACGATTAAAGTCATATTGAAATTAAAATTGAAATTAAAATTGAAATTAAAATTCAATTATTTTAAGATAATTTAATTTTAGAGATAATTCATTTATTATGGGGTAAGGAAGGAATATATTAATATTATAGGAGTTTCTAAGATACATTTATAAGTTGAAAGTTTTTAATATAACTGCTTTATAAATTAACAATATTTTTATGGATAAAAAAGTTACTTGATTTTTGTATTTTAGAAAAAGAATTTCACAAAAATACATCATTTCCTTGTCTATAAATACTACATAATATATTTAATATTCACTATTATGAAAAATAAAAATTTATAAAAAATAAATTTTATTTCATTGATATTTTTAATAGATATTATTTAGTTATTATAATTATATAAATGATAAAAAAATATTTTAAAAAAATAAATTGATTCAACTATAAATTTAAAAGTTAAATGTACGGGGTACGTGTGAAATTCATTTATTAGAAATGATCTATTATTATTGCGATAGAAATCAGCAAATCCAAATTTAAAACATGCGCCAAAATTGGTTGAGAAAAACGAAAGCATCATTTTGGTGCTTTTAGTTTATGATTCCTCTTTGTCTCCATGCACATCTTCCCCATCACCAAACTCTCTTTATTCCTTATTTTTATTACTACCAAAAACAAAACATTAAATTAGCTTCCTCTTCAATCAGCTCACAATCATAAAACAAAAACAAAAAAACACCCTTCCGCAAAACATGGGTACTCGTCTTATGTTAATTTCTTCACCACCTCCGACCAAAACACACAACCAATTCACACCTTCAATATCCCCTCTCCTCAAAACCCATCAAACAATATCACTTCCATCTTCAAGAAAAACTAGTAGCAAGATCCAAAGCACAAGCAAGTTTGGAAATTTCCTTGACTTAAAACCCGAGTATCAACCCGAATCCTTAGATGTCCACCTTCCATGGTTCCACCCTTCTGATCGTTCTCATTTCGATGTGATTATAATAGGTGCTGGCCCCGCAGGCATTCGCCTTGCTGAACAAGTTTCCTTTTATGGAATCAAGGTTTGTTGTGTTGATCCTGACCCTTTATCTATTTGGCCTAATAACTATGGTGTGTGGTTGGATGAGTTTGAAGGCCTTGGGCTAGAAGATTGTTTGGATAAAACATGGCCTATGGCTTCTATTTATATTGATGATAACAATACCAAGTATTTGGATCGTTCCTATGGAAGGGTTAATAGGAGGAAACTTAAGGAAAAATTGGTTAAAGCTTGTGTTTTTAATGGAGTTCAATTTTACAAGGCAAAGGTATGGGAAATTAAGCATCATGAGTTTGAGTCTTTTGTTGTTTGTGATAATGGGACAAAGTTGAAGGGTAGTTTAGTTGTTGATGCTAGTGGTTTTAGTAGTAATTTTATAGAGTACGATGATCATAAAGTGAGAAACTATGGTTGTCAAATTGCTCATGGTGTTTTGGTTGAAGTTGATGCTCACCCTTTTGATTTGGATAAAATTGTTTTAATGGATTGGAGAGATTCCCATTTGGGGAATGAGCCTTATTTAAGAAATGGTAATTCCAAAGTTCCTACTTTTTTGTATGCTATGCCATTTAGTTCAAATTTGATTTTTCTTGAAGAAACTTCACTTGTGAGTCGTCCTGTTTTGTCATACATGGAAGTCAAAAGGAGGATGGTTGCAAGGTTAAGGCATTTAGGAATTAAAGTGAAAAGGGTATTGGAAGATGAGAAATGTTTGATTCCAATGGGAGGACCTTTACCTAGGATACCTCAAAATGTGATGGCATTTGGTGGAAATGGCGGTGTAGTTCATCCTTCTAGTGGATACATGGTTGCTAGAACAATGGCTCTAGCACCTATTGTAGCTGCTTCTATTAATGAGTGTCTTGGTTCCACTAGAATGATAAGAGGGAAACAACTTTATGCTAAAGTTTGGAATAGCATGTGGCCTATTGAGAGAAGATTTGTTAGGGAATGTTACTCTTTTGGAATGGAGACTTTGTTGAAGCTTGACTTGAATGAGACTAGACATTTTTTTGATGCATTCTTTGACTTGAAACCATATTATTGGCAAGGGTTTCTTTCTTCAAGGTTGAATTTAAAGGATTTTGCTTTGTTAAGCATATCACTTTTTGGACATGCCTCAAATTCATCTAGGTTTGATATTGTCACAAAGTGTCCTGTTCCATTTGCTAAAATGATGGGTAATATGGCTTTAGAATCCATAGGATGATGGAAGGTTGAGAAAATACAATTTTATGTTTTTGTTTATTAATGACTAAACTTGAAGATGGATTGTTAATTTTCATTAATATTAAAATTTCTTTTTTGAAAATTAATATATTTGATTTCTCATTAATATGTTAAATTGACACCTATTGTTTGATATAATTTTTTAATCTTGATTTAAATCTTTGTATGTTTTTATCGATCTTTCATTTGTTTTTATTCTTTATTTTTTCATTCAATCTTCTTCAATTTTTTTCTCTCAAAACCATAACTATGATTAACTTATATGGAAGTAAATTGATAGAAATTAGGTAGAATATTATAGTATTTGTTCTTGTATATACGATTTAAAAATATATATTTATATTTTAACTAGAATAAATTGATAAACTATAAACTATTGTTGTTATGATAGCAATTCAATTATAAAAATATTTAGATATTTTGAAATTAAAGCAATAAAATATAACAAACCTAAAATATTTCCCTTATTCAAAACATTCCAAATAAATATGTTTCTAACATCTCAAATGAGTACATATTAATTTTCTTATGTTGTTTGTTTAATTTCTTTCAAATGTTGTTTGTTTAATTTCTTTCAAAGAATAACGAGGACACTAAGTTGCAACTCAAAAATACCGACGGAGAAAATATAACGTAATACAAAAGAAAACATCGAAGTCAACATAAAGATTTATAATTCTTTTTTAATTTTTGTTTTAAGATTACGTGAAAAAAGATAAAATCTTATTGCATTTACGATTTTCAATCATCTTTATGATTCTAAAGAAATATCACCCATTATTTTAGCAAATAATACATGACACTTTCCGACAATAGCAAACTTAGACGGATATAAGGCATTTGCAAAGAGTGACATGCTCAACCAAACAATGTCATTTAAACTCAACCTTGAAAAGAGAAACCCTTGTAAGTAATAAGGCTTCAACTCAAAGAATGCATCAAAAAATTGCCGAGTTTAATTCAAGTCAAATTTCAACAAAGTCTCCATCCCAAAAGTGTAAAATTCAAGTTAAGGTATAAGGCTCATTCCTAAAATGGAAATCTCTCCAATCCATCAAAACTATTCTATCCAAATCAAAAGGGTGAGCATCAACTTCAGCCAAAACACCATAAGCAATTTGACAACCATAGTTTCTCACCTTATGATTATCATACTCTATAAAATTGTTACAACAACCATTAGCATCAACAACTAAACCACCCTTCAACTTTGTCCTATCATCACAAACAACAATAGACTCAAACTCTTTGTGCATAATTTTTGCATTACCTTTGCCTTGTAAAATCTAACACCATTAAAAACATAAGCTTTAATTATTATTTGGAATTGAATTAGGTATCCCATGCTTTACAACAGTTACACACTACGTACCAAACACTTGCGCTAGACCAGGGCTGTAAAGGATGTGTGATGTGTTAGTTACTTGCAGATATGTCAAAAATTAATGGCTGTATTATGACACTGCTAGCTGTATTATTCCTTGATTTTTTTAAGATTAATAAACTAAAACATGTATTTTAGTTATGCTACTATTGTTAGTACTATAAATTATAATACTAATTCTAAAAGTTTTGGCATAAGTTTCCAAAAATGCATCTGCTGAATTTTTTTAGCAAAAGTCTAACAAGCACGGGACTGCCACAAGAGGATATGTAGACAAACGATGCTACCTTTGGATGTGAAGATGAACAATTAGCTATATAATTCAATTTAAATGGTGGATGCATTAAAATTGTAAAGTTTGTGGAAAAGGACTAACATTATACTTCAAAAAGAAAGGAGCCTTGAGAACTTTGGGAATCAGCAGAAGGAAAGACAGTTGATCACTAGAGACTATTTGAGGAATGTGCTAGCAGCAGGTTGTGCTGTATTGACCTATTGAAATTTACTTTTATACATAAACTAGTAAAAATCACTGCCTATAAAAAACTAGTAAAAATCATGTGCAAGATTCTACGAGTGTGAGGTAAAAGTGACGAAAAACAGATAACTATATTTTCGGTTACTTGAAATGTCAATGATGATAGAGCTAGTTTTCAAGGAATTGGTCTAGTTGACTTAAGGTTGTGAGGACGGGGATTTAAGTTTAGTAATTTCATAAACTACAACTTGGTGAGGTCGAATACATGAATCAAATGTGTTGTAATATTTTATCCAAACCATGCTTTTAAATCTTTCTCGATAGTTTTCTCTAAAAAATTTCTTGGTCTTCGTCTGAATATCTCTTTTAAAGAGGATTGCACATGAAGTATAGTTTCATATGATTGAACGTTGTTTTTCAGCTGACACACTTTATTCTTTTTAATACTATTTCCCTTCTATTATAAATTATAAACAGGTTTCCAATATTTATAGTCAAAGAACATGAGAATAATTCAAAATAACAATTTATTTCCCTTTGCCTGCATGTTAAATTATTTTTCAATTTTTAAGCTTTTGAATGATATTTTTACATTCATGTTCAGAATATTATAAAAAGTTTATCAACAAAAAATTAAATTTTTTTAATTTAAAATTTATTAAATATGAACTTTTTAAACGCCACAAACTCAAAATAGAAGTAACCAAAATATTGACCAATTCTAGAAAAAAATAAGCATATAGACAAAAAAAAAAATTAATTTACATATAGACAACCACTTCATGCGGTCCTTGATTTTCAGATATTTGATTTCGGCCTGAGACAGCTTAATTATGCGATCCTTACATAAAATTGGGTTATCTAATATGAAGATATAAGAAGCATCCATAAGTATATTTATTTATTCCTTTATCTTACAATCATTTTAGTTAGTGGTTTAGTCATATTGGTGGTAGGAACCTAACATAATCAAAGAAGAATGCTTTTGGTGTAAGAAGTGGAGCAAGTGAGTTCTTAACAACTCCTTGATCATAAACCTTATCACAATTATAATCTATACATAACTTCAAAGTCTACTTTATTTGAATATCTAAAGCAGCTTCTATATTCATCCTATCTATATATACATATAAGTAACAATTTCAATATTACATATATAGCATCTACAAAATCTGATTATAATGGACTCAGGAAAAGAGGTTGAGGAATCATCATCAGCTCCAATCCTAGAATCCAAGAGGACTAGGAGCAATGGCAAAGGGAAATCCATTGATCATGGGGATGCTCCTCCTCCTCCACCTGCTGCTGCAAAAACTCATGTAGTTACCACAAAAGCTACACCACATCACAAAGGTGGAATGAAAAAGGGAATTGCAATCTTAGACTTTATTTTGAGGCTAAGTGCCATTGGTTCTGCTCTTGGTGCTGCTGTTCTTATGGGGACTAATGAACAAATACTTCCATTCTTCACTCAGTTTCTTCAGTTTCATGCTCAATGGGATGATTTTCCTATGTTTAGGTAAGTTAATCTAATGGATGCGCATAACCAGGTGAACCAGTCACCTGGTTATGATCAATGTTTAAAAACTATCCGAAATTTTACTCTTGAGACAATGACTTGATCAATGTCAATTCGATAAAAATAAAAGAAAAATAATATGCCTCTTAAAACAAATTTCGTCAAATCAACACCAATCAAATCATTGTCTCAACTGTCAAGATAAAGGAAATTGATATTTTATACATCCGAAAAATATCGTCGATTATTGTTAGAGCCTATAATTTTTAAGCACTGGTACTCAGTCGACCACCTATTAATGTGGTCCAGAGAAGAATTTACCTATTATGTATGAATTTTTTATTTCCAATTTTGTCCTTCATTTAAACTATTATATGTAAAATTTTATCTTTATTTATTTAATTTATATCTTTGTATAAAAGAATATTATCCTTAAGTGTTAACTCAACGGTAGTGATAAGAGTTTAGTTTTATAGTTTAAAGGTACAAAAATGACTGTTACTATTACTTTAATTATTAAAAGTTTCCCTCTTTCCATTTTTTAGATGTTTGTTCATTCAACTCGATAAAATTTCCATTTTTTATATGTTTGTTCATTCAAATCGATAAAAATTACATTAATCGAGAGCAATATCTTAAAACTACAAAACTCCAGGTTTTTTGTGGGGGCAAATGCAACAGCAAGTGGAATTCTGATCCTCTCTTTGCCATTATCAATTGTCTGCATTGTTAGACCTCTTGCAGTTGGGCCACGGATTCTACTTGTCATCATTGATTTAGTAAGATCAAATTCTATATGAGTAAAGATAATAATAATAATAATAATAATAATAATAATAATAATAATGCATTAATCACCATTGTGTCATATTCAAATAGTAATAATGATTCAATACTACTATAATTGCAGGCGTTGATGGGCTTAGTTGTTGCAGCTGCTTCATCTGCTGCAGCTATTGTGTACTTAGCACACAATGGGAGTCAAGATGCAAATTGGAATGCCATTTGTCAGCAATTCACTGATTTTTGTCAGGGTAGTAGTTTGGCTGTCATTGCTTCTTTTGTTGCTGCCATTTTCTTAGCTTCTTTGGTTCTGGTGTCTTCAGTCGCTCTCAAAAGGAGTTAACAACTCTATGCTTGTTGACAAATATTATTACTCTTTTTTAAGTGTTGTAAACTTGTTTCAGTTTGTGGTTTGTAACCTTTTTTTTATCATATTGAAGTGAAAAATCATGTTCAATGTTTGTTGCTGCAACAAATTCTATATTGCAAATGTGACTTTACAAGGTTAAATGCTTCACCTCTTAGACCATCAAGTAATGATAATGATAAAAATATATTATTATTATTATTATTATTATTATTATTATTATACAATATATTTATTTATTGCGTTAGCTATTACGTAGTACCAGTTACTTAGAAAGTATTTAGTATTTTGTCAGAAAGGATTTAATATATTTTTATCAAATATTTGTAATAACCAACGAAAAGTAAGTATTAAATAATTTTCAATATAATTAATATAATAGATATTAAAATAATTATAAAAATTATAGATTTTATATCAATCGTGGTCTATCTTTATAATTATTGTGTTTTTATATAGAATCATAATTTTTTTTTAAATTCAAAGAGTACATTTATTTAAATTAAAATTCTTTACCTTTACATCTTCTATCTTTGATAACTTTTTATATGTTTTTCTTTTAATTAATCATTCTATTTTTTTAAATTATTTTTATTAATTTATTTTAATCATCAATTTTACTTAAATGCATTAAAGTCACCATACAAAAGATAGTGAATCTATCTTCACATTCACCTACATTTACAAATTAATCTAAATGGGAGCAAATTATGATTATTTCCGGTATCATTTCAATTGAGAAAGTTTGATGAAAATTTTCACCAATCCTTTTTATTTTAATATTTTTGACATAAAGATATGATAAGTGAGTAGTTAAGATTCAATTGAAGAAAAACAATAAACAAAATACATTCCAATCTAAATTTGGTTAGCATTCAATTTTAAATCAGGATGTGCACATTTTGTTACAAATATTTTATTAAAATATGAATGGTGATATAACTCAAAACTCCAATCTAATTAGATGATGATGTAAAATTGAATTTATGCCTCTAGTGACATTTCAATTGAGGAAGTTTAGTGAAAATTTTCACCATTCATTTTTATTTTAATATTTTTGACTACATAAAGGTATGATAAGTATGATGAGTGAGAAGTTCATATTTAACTAAAAAAAAGACATTCTCAATTTAAATTAGATTGATATTCAATTTTAAGTCACGATGTATACATTTTATAATAAATATTTTATTAAAATATGAATGGTAAATTGGGAATATAATTCAAAACTCTAATTTAATTAGATGATAGTGTAAAATTGAATTTATGCATATTTGGTACACTTTTACTAATTTTGCAAGATCTTTTTTTAGGAAATATTAATTGAATATAAAATAAAAATAGAAAATATTTATTAAAACACAAAATTTTCAATTATTAACATAACAAATTAATTATATGCACCAACAATAACATATAAATTAAATATTATAATATTTAATTAAATATTTTTCCACTTTTAATTTCATTAAAATAAAATAATTATTTGATCAAATAATTATCAGGATGCCACATGGGAGGGTCGATCTGATCAAATTCTCCACCATGCCCAATCCAACGGTTCAGAAACCAAAATCAAAACTGCGAGTTACCATGTCATACGAACGCCATCCATCACGAACCATTTGTTGACTAACTAATATCTCACGTGCCATCAACTGTTTAAACTCGCCACGTGTCATACTGTAGACTCTAGATCACGTGCCACTCTCTTTTCCTTCCACCGTTAAAAACGCTAGCAACTTCTTCTAACCATTTCTTTCTCTCTCAACATTCTAACCTTCCTCTCTCAGTTTCCTTCGCTGATTCCTTTTCTCACAAAAACAAAACCCTAATTTTTTCCAATTTGTTTGTCTCACTTATCTTCCATTTCTTTCTTTCGATTTTCTCAGGTTCAACTTCATCTCCCATTTATCTCTTTCTATTAATCTCTGGTTAAATCTTTACGATTAGATTCTTGTGCGTTTGATTGTAATTTGTTGTTATCGATTATAAATTGAAATTGATTTTAATTAAAATTGAAATTAATTTAAATACTTTTTTATTTTATTTTGTCAGAAATGAGAAAAAGAGAGGTTTATTGATGGTGGTGTTGGATGCAGGTGGCGGTTGCGGAGGAGGAAGCATTAATCGGCGGTGAAAAAAAATCTCGGTAAATTCGACATCTCAAAGAAGGTTTTGTTGTTTAAAGTTGAAGGTTTGGGTCTGATGAGAATTATTAGGGGAATGCAGAGATCGTTTTGTTGCGAGGATCTGAAGAAATCGTTCAGCAAAGGCATTGGAATCACTGCGCCCAAGGCAAGAACACGCGATAAGCCGTTCGAGGGTAGGGTTTTGGTTCACTGAGGTGCTTAAAACGCCATCGTGTTTGGTGGCTTGTTCGGGTGATTAGTTTACCATGACTCGTATTTTGGTTCAGCGTGGTTCTTCGGGTGGTGGTACTTCTCAGAACCCTAACCCTAACCGTGCTGGGTCTTCGTCCGTTCGGCCCGAGCAGGGTTCACAGGTTAATCCGCCTTCTAAGGATGAGGAAAATGAAGAAGAAGCACCTGGACTTGTTGTTGGTGATGAGCTTTTGGAGTATGCTGGGACTAGTGATTGTAACAGGGCAAAAAGTGACGATCCATTTATGGAAAGTCTTCATTTGGAGCAGAGTGATACTTCGTTAGGCAATGAAGTAATTGCTGATCCTGGGAAAGATGTTAAAGAAGAGGTTGAGGGTCCTCAAGAATTGATAAGAGGGTTGAGTGGAGAAAGAACTGTGATTGAGTATGATGACATGTCTGAGGATTCAGCTGTTAGTGTTGGTGGTGGTGGTGGTAGTTCACATCCTCCACCTCCTCCTGTTCCACCTCCAAAGCCTTTAGCAACCAACTTAAATTCAAGAAGAACTATATCAGGGTCTCCCAATGCTGTTAATGTAGGATCACCTAGGAGAACATGTGTGTGGCCTGTTGTTTCGGCTAGGACTTCACCTGCTGGGTCTCGTCCTTCGTCTCCCAGGGCTCATAATGAAAGTGAGGGCTATAATAGTGCTGATGAACAGATTCCATGCTTTGTGTCCTCTTATGACGATGTTGTAAGTTGATGATTACCTTGGTCTTAGTGAGTAATTAATTGTTGTATGTTCTCCTGAGCTTCATTTCATAATTATTTATCCTGAGTTAGGTGAGGAGTAGTTAGGTTAAAGCAATGTTGCTACAAAAAAAAAACACGATTCTTGATTCTTTTAGAACATACTATTTGTGGGTTGATTCTAAGATAAGTCGTGATAATTTGTTATTTCTCTATATGGTAGTATTAGAGAAGAACCACATTAATGAAGTAATGTTTAACTTTGATAAACTATCCTACACTCTTTAACTGGGCTTCTGCATTTAGATTTTAGAGATACTGCTAGATAATTTCTCTCTAGTTCTGGCTAAACTCACTTGCAGCATTACGGCCTAGTTTTGAAAGTGCTGTTTGTTAGGTTTCCTATATAAGAATGTATATGTTGGGTTGTATTATTGTTTCATAATTCATAATGCTTGGAGATGATGTAATGTGCTATTTCATGTTTATATTCGTTATTAGAATGTTGATTCATGGCCTTCAATGAGATTATATCATATATTGAAACGGTATTGGCATCCATGTCAGGAAAGAGAGCGACAGTTTGAAATTGATATTAGAAGGGTAAAAGGCTATGAAGTAAAAAAAATGATGGAGGATGGGAATTGCCTTTTTCGTGCTGTAGCCGACCAAGTGTATGGAGACTCAGAATTGTATGATTTGGTCAGACAGATGAGCATAGATTATATGGTATGATAATGTTGTGCTAAATGTATTTTTCCTTCAAAACATCCATATATTTGATTTGTTGTATCATAATGTAAATTGGACCTCTCATTTGGTTAGCTTATAATCAATTTTATGACTTACTGAAAGAGGTTTCATTTCTTATGAAGGTTCATGGGTTTTGTGGTTGTATTGTAAGTATTGTAATTTTCAATCAATGAGTGACATTCTACAAAATTAGGAACACTGGGGGTGCCAGTCTGTCACTATGATTTTGTGGTGTTAAACTATTTTTGCAAATAAAGTAACGATTTAAGAAGAATTGCTTCTGGGTTTTGGGATTCATATTGAGGGTTTTTAATGTGTCTAGGTTTCACCTAGTATTTGCACGCCGATATGCCTGGGCAGCGGGAAACTTTTTTAATATAGCTTGCCAAACTTACCTTCTTTTGTGATAAAATTGAAGAAATATTAGGGGTATTGTAAATGAGTGAGTGAAAATAGGCCTTTTTTTCTTATAAGATGTAAAAAAGCAAGGAATAAGTTTGAATCAGAAGTAATTGAAACATGAACATTGTTGGAGAAGGGGAAGTTCTGAACTGAAACTTCTACAAGTATTATTGTACTCTAGTAGGAAAAATAATGATATCTTGGCGGGTGCATTAGATTATTTCATCCTAGTTTAGCTTTTTCTGATTATTGCATTACGTCATTTTCTCATTGTTGCTTAGCGGGCCCGTTTTTATGCCATTCTTTTGATTCATTCTTTCTAATTCTATTAAAATATTGCCTGTGAATCAAACTAACCTCCTATCATGGTATGATTCTGTTTCTGTCTGTGTCTTAGTGTAATTCCAGCATTATAAATGCAACTTCCTGTATGTTTCTTGCTCACATACTGGTATGAAGGTAATAATTTTCTTAAAACAAATAATGATTTTATCTGGGCTGAAGCATTCAATCTCATTCTGGTTAAACGCCTGTGATTTATTGTGATTTATTGCATTACATCATATTTTCTCACTATTGCTTAGCTTGCCCATTTTTCTTGTGGTCTTGCTGTTCATTAATTCTATTTAAATATTGCCTGTGAATCAAACTAACCTCCTCTCACGTACTGATTTTATGTACTCAGGAGCGTGAGAGGGATCACTTTTCTCAGTTTATAACAGAAGGTTTCACTTCATACTGTAAGAGGAAGAGAAGAGATAAGGTATGTCACAACATAATTTGGGATTTTTTGTGGTTTTATGACATACGAAGTTTATAAACCAACTCCAGCAGTTTTGGGCTTTTAGGCTTCTAAACCAGACATTCCCAAATATCCCTTGGTATGTTTGGAAGCTGGACTTTTGTACTTAAGAGAGTGATTAGTGCAATCTGTAGTTGAAAAAGCACATACACTCATGGTCACATCATATGCCCACTTTATTGTGCAAATTAACCCAGATGTGGGCTATGATTGTTCCCTTCTCCCAGTCATTTTTTCCATTTATAACATATCCACAAATGTTTTGAAAGCTGTACTTTTTTATTTGCACATGAGTGATTAATGCAATTGGTAGTTGAAAATGCACATGCTCAGACACTTTAACATGCCAATTAATCTAGATGTGGGCTGTGATTGTTCCCTTCTTTCATTCATACCATATTATCTAGATTGTGATTTGTGATTATGTCATCATTTTCCCTCAACTTTTCACTCTTCACTCAGATTTTTTTTTCCTGCAAGTTACATTGTACCAAAGTCTTATTGCTTTGCTCTCTAAGATGTGCAGGCAGGCTCATTTTACTTTAGCTTTGCAATTTTTTCATTAATGTCTAGTTTTGTCCTATGAGGAAATTCACATTAAAATAGGTAATTATACCATCGTTCTCAAGATTAAGGGAATTATTTGCATTATTGGTATGATCAAATATGCAATAGACTTGGTGTGCCTATAGGCATGGGTCATTGGTGTTTAATTTAGTTATAATTGGGAACTCCGTGTGAGTCTGTTGGTGCGTCATGGCATTTTATTTCCCATTTTTGTAAATTAGCTATGTATACATATCAGTATTGACTAGTTTTTTGTTGGATGGATGAATTGAAAGATATGGAAATTTAGAGGATTTCATATGATAAAAAGCTGGTTTATGTTATAATGCCGGTTTTGCATAATTATCTTATTAATAAATTGAAATACGTGAAGATTGTGTATCCCAATGGACATGCTACACGCTTACACTTGGTCTCGAGTATTTCAAAATCACGATGAATTTGCTTCTTCTATAGTGAGTACTTATTTTATAAAGAAAATTAATAGATCTCAACAACTGTTGAAAAATTAGTTGATGGCTGCTATTAGTTTATTACATGCAAATGCATGCCAACTATGGATTTTCTGGGATTTACTCTCATGATTTTCTTATGAATGATTGATTTACTTTTTCCCTCTAAAATGAAATGAGAGATCACTTGAATTTTATTCATAATAATCATATCTTTTAACACTGCATGTTGCTTTAGTTGGAATTTGTTGATAGATAGTATTTTTTAACTTTCTGAATAGGCTAAGTATTACTAACTCTTGTTGGCAGGTTTATGGCAACAATGCTGAGATCCAAGCCATGTCTGAAATGTATAATCGACCTATTCATATATACTCCTACTCCACAGGTAGAGCTTACATTTTTTTGTAGTTGTTAGTTATCTACCATTTTATGTTTAATAACATCATTATTGATGCAGAGCCTATAAATACATTTCATGGAAGCTATAACACTGATACACCACCAGTACGCCTGAGTTATCATCAAGGTAACCATTACAACTCCCTTGTTGACCCACGGCGCCCAACAATTGGTGCAGGTCTTGGGTTCAGCTCTCTTCGTGGGGTGAGTACTATGATATTATTGTATACATTGCATCATTCCTTTTTTTCTTTCTATTTTATTGTATGATGGATATGTTAACAATACATGTTATTTTCCTTCCAACTAAAAAAACATAACAAATTGAATTATGCGTAAAATATTTGTAGAAAACCTCAAGTATTGTAGGAGCCCCAAAGAAGGGGACCCTTTAACTTGGAAACCAACTCATCATTACATTGAACAGAAATTGATTGGAAACTGGTTGATGGCAACATTTTTACTTGCAATGCAGATGAATGTTGACAAAGATAAAGTCAAGGCTGCTATTAAAGCTCAGCAAGACCAACAAATTGATAATGCAAGTATTTCAAATTGTAATTTGCTACAGTGTGAACACTTCTTTTGCTCTCTAAATTGAAGCTGTTGATGCTAGCTTTTACAACTTTCTTGTGACAGGCACTTTTAGCTGAGGGGCGGTTTTACTCTGATCTTGAGCTCACAGAGAAGGAAATTGAGCGAGCTGTGATGGAAGCTTCTCGGGCTGAATATCTTGCTGGTGGTACATTTAAGCAACAACTTGGCAATAGAGAGTCGTCTACGTCAACTGCTGAGCCATCTTCTTCTGGAGCAAGTTAGTATCTCTCACACAAGTTGGTTTATTTGCTTTAAAAGCAGTATTGCAGTTCTATAACTATTGGTTGCAAGAGCATTAATACATTCTGTAATCGATTAACAAGCAATTTAAGAAGTTTTCCTGCACTTTTACCTCAAGTTCACCCAACATTAAGCCAATTAATTGTTTGCGAGTAGCAGGATCGTCTGGTAGTGATCCGAAGATGGAACGCGGGAAAGAGAATGATTCTGATCTTAGCAGCAGCATGAATATGGTATTATCGATGGGATTTAGTTACCTACAAGCTATTGAGGCATACAGCATATTTGGGGATGATGTTGATTCTATGGTTTGTTACCTGTTGGAAACTGGCAGCAGTAGCAGACGGAAAGGAAAGGCTACTGAGTGACAAGAGAACAAGTTCGATAAAATAAAATTTGGAACTTTAGTATTCAATTGTCATCCAAGTCAAATAAATCAATATCTTGTATTTACTTGCTCTATTATATTCAATTTGTCTTTACTAAGGTGGTAGAAAACAAATTTGAGCAAATATATGATTTAGTTTGCTAGTGCAATCCGAAGTTGATATATAATGAGAATATCGCGACATTTTTCAAGGACCAAATCTATTATACATTTTGGTGCGAACTAATTTTCTAGACTTATAACTCCAAATTTCTATTATTTTCTAGACTTTTAACTTCAAATTTATATTATTTGTGTTGAATGAACACATTGATTTTGGGAACGACTAGAACTCCCCCGCGTTTGTTAAAACATGCATTTTCTCTTGAAGTTTGTTTTGAAGTTTATTTTATTTTTACTTATTTTATATATCAATTGAAAGTTAGTTTGCGGATAACTTGTCTATAAATAATCTTTCGGTGAGGATTTGTTAGAAAAAGGGTGACAATAGTTGCCTCCATCTATACGTGGCCTTCAATTTCAAAATAAATATTCACGTACCAAAACCCAAAACTGAATTTGTTGAAAAAAAACTTTAACAGTAATTGTTTTCACTATGATCTGCTTGGTAAAGGGTGTTGTTTTTGACTAGTACAACAAGGGGCATGGACCAAAAGAAAAAAGGACAAAACGGAAGCAGTTTTTTCACGTGCCCTCTGTCGTTCCCTCCAAGTTCATGTCTTTGTTTGAGTACCCTCTTTGGATAGAATTTCTGTTGCCATTTGCGGTACCCTCTTTGGATTGATGCATTTATGCAAAAATACAGAGAAGCTTAATTTGTTTGTAAGTGTGAGGCTGTGTACTCGAGCATTTTTTCCTTCTCTGAAAATACATTGTTCGCATGGAATTTATGTTCTAGGAATTAATGAGCTGGCGGATTTTATAAATCATTCGTTAATATCTATACACATTATCTTGTATCAAAAATAAAAACTACACACATTATCTTGACCGTTACTTGTAAATTCTAAATTGACAGTCCAAAAAAGAAAAAAGAAAGATTCTTATTACATTACTTAAATCTCTACGCTGTAAATAATAATCAGAATAAATTTAAACTTAAATTTTGAATCTGAATTTTTTTTAACTCGTGGAAGTATACTACGAGTAAATAAAAGAATAAATATAATCTAATGTATCCCTACAAACTAAATAATAGAATAAATGAATTAGTTGGAAGGTTATTTTAGTCATTATGGCAAGGTTTTTCTTCATGAAGAAGCTGAGTCTGATAGACTCATACACGGTTCACCAGCATTTCATTGCGTTGCACTCTCTCTACGTTTTCAGCCTTCTCAGAGAGAGAGAGGACCCAACCCTAACCCCCAAAATTCAAGGGTTCTTCCTTTAATTTTTATACAGACGAACGCAATTATGTCTCAGAACGGTAAATTGATGCCAAATCTAGACCAGCAAAGCACAAAGCTTCTCAACCTCACCGTTCTTCAACGAATCGACCCTTTCGTTGAAGAAATTCTCATAACCGCTGCTCACGTCACCTTCTATGAGTTTAACATCGACCTCAGCCAATGGGTTCGCCATTTCTCCTCTTTTTTTCCTTCATTTTCTCTCTCTACTTCATTTCTCTCTCTCATTATTCTCTTTAATTGATTTGCAGAGCCGCAAGGATGTTGAAGGATCTCTCTTCGTTGTTAAGAGGTTCATTATTTTGTAATTGTTTATTATTTTACGCGACTAATTAGTTCAAAGAGCGATCCAAGTGTTTTAATTGGAAATTTGTTATCAACTGCAGTTAATTATGTGGTTTTTGTTTTGTTTCAGAAACACGCAACCGCGATTTCAGTTTATTGTGATGAACCGCCGCAATACTGGTTAGTGAGTCTATCTATCTGTTTTTGGTTATTGTAATCAATTTAGATTTTGAACAGATAAATTAATGGATTTGGTTATCAAAACATACCATTTTGCTTCCAAACATGTGTCCATCTTCAGTTCATTAGATTATTTTGTAAACCGGTTCATAGGAAGTGAGATCAAAACTCTGTTGTGGAATTGAAAACGCTTGAATTGGATGCTATTATGCCTTATGTTAATATATGGCGGCTGCGTAAATTTCAGTCTGTTACCTCGTTGTTGGGAAGTTAGTATTCAATTATAGTTTATTGAGTTAGATTCTGATCTTGGAATATTTAAGTATGTTAGTTATTTCTCTATTTAAGTATGTTTGGTAATAATATATTTTTTAGTTAGTAGCCTAGTGGTATTCTTTAATACTTAAATTTATAGGATTGGTTTTAGCCTTTTATGTTTGGTGATAGGCATTCCACTTTCTGCATCTTGCACTTAATATTAAGATTGTTGCGAGTATTAATTGCAAAAATTATAAACGTGTCTCTTAGATATTGTTTTAATAGATACTTGAGGTGGTGCTAATGGAGAATTGATAATGTTCATGCATGTTGTATTTAACCCTTGTCCGTGTTGGTACAAGCAGAAAATTTGGTGGAAAACCTCCTGGGGGATTTCGAGTATGAAGTTCAGGTTCCATATCTATTATATAGAAATGCTGCTCAAGAAGTGAATGGTATTTGGTTCTACAATGCTCGTGAATGTGAAGAGGTTGCAAATCTCTTTAGCAGGTACTATTTTCAGGTTTTGGCAAAAAATTTAGCTCTTGTATTGTTTCTGAATAACCAAGGGAGAATAGTTCCTGTTTGGATTAGCTTATTTTGTTGACAAAATAATTTAAAATAAACATATTTATTAGAGAGATTTAGGAAAAAGCAATATCTTCTTATATTTGAAGCAAATCCAAACATGTTAGTACTATCTGAAACTTGTTACGTGTTAAGTGGAGGATTTTAAAGGTAGTTAGTACAAGTAGATTTGGGAAAATACTTCCAGATGGGAAAGAGTAGTTTTCCATTATCGTTTTGTATGACAGTCAATTTCAATTTTTGAGCATTGATTAGAGGAACCCTGAAATTAGCTGATGATATACCATCAGTGACATATATGCTGTGCAATAATTGGTTCTTTTCTGTTAAATAATTTACTTGAATGTGTAATCTTTTGAGCATTGCCCTGGATTGCAGATGTATTTTGATATATATAATCTTTTAACTCTTTCCTATGCACCAAGACTAAAAATTAGTGTCACTTTGAGAATGGGAAAAACCTTGCATTCATCAATATTGATACTCTATTGTGGAGGTGATTTCCTTGTAAAAACTGCAAAAAAATAAATCAGAATTGTACTTGAGACACATACAAAGGTTGGAAAAACAACGTTTATTACAACTGTTTCCTAGTAAGTTATCTGAGAAATGGCAGATATTACCAGTGGATAATAAGGGATAAATAGGGGGTTTAAATGATGTTCATTATTGCTGTTGCTAGAGGCATACAAAAGTACAACTTTGTTTGTAACTGCTTCGAAAGGTATACAAATTACAATTTCTTTAGTTAGTGATGGCTTTGTTTGCCTATGTTTGTACGAGTCTAGATTGATTTGGAATTAATAAAATCATCATTAAATTCCCACCTCACAAGCGCACACGTGCATTTGCTCATCGTATTCATATCTATATATTCACTTATCTTTGGCTAACTTTCAGGATCCTGAATGCATATGCCAAGGTGCCTCCAAAGTCAAAGGTGTCATCTACAAAGAGGTAATAATATGCTTCCAGCAGCACCTGATTGCTCGCCCATGAATGGTGGGGCTGGTTTATCCACAGTATTCTATTTCATTGCCACATCCCGTTGAACTCTCCGATTACATCATATTAATATCCATGCACCTGACAACTGCATGGGTTTGAAGTGATCTTGGTGGATGACTTGTCTCTCTGTTGTATGTTTCATTTGCATGTTCTGTCTGATAATTTTGGATGGGATAAGTTCCTTAATCTGTCTACCTTTGTGTCATTTGTATATAATTGTAGAAATTGCTATTATACATAACAGGATTCTGGTTTTGCTTTCTCTTTGGTTTTCTACCATTGCCTTTTTAAAGGGGGGGTTGCCATCTCTGATATTCAGAGACATTGGCACCATGTTGCATTCTTAGATTTCTTCTTTTACTTTCTGTCTTTTTAAGCTTTGGATAATCATTTGTCCTCCCCCTCATTGTAGGATCCTCCTTTTCTCTCTAGAAAATAATATTCTTATTCCCACCAAAAGATTTCTGCATCAACAGTAAATGATTATTCTGTAGTAAACATATAAGTTATAGGCATACATATATTGTCATATATTTCTTCACACTGTATACTTCGTATTCAGGTAATGAAGCCTTGCTTACATTTATTGCAGTGAATTTGAGGAACTGGAAGCAGTACCAACTATGGCAGTTATGGATGGTCCTCTTGAGCCATCATCATCAACTACTTCCAATGTAGCTGATGTTCCTGATGATCCATCCTTTGTAAATTTCTTCAGTGTACGTACCGTGGTGGACAACTTTATATGCTTCTAAGAATTTGTTACTACAAACTTTTTATCCTTTCATCTTGCTAAACTTTTTTGAAATAGTTTTATATTTTGCATGGTTAACTTGGCTGTGTCCTTTGGTTTCCTGGTACTTACGTGCTCCTCATTTTTTAATCTTTAACCGGTATTCATGTAAAACATTTTCAGCTATGTCCTTATAGTCTTCTCTGCTTCTTGCTGTTGTCAAATAAAGGAATTGAATTGAATTGAATTAACTAAGGCATAATGGACAAGTTGACTGATTGCAAACTTCCAGACTAGGATTACTTCCAAATATGATTTTTAATTATTTTTTCAATGCATCTGCCAATTTCTGACTTTTTAAGTGACTCTCGTTTTTGGATCTATATTTTGAATTGAAATGTCTTTGGTTGTCTGTTTTTTTCACACACTTTTTCTATGCTAGACTTGTTTGGACAAATTTCAGAATTATAAGAACCACAAATTTCTTGATAAGTTAAACATTTGTAACTTGGTTCTGACCAGCTCTAATATTCCTGATAGGCTGATACTTTATTATTGCAGGCAGCTATGGCTATCGGGAATACTTCAAGTGCCCCAATCACTGGACAACCTTATCAGTCTTCTGCCACAATTTCTTCTTCTTCTGGGCCATCTCATGCTGCGACACCCGTTGTGCCTACCTTGCAGATACCATCTCTTTCAACATCTACTCTTATACCCCAGCATGAGGCTCCCGAGTTCATAAAAAGCAGCAGCCGATCAACAAATCTTGTGAAGCCTTCTTTTTTTGTCCCTCCTCCTTCTGCAGCAATGATGATACCCCCTGTGTCTTCATCCATACCTACTGCCCCTCCACTTCATCCTACCAGTAGTGTACAACGTCCTTTTGGTACTCCACTGCTACAGCCATTTCCGCCTCCAACTCCACCACCTTCACTTACTCCTGTTTCTTCCCCCCTTCCAAACTATGTTCCAATTATTTCTAGAGAAAAGGTCCGAGATGCTCTTCTGGTGCTTGTTCAGGTTAGTTTACTTGCTTGGTACTTGTTTATGATATTCTGATCACAATGATATTAAATGACTGTTAGAGAGCATATAACTTTGTATGATCTTGTCGCACTATTATTTACTAAGAAGCAATTATTAGTACCATCTATTATTTTTCTTGGTTTGCCTCTCATTTTCTAATTTCTTTATTTTTTGTATGCATGGTAGGACAATCAATTCATTGATATGGTTTATAGAGCGTTGCTGAATGCTCATCAATCATGACTTTCGAGAGGTGTTTAATTATCAACTCAATGGAAGAATTGTTCTTTTGGGCTGAATTACATTTTCTATAAGTTTTAGGCCAGGCTTTAATCATGTCCTAAATTTTTAAATGTTTCAGTCATAACAATTTGTAAAATTGGTTTTGCATTGTGACTACCATTTTGATCTTGCTAGTTTCCTGAATGTCATAGTTCAGTTTTCTACGGTTAAACTGCCATATCAACTATATTAGTGATATAACATGGCAGGAAACGGTGAAGGTCCAGATGAGTGGTTATAGCAATACATAACTGATTTCATAAATTATTATGGTTATTGATTGAAACTGATCTCAAGTTTATAGGGGTGGTAAGGTTGTTATTAAGTCTTGTTTATTGTGTATTTTATTAAATTCTTATATGGTAAGACTGACTTTGCATAGCACCATTTGTCAGTGTTTCAATTTTCAATGAACATGGACTCTGCTGCATAATGCAAGTATATAGTTATCCTATTTTTTTTGTGAATTATACAGCAGGATTAGAAGCATTCTTTATGACCGACAAATACGTCTTTTTTTTTTTGTCAACAATATCTGTACGTCTATCAACCTGAAAGTTGCGCGTTACCGTCACTTAAAAATTCAAATTACTTTCATTGGTTTAGGTAGCGAAATTTTAAATCTCTAGTTCTGTTTGATATTTTTGGGAGAAATTCCAGGCTCGAGTAATTCATTATGGTGCAAAACGTATTATATCCTAGAAAAATATGTGTAATATGTATGTGTATAGGTTACATATGCAAACCATCCAAAAAATATAGTAAATATACTATATAGTCGACGGTGTAAAAGTCCTTGGATGAATTTGAAATGAATCAAAATTAATATATCAATTGATTATAAATAAATGTTCTAATCAATTGAACAGTAATTAGATGAAAAATCAAATAACATTTCACTAAAATAATAATTAAAATGTATTTATATGATGAAAATACAAGAAAAAAAGTTAAATATATATAGAAAACACTTAGATAAATTGAGATAAAAAATTAATTAAGGTTGAATTTGAGGTATAAATGTTTCTAATTTGGACGGATGAAGAATATAAGTTTTGGATTTTTTTACCGAAAGAGTGGCGGCAAGCTAAAAGTTGTGCTGATAAATTTTTTATACTATTAGTATATTATTTATTTAAATCTAA
Organism: Cicer judaicum; assembly: GCA_037974835.1. Classification (NCBI taxonomy): domain Eukaryota; kingdom Viridiplantae; phylum Streptophyta; class Magnoliopsida; order Fabales; family Fabaceae; genus Cicer; species Cicer judaicum. The sequence continues at coordinate 5,811,130 of JBBPBS010001143.1, read as the reverse complement.
AATATATTTCTCAATGACATATTTTATGATTTCTATATCTCTTTTCTAGATATAGATACATTATGTAAACCTCTCATTTGAAGATTCAGCCTGCAACATGCCACAAGTAAGGGATGAAGTCCCTTTTGCTAGACTCCAGTTCAACTTCATTGGTTCGTTTTGATATTTTAAAATTTTATTAATTGTAAAAGAAACAATTATTTATTGTATATTGATAATGTAAATGAATTTCACGCCTTAGTTAAATTAAATTAGACTGTTTTATAAATTATAATTTCTATAAAAGTATAGAACATAATGTGATGGAGAGATAGTCAAACATGATCAAACATTTGCATTAAACTCATACATACAATTAAATTTATTTACACAATTGAGTAATATATGTCAATGAAAGTTGTGAATAACAAAAATGTTTAGTTTTCTCTTATGTGTACATGACAAATTAAAGTTTAAAATTTTACATAAAAATTTACTCATATTTAATGTTTAAAATGTCTCGAATATAATTTATTTCTAGTAGAAGAAATCTAAGACAAATGAAAAAAATTATTTATTGTAAGACAAATGTTAAGATATCTGGTAAAGAATTAAATGTGAAATTATTTTAAAAAATTAAATATGAAAATATGATGTTGTAAATGTGAAATTATATAAAAAAAATTAAATATGAAAACATGATGTTGTAAGTGAAGCATTGAATATTTTGATATTTAAAAAATTAATATTTTTCATGTAAATTTATTTTATTTATTTTTTATTATTTAGCGACACTTGGGAGTCTAACTCATTAATATTTAATAAATTTAAATGATTAAATTCAATTTTAATCATTTATTATATTTTTGTAAAATAAATTAAAACAATTGTTTTTAAATCTTATTCAATCAACAAATATAAAAAATTACTGAAAAATACTATAAAAAAATCTGTCGATAAAAAAGATTAATGAAAGGTAGGGTTTTCAATTTTCGTGAAAGCTTTTGAACAATTATTAATTTAGGTTACCTTCAGAAGCGTTGCACAGCGTTTTGAATGAGTAAGGTGAAGGGAAAGAGGAAGCAATGACTCGTTTGAACTCCGAGCAGGTGTTGAAAGACAACAATGCCGCCGATTCAAGTTCAATTTCCAGTCTTCAACTCACTCACAAAGCTCTTTCCGATGTGAGCTTCCATTCACCCCCTTTTGTTTTCTATAACCTTTCAATTTACAACCCTAAAAAATACGCTTATTTTAACTTTGTAAATTACTCAGGTATCATGCTTGGCCAGCTTCAATAACTTGGAAAAGCTTGACCTCAAGTTCAACAATCTCATTACACTTGAGGTACTTTATTTCTTAGTTTTTTTTATAAAAAAAATTATTAATAAAAATGTATAAGCATACTTAATTGGATTCTATATATATATATATATATATATGCTACAACAGGGATTGAGGGCATGTGTTAATTTGAAATGGCTATCAGTTGTGGAAAACAAATTAGAAAGCTTAGAAGGAATTCAAGGACTTACTAAGCTCACTGTAAGTAGCTAGCTGCTTTATCAATATCAGCTTTATTTTTTAATATTTAAATTTATATGTTAAACCTTATCGAATGTAATTATGTATGTGTAGCTTAGAAGGGTGTATTTCAGTGTTGTCAATCACAAATTGCAGAAAATAGTGGTCTGTTTAAATTTTGCTACACTACTAAGTTATAGCGATGCAAGAGCTGTCATTTGGCAATACTAGGTACTAAATAGCGTATTGCAGAACAATTACAATTTGTTCAAATTCCGTTACTGTAGAGCCACTATTTAAGAAATTGGGTGTATTTGTTGTTGGTAGCTTTTGTTGTGTTCTTAATAGTGTTTTAAATGTGTGAATTGTTTTGTATATTTCTTTTCCTTCAATTACTAGAATATTTATGGGCAGAGGGAACATTTGTTTTTCTTTCTAGAGTCCTATGTTCCGGATTCCTTGACATCTCTAGCACTAGGTTGTTCTAATGTATAGCAGAAACCCAAAGTTGCATGTACAAGGTCATGGAGGGTTTTCTCATCTTGAGATTTATGTGATTGTAGTTCCACTCATGAAACTTATTATGCTCGAGTTTCAAATGGCTTATATTATTTATCTTGATCACTGAGTGGATTGTTTAATTTGTGAGGAATAAGCTGTTTCATTTTGCCAGTGGTAGCATTTCGGTATACTTAATATATATCTTGTTAATATACATGTTATGAATATCTTTATTGTAAATATATGGAGGTATATCCAAGTGCTCAAGATTTTAGTTTTTGAGATTATATTTGTTAGGAAGATGAAACCTTTCATTTTACAGGTCATGCAAAATGTTTAGTAAAAGTATTATGTTTAGAGTCTGAATACTGTTGTAAACCGTGTACTAAGAGTAACATTTTTTCGAGTTCTTTTACGAAAAGGGGATCTTCATATGTCCAGACTAATGAGCTGAACTTATTTCATGTCAATTGATCTACTTATGCTTAGTACTTCAAATAAAATTCATCAAGTTACTTCAGAATGTAGGAGTCACTTTTATATGAATATGTGAACCAGGTACTCAATGCAGGAAAAAATAAACTTAAATCTATGGATCAGATTGAGTCACTTGTTACCCTCCGTGCGCTCATTTTAAATGGTGAGATTTCTTACTTGATAACATGCTAACCTCATCTTTTTTGAAGGTTAAACTTAAAACAAGTGAAAAACATTAGTAGTGAATCTTAAATATTTTTACTTTTCCATATTTTACACTCACATATACATTTGTCTTTCGCAGATAATGAGATTAACTCCATTTGCAAACTTGATCAGATGAAAGAATTGAATACTCTTGGTATGACTAGTTGTGTTTTTTATTTTCTTAAAAGTCATAAAATTTTCTGCCCTAGTAGGATAAGGTTCTGTTATGTTCTATCTTTTATATACTTTGGCGACTGATATGGCTTTGATGTCGTGCTTTCATTATAATAGGCTATATTTGAGTTTTGATTGCTCCTTAGTTTTTATCTTTCCATAAGATTGATGCACTTTTTGAAGAAAATATTAGTTGAAAACAAGAGAGTTTGAAAGCTGGAAGTTTAGATAGAGTATAACAAGATTACTTGAAAACTTGAGTTCTGAAAATTGATTTCAAAGTTTCTGGATAGATTTGGGGAATAATGAGATCACCTTGCACACACCGTTGTTAATATTTTTTTATTCATGCAACACACGTGAACTCTGGATGTTATAAATGTGATCTATTTTTTACCAAATAATATCTCACTGATGGTTCCAGCTTGAATACTCTTTAATTTCTGTAGTTCTATCCAAAAATCCTATCCGTAAAATTGGTGATGCTCTGAAGAATGTGAAATCCATCACAAAGGTAAAGGGTGCCTGAGCTGTTGAGTTCCTTTAGTGCTCATTAGTTATTTCATTTCAGTATTATATTTCTATTTCTCATAATACATCTTCTGTTTGCAGCTCTCCCTTTCTCATTGTCAGCTTCAAGGTATTGGCAGTTCCCTCAAGTCTTGTGTTGAATTGACCGAGCTCCGTCTTGCTCACAATGAGATTCAGGTGTACTTTTAAATCTGTGACTTTTTCTTTTTGATTCTACCTATTTTTGGAATGTTCAATGCAGTACATTCATATCATATTTACTTTGTGACTTTATTTCTTTAGAAGTTTTTGCTTTATTTTGTTTACACTACAGTGCTAACTTTTGGATTTCAGTCTCTCCCAGATGAATTAACGCACAATTCAAAGCTTCGGAATTTAGATTTGGGGAATAATGAGATCACTAGATGGTCAGATCTAAAGGTTTGTCATGCTTATCTGGAATTCTTCCAACATTTCATAGTCATCTAATCTAAAACACTTAACCATGTACTTTCATCTTGTCTTGCAACATTAGGTGCTCAAATCACTCACAAAACTGAGAAATCTAAATTTACAAGGAAATCATGTTGCTACAGTTGAGAAAGTTATAAGAAAGGTAATTCGCAATTTTTTTTCCGGTTCATAATGTTAATTTATATATGATTTTTAAATTACATGCTTAAACTACCATATGGCTATAATATTACAGATTAAGAAAGCATTGCCAACGCTACACGTATTCAATGCCAAACCAATAGACAAAGATACCAAGAATGAGCGAGGTCACCTGGTTGATGATGTTAATGATTTTTCATTAGATCATGCTGGTCAAGATTTGAGAGATAGCACCAAAGAGAAAAAGAGTGCAAAATTTCATCCTATAGGTCAAAATGAGGGTGATACTCTTGAAACATCCGACGAAAGAAGAAAGTCTGGTAAAAAGAGAAAGAAAACTGTTGATGTATCCGAGAAGGAAGTCAAGAAGGACAATGAAGATAGGAAGAAAGACAAACTTACAGAAACTGTTGATCCTGACACGAAGAATAAATCAACTAAGAAAAAACTAAGAAAGGATGACAAGCCCTCGAACAAGGCTTTGGCTCTTGAAGAGAACGTTAATAGGACTGAGAAGAAAACAAAGAAGAATCAGAAGAACGAGGAACAAAGTGAATTTGATATCATTGATGATGCAGAAACTTCATTTGTGGAGTTTTTTAACACCAAGGGTGCTGAAAATCAGAATCATGGTGGTGAAATGAAATTACAGGACCGAGTGCCTAAGGATTTGAAATTGGCGGACAGCAAAGTGACCTCATCTGTTAAGCATAAAAGTGCGAAAATGCATAACATGGAGTCTCTATCATCTCCAGTAACAGAAATCGGAATGGGAGGGCCATCGACATGGGACGATTAGTGATAAGATGTTGAAACATGCTAATATTCTTTATACCTACAAATTTTGATTCTATTACTCAGCTACCAGTTTTCTCATTGCATTTCTCATTAATAGGGTGAGCTCAGTTATTTTCTGCTTCAGATCCTGGCTATTTTTGCTATGGTCTAAGCTGGTAAGTTTATTTTGCTATTCAGTTAATTGCACATCAGATTCAGGTTCTACTTGTGATGATGGTCTCTTTGGATTCAAACAACACATTTCCTGCCCTTTCCATTATTTAATGAGTTGTTTGCAACCAGTTACTTCTAATAAATTTCCTCACCATGTTTCATGTCCCTCTCCACTTTGTGCATGGCTAGTGAGATGCAACTAGAAATTGTTGTTACTATCCAAAAGGAGTTTAAATTTTCTTGGTACTCTTCCTACTTACCATGAACTAAAACTATATAATTGTAATCTTCATCCAAATGTAATAATATATATGTGAACAACTAGCTAATGCAATTACGTCTTGGACATCCATGTATAATGTATGTTAAAAGATAGTTTTGGTATTTTAAAGTTTTTAGGTAGTCTTTTGGTTGACCAACACAAGATATAGTCCACTGTGAACCGGTGAACCGGTGTTTAAAAATCATCCAAAAACAGGTAATAATTGTCAGCCTCTAAAAGTAGAAGCTTACAACTCTTTATAAGTTTAGTTCAATAAAACCCGAACTTAACTAGTTTTAGTTCACATTGAATTAAATCGAATTGAATTTTTAAACTAGTGAATCGGTTCGGTAGTCTTAACTGAACCAAATTTAACTTAACTAACTGTATTTGATTGAATTGAATTGTTACAATATGCATTGAACCAAATTACTTTTATATTAAATTAAATCAAATTATTTTTCTAAATGAAAGAATTTCTAAATATGATGTATGATTGAATTTTTCCATCAAAGGCTTTGATATCAACTTTAAGAAATTGGACTCTATTATGGAGATTTCATAAACATAATATTGGGGTAAATAAGAAATGGAATTCGATGCAGAGTTGAAAGGATAGTTTGCATAATATAATTCCTTTCAAAACATTAAGATGGTGTAAATATTTACACCGTATCTTGAAATACAACGACAGCTATCATTGCTACAAACATGAGCAAATAACTACCCTGTGAGGGGGAAATAATTGGATTAAAAAAGATACAAAAATTAATATGAAGTACATTTGGTTTAGATTCTTTAATGTCAGCCTCTATTCTTGCACTTGTACGAACAGTTAGATTCAAATAAGATTCTTCTTATTGTAAGCAAAATATACAAATAATAGCATGATTTATTCCAACCCACGTGTAAAACGAAAACAATAGCTAAAAACATATTATAATACCACTTATCTGAAATTAAATTGAAATTTTATACCAACACCATATATTCCAGGAATTGTAAAAATCAGTAATCACTGCACACCATTAAATATTCAATTAGGAAAGTCAAATAATACAATAGTTCAATGTTATGAAAAATGCAAAAAAATCCATTGAGAAAATACCTAGAAAATCCAGATGAAAAATGCATAATGGTATATGTAGAAAACCAATTTAAGGAAGTTGAGACAAGATGAAAGAATACAAACACTCGTTTCTTGTCGCGAAGAACAGTGTCAGAAATAGGAACAACAAAACTATTTCCGATAGAAGCCAGATGAGAAGAGAGGAATGATGTTGTTATTAACAGGAGTGGTTGACGGCGGTGATTTTAGATTGTGCTGGATTTTGGATTTTTAAGTTTTGCTAAATTTGAACCGGTTCTGTTTCTATAAATACAATTTGGTTCCCAATTTTATGAATTAGTTTGGTTTAGAAATAGTTCAGTTTGATTTAGTTTCTAGTGCACTTCAATTTTTATTTTTTTTTACCACCCTTTCTTACTGGTGGGACAATAATTTAATTGGTGTTAGTTGAATGAGTTCAATTTTGAGTGATACGTTTCTATTCCATTGATTTTATTTTTTATAAGACAATTGATTCTCATTGGAGTTTTAAACAATGTTTAAGTATCAATATGTGGTGGGCCCACTTCTCAAAATGGTTTGCCTTAGAATTTACCCAAGTTTTTATATTGACTTACATTTATAATTTTATTTGAATATTGATTAATTTTATCACCAACTGTCGAAATTATCTATAATAACTTAGTTTAAAAATATTTACACAATTAATAAATAATGATAATATTAAATTTTTAATATGTACTCTTTTTAGCCTTATTTACAAGTAAAATCATAATCTTTTAATCTCAAGTATAAGCAAAAAAAATTAAAATTCTAACTCTAGTATTACTGTTCCAAAAATAGTTCTTAATAATCTTCTACTCTATTCATAACAAGTGACTCAATCAACTATTTCATACTAATTAAGAGATGAGCATAAATAAAAAAGAAAACAATACTTTTAATAAAACAGTATTTTATTTGTCATAAAATAATTAAGAAAAATATATAAATGAAAGAGAAAAATTAGTACTCTTACAAAATTATATTTGTTAGATATGGTGTTCTATTAATGTCATAAATAAAAAATAAAAGTAATTAAATTAGAAATAATGTGAGTAATGTTAATCAGAGTACAATCAAAAATAAAAAAAAGTGTATTAAAAATTTAAAAATTAAAATGATAAATTTTTTTTTTATAAATGGATTAATTATTTTAGAAATGAGTGAGTATTTATCTGATGTATTCACCGTTATCATTAATATAAAATTTAAAATATTGAATTGAAATTGATATACAGTTTAAATTAGAAACTACTATTAGAAATAATTAATTTTATATTATAAATTGAAAGAAAAAAATCATTTATTTTGAGACAGGTTAATCTTTACCATTGGTTTACTATGGAAGGGATGGAGTAACGTAATTGCATAGTTTCAATGTAAACTTAATGTGATAATTATTATATAAAAAATAATTATAACTAAATATTTATTAGGCGTGAAACAAGAAATTTTTATTTATATAAATAAGATCGCAGAGGGGTAGGGAGTATCACTTGAAATTGTCATAATTCAAACTTCGATGTCATATGCAACAACAGTCAATATAAAATTATCAGCGTTCAAACTTCAAATTCGATCAACCTTAAGACCAGAAAAATCGGATGCGACCATACGCAGCCCAAAAGAATATTCAAATTGCCCATGTTTTTTACTTCTAATTGCATCTCTAATGTTCCATCCAAAAAAGAAAAAAAAAGTAAGCGATAGTTGAAAGATTAATATAAGTTATTAAAAATTTAATATGGTTATATTTAATTTTAATTATCATTTTTATTTGTACCTTAAAAAAATATTTTTGTAAAATAATTATTAATGTCATTTGAATTAATTAAAATTTTCTCCTTCATAATTTTTTTATAAAAAAAAAATTAATAAAGACTCAACTTATTGCTCACCTCCATTACAAAAGGAAAAAAAGAAAATGTCTAATAAACACCAATACTTGTATAGTTCCATTGATCTCTTTTCTCTATGGTACGCAAGCACCACCCTTAAAAAATAAATAATAATAAAAAAAGATAGAATATTTGTTGTGATTTATAGTTCTTTAATCTAATAATGAGGTAACGTTATTAGTAAGACCCTTTAGTAATTTTTCTATAGAATGATCTATGGAATAATTGTTTATTTATTAAATACTAACATTAAAAATATATATAAATTGTGTGTATACCTGAAATTCACTCTTTTTAGATAGTTATTATTAAAAATATATATAATATTTTTTAATTTCTACAAAATCATGTTGCAAGCAATTTTAGTTTCGATTGAATATCAACAAATATTTTTGGTTTTTATTTTTAAATATATTTATAATATTTATAAAAAGTATCTCAAAATTTGATTTCTAAGTTAATATTTTTATTATTTTTATCTTGAATTTGTAATTTTATAGAGGAATATTTTATAATATTTTAAACATATTTTAAAATAATAATTCAAAAACTTAAAATGTAATGCACCATTGAATATATTTATTTTAGTATAGATTAAAATTATTATCAAATAATTTGCTAAAATTAAAAAATGATTTTTTTATATAAATTAAAAATAAAATTTCAATGAAAATTACAAACTTATTTAATTTAATATATATATATATATATATATATAAAGAGAGATGGGATCGTGAAGGGAACTAAAAATTCATTGTTTTTTGAAAAGTGGTAAACTGACTCTACATTTCATCTTACATTGATAATGAAAAAGTAAACATTTACCTCTGAAAGTGTGGATTTTTTTGAATTTGTAAATTTTTATTAATCTAATATGATAATAAAAAGAAAACACAAATACATAATCTTTACTTATATAGTTATATACGGATACCAAAAATGATCTGAAAGAATATATATTTCGTTATATATCAAATTAAGATAAACAAATTTTATATATATATGAAAATTAAGATATATTTTTTACTAGAAAATTAAGATATATTTTTTACTAGTTTTATGTGGGTAGGAAGGTTTTTTCTTTTTCATTACCCTTATTTTAAAAAAAATTATCAAAATACTTTATTTTTAAAATTATATATCAAAATATCTATTTAAAAAAGTTCATATTTGCAAAGACGACTTCTTTAAAAAAAAATTTATAAAAAAATTTAATTTGTTTTCAAGATTAACAAAATATATATATATATATATATATAGGTGAAAATTGAAAGTAATCCCCCCATTTTGTTTGTCCCCAGTTTTAGTCCCTAAACAGAATTTGATGTCAAATCATGATGAGTTGTTATTTTTTTAATGACGTGGAAGACGCATACGTGGAATAAACTTATTATTATACTATTTTTTATTAAAAAATAATTTTTATTTTCAAAAATTATTTTAATAATTGTGAAATATTTTTAAAAATATAATTAAATTGTTAATATTATATTAAAATAAAATGAATCTGCAGAACCCTAACAATAATCAAAAGTCCCAAATCATCCAAAGAATATTTCTTGAATATCCAACACTCCTGCAATAAATCATAACATATCTTAGTTGATGCCAACTCAGAGTTGGAATATGTTTCCCCTTCATAGAATTTTATTGATCCTTTTTCTCTTATGATCTAATTGTTGGGTTAAGCATGATTTCTTGTTCCAAATACTCATTCTGATCACACTGTGTGTCCCATACTGCTATGATATTTCAGGGGTTGCAAAGGCAAGTATTGTATCCATTCCCAGTCCAGATTGCGTCCCTCCAATATTCGAGCATGATCATGGGACTCCTATAGCGCTACAGGTTGACAATACTGGAAAGTTACCAGTTGAGCATTTTGACCCGCAAATGTATGTCTGGGATCATTTTTTTATTCTTTTGAAAACACATAGTTTTGGATTCAAAGATTTGGGGTTTTTGATTTGGATTCAAAGACATGTTCATATGATTTGAATGATTTGGAATTTTTAATTATTGTTAGGGTTTTGCAGATTCATTTTATTTTAATATAATATTAACAATTTAATTATATTTTTAAAAATATTTCACAATTATTAAAATAATTTTTGAAAATAAAAATTATATTTTTTAATCAAAAATAATATAATAATAAGTTTATTCCACGTAAGCGTCTGCTACGTCAGCTATTTATTGACACGTCATTAAAAAATGAAAACTCATCATGATTTGACATCAAATTCTGTTTGGAGGACTAAAATTGGGGACAAACAAAATGGGGAGATTACTTTCAATTTTCACCTATAATAGGGGGACCAAAAGTGCAATTAAGCCTATATATATATATATATATATATATCATAAAAAGACACAAACACAAATTTTAAATTATATAGATTGATCGGAGTTCTCTATAACATTTGGACAATATTTTCGAGTATGACTAGTTAAGTGACATAGTGCCCATTTTCTAGACATTTTTCAATATTTTTAACATATATATATATATATATATAATTCATTAATTCATTCATAAAAAACAACATTCCAAATTTATAAAAATTATGATAAAATTAAAGTCGAATGTGGCCTCCAGTACCACATTGCTAAGATTTTCTCAAACGTACGAGATTTTAACGACGCCTTGGTACATCACAAGTTTATTTTTGTTATTGTTCTTCTTCTTCTTCTTCTACACTTGGAGTTCAACGTGCTTGACAATATTTTTATATAGAATTATGTCGTGCATATGAACTCGGTGTTATTCGACCAGTGGATGTACTAAGGTGTCGTCAAAATCGTTTATGCGTGAGAAAGCCTCGGCAATTTGGTACTGGAGACCACATTCGACATTAATTTTATTGTAATTTTTGTAACATTTTTGATTATGAATAAATTATATATATTAAAAAAAATTTAAAAAGTGTCTAAAAAATGTAGACTATGTCAGTTAATTGGTTATACTCGAAAATATTATCCAAATGTTATAGAGAACTCCGATCAATCTATATAATTTAAAATTTGTGTTTGTGTCTTTTTATGATTATTTTAATTATATATATATATATATTTTAATTTGAAAAAAAATTTGAATTTGAATTTAAATTTTATTTTTAAAACTCCTGAAAAAAGTTGTATTTACAAACGTAGACTTTTTTAAGGAAGTTGTCATTTACAAAGACAACTTATAGATAAATATAAAATAAAGTATTTTAATATATAATTTTGAAAAGAAAATTTCTCTATAATTTTTTTTAAAAAAAAACAGGTTATTGAAAAAAGATACCCGAAATAGGGACCAAGTGTGAAGTATATAAAAAAATCAATTTGTATCTTCTTATCATAAAACAAGGCCTACAAACTTTTCGTTTTAATGTTTAGTTCCATGCCCAAACAACTACCATAACCAACTCTGTAGGATATTTCATAACTACCTTTTTTTTTCAACCTCCTATTATCTAAAAAGTCCCCAATTAACAGGTTTGTATTAACCGAAAAAAACATTTAAATTAACCGATCTGAAAAATATTAAAGTGAGAGAAGAATCTACCACTTCATAACCACAACAACTACACATTTGACATTTTGTAAAGAGCCCTAATTTCACTCTATTATCAATCTTGGAACCCACCATGACTCCATGGGACCGCTTCTCAACCAGAAAATTATTTTTAAAATAGCAAATTAACACATTTAAATTATATTCTTTTTGATGTTAAATATAAGTAAAAAATAATCATAATTTATAAATAAAAATTTAACTAATTTGACTCTATTGATATTAGATTTAATTATAATTATAATTTTTTTATTTTTATTAATTTATAAATTGAATTTTCTATATTAAAAGTCGACTATTTTGATTTTTCACTTTAAACTAAAGAATGATGATTTGACATTATTTTAATGATGTGACATATAATTTGATAATATAGAATCATCTATATATATTAATTATTCGTATATCATTAATCTAATTATAAAAAAAATTAAAGTTACAAATTAAATTTTTATAGAGTTTTATTGTGATTTAATAAATGTTAATTATTCTACATTATTTTATTATCTGTAATATTATTTAAAGTATATTACATCACTAATATTTAGTTAAAAAAATTAAAATAAAAAACTAAATTTATCA